>JARQOC010000006.1:289497954-289697954 GCA_033576535.1 Allobates femoralis
TGAATCCAAATTTGAGATCTTTGGTTCCAACCACGTGTCTTGTGTGACGCAGAAAAGGTGAACGGATGGACTCTACATGCCTGGTTCCCACCATGAAGCATGGAGGAGGTGTGGGGGTGCTTTGCTGGTGACACTTGGGGATTTATTCAAAATTGAAGGCATACTGAACCAGCATGGCTACCACAGCATCTTGCAGCGGCATGCTATTCCATCCGGTTTGCATTTAGTTGGACCATCATTTATTTTTCAACAGGACAATGACCCCAAACACACCACCAGGATGTGTAAGGGCTATTTGACCAAGAAGGAAAGTGATGGGGTGCTACGCCAGATGACCTGGCCTCCAGTCACCAGACCTGAAACCAATCGAGATAGGTTGGGGTGAGCTGGACCGCAGAGTGAAGGCAAAAGGGCCAACAAGTGCTAAGCATCTCTGGGAACTCCTTCAAGACTGTTGGAAGACCATTTCCGGTGACTACCTCTTGACGCTCATCAAGAGAATTCCAAGATCGTGCAAAGCATTAATCAAAGCAAAAGGTGGCTACTTTGAAGAACCTAGAATATAAGACATATTTTCAGTTGTTTCACACTTTTTTGTTAAGTGTATAATTTCACATGTGTTAATTCATAGTTTTGATGCCTTGAGTGAGAATCTACAATTTTCATAGTCATGAAAATAAAGAAAACTCTTTGAATGAGAAGGTGTGTCCAAACTTTGGTCTGTACTGTATCTCAACCCCTTCGCAACCTTGGTCGTACCGGTTAAGGCCGCCTCCCTCCCTTTGATGCGAGCTCGTGCAATGAGCCTGCGTCTTTCCCTGCACATTGCTGATCTGATTAGTTGACATGTGAAGCTAACAGGACTGATTGAACCAGGGATCCAATTGGCACTGTTAACTCCTTCAACACCCGGCGATTTTGTTTTTGTTGTTTGCTCCCCTGCTTCCAAGAGCCATAACTTTATTTTTCCATCAATATAGTCATAAGAGCGTTTTTTTTTTTTTTTTTGTGGGGCGGGTTGTACTTTCAGATGCAATCATACATTTTACCATGTAATGTACAGAAAAACGGGAACATTTTTTAAGCGCGGTGATATTGCGAAAAAAAAGTGCAATTACACATTTGTTTTTTGGGTTTTTTATTCACCTTGATCACTATATGGTAAAACTGACATGACCGTGTGATGCCTCAGGTCGGTACGAGTTCTTAGATACCAAAGATGTATACTTTTACTCTTACCTAAGTGGATGAAAAAAAATTCAGAAGTTTAAAAAAAAAAATTGCACTTTTTGCGCCATGTTCTGGGAGCCGTAGCGTCCTTATTTTATGGGATCTGGGGCTGTGTGACAGCTTATGTTTTGTTATATGTGCAAAAGAGGATTGCGGTATAAAGGGGAGCCTAAGCAATAGCAGGACACAGAAGTTATACCAACCTACTTTAATAAAAACAATTACAGCTGCTCTCATACGCCACTACGCGTTACGATAGCCTATGCTATCTTCATCTGGTGGATCCTCCACCCCTGGCCGGCCACAGCCTTAACCAGTTTTGTGCTAAAGTAGTAGGAGGAACGTAACATAGATAACATAACCATGCCTATAAATAAGGCAACTATGTACGAGCTCAAGAACAATATGAGAACTCAGTATAACAGGGCGGGAGCTGTATCCTAAATTAGAGGCTAAGAGAAAGAGATTTTACGGTGAGTACACAAAAATCTCCTTTTCTCTTTCACCTCATTGGGGACACAGGTCCATGGGACGTCCCAAAGCAGTCCCTGGGTGGGAAGCAATAGGAACGAATATTGTGCAGACAGGCCCCTACCGTTGCGGTACTGCCACCTGCAGGACATATCTACCCAGGCCCGCATCTGCTGAGGATTGGGTATGAACCCTGTAGTTGTTTGGTAAATGTGTGTACGCTAGAGCAGGTGGCCACCTTACACACTTGTTGTGCCGACGCCTGGTGCCTAACAGCCCAGGAGGCCCCTACCGCATGGGTAGAGTGCGCCGTAATACTGGCCGGAAGAGGTCAATTTTTAAGCCTGTAGTCCTCCTGTATGGTGGATTTGATCCACCTAGAGAGGGTAACTTTGGAAACTGGCATACCCTTGCGGCTGCCTTCCAGAAGAAGGAAGAGAGAATCAGACTTCCGGAAGGGCGCAGTCCTAGACACATAGATACGCAATACCCTGACAAGGTCCAGCATATGCAGAGCCTTCTCCACCCTATGAACCGGAGTTGGACAAAGGGATGGCAAGGAGATTTTCTCATTGAGATGGAAGGTAGATACAACCTTCGGTAGGAAGGATGGGACCGTACGGAGAACGACCTTGTCCTGGTGGAAAAACAGGAAGGGCTGTCTGTACGAGAGTGCTGTCAGTTCTGACACTCTGCGTAGCGAGGTGATTGCCACCAGAAAGGCCACCTTCTGGGATAGAAGGCGGAGTGGGATTTCCTTAAGGGGTTCAAAAGGTGGTTCCTGCAATGCTGTCAGCACTAGGTTGAGATCCCACGTCTCCAGTGGTCGTTTGTAGGGGAAACCAACCGGGAGACCCCTCGTAGAAATGTCTTCACTTGCGGGTTATTAGCAATGCGTCTCTGAAAAAGAACTGAGAGAGCTGACACCTGGCTCTTAAGAGAGCCTAGGGACAGTCTGGCCTCCAGACCCGATTGGAGAAATCGAGTACACTGGGCAGGGAATAGGGCAATCGGGTCTGGCCTCGAGATTCGCACCAGGTAAAGAAGGCCTTCCAGGTACGATAGTAAATCTTGGCAGGTTTCCAATGATGTCCGGCGAAAACCCTGCCTGGGTTAAAACCCAGGTCTCAAGGGCCACGGCGTCAAATTGAGGGCCCCTGAATTCTGGTGGTAGAACAGGCCCTTGTGATGGAACATCTGGACGGTTTGTGAGATGCCAGGGGGCGTCTGCTTTCAGCTGTACGATGACGGTGTACCATATACGTCTTGGCCAGTCTGGGGCAATTAAGATGGCTGAAACTCCCTCTTGCTTGATTTCTCTCACCACTCTGGGAATCAGAGGGAAAGGCGGAAAGATGTACAGGAGCTGGAACTGGGTCCAGTCCTGGACCAGGGCATCCGCTCCCAGCGACCGCAGATTGTGTGTTCTGGCCATCAAGTTGGAAACCTTGGCACTGAGGTGTGATGCTATTAGGTCCTCGTCCAGAATCCCCCAGCGATGACAGATTTCTTGAAAAACGTCAATGTAGGGACTACTCTCTTGATTCCAATCCTTGACGACTGAGGAAGTCTGCTTCCCAGTTGTCTACTCCCGAAATGTGGATGGCAGATAGGACCGAGCCTGTGTCTTCCGCCCAGTGGAGAATGTGTGCTACTTCTCGCATTGCCTGGGCGCTGCGGGTCCCTCCTTGGTGATTTACATATGCCACAGCCGTGGCGTTGTCCACTGTACTCTGATGTGAGAGGCTGCCAGTAAGTGATGGAAGGCTCTCAACGACAGGAGGATGGCACGAATCTCCAAGATGTTGATGGGCTTGGTCGCTTCTACTGGGGACCATTTGCCCTGTGGTGTAGGTGCACTGCCCCCTAACCAATCTGTCAGACTCGCATCGGTGGTTAGAACCTTCCAATGACCCGTGAGAAAAGATTTCCCTTTTTCGAGTGAGGTCGGTCTGAGCCACCAATGCAGGGACCTCCTGGTTGTCGATGTTAACTGGAACTTCCTGTCGAAGAAAAAAGGACTCTTGTCCCAGGCCTTGAGGATGGCGAGTTGGAGAGGCCTGAGGTGAAGCTGGGCAAATTGAACCGCTTCCATTGCTGCCACCATCCTGCCGAGGACTCTCATGGTGAACCAGAGAGATCGAGGGGGCGTCCTGAGGAGGGTGTGAACTCCTAGACAGAGAGCAAGCGCCTTGTACTTGGGAAGGAGCACTAGACCCCTGGAGGTGTTGAAGTGCATCCCCAGGAAAGTCAGGGACTGACTCTGAATTGGTGATTACTTTTGTAGATTGACTAACCAGCCCAGGCGACTCAGTGTGTCCACCGTGATTGAGACACTGAGCTCGCAGTCCCTTAATGTGTGAGCTTTGATGATAAGATCATCCAGGCATGGAACGACGACTATACCTCTGGAGTGTAGGACGTTCATGGAGGCCGCCATGATCTTGGTAAACACTCTGGGAGCCGTGGCGAGTCCGAACGGGAGGGCCACGAACTGGTAGTGGTCCTGGTCGATTGCGAACCTGAGGAATCGCTGATGGGTGCTATTTTATATGCAGGTACGCATCTTCTATGTCTATGGAGGCGAGAAACTCTCCCTCCTCCATGGACGCTATGATGGATCGGAGGGACTCCATGCGGAATTGACGTGCCCGTACATATTTGTTTAGCTGTTTGAGGTCCAGTATAGGCCTTACACTGCCTCCTTTTTTGGGGACTACGAATAGATTGGAGTAGAACCCGTGGAAGCGCTTGGCCGAGGGGACCGACACGATGACTCCTGCTTGAAGAAGTGAGGTGACTGCTTGAAAGAAGGTGCGAGCCTTGGCTGGTGGTTTTGGGGGAACTGAGAGAAAAAAACTGCTTGGTGGGTTGAAGTAAACTCTATCTTGTAATCGGAAGACACTAGTTCCCTGACCCACCTGTCTTCTGTAATAGACAGCCAGACTTAACGAAAGTGTTAAAGTCGGCCACATACGGGTGGGGTGTCTTCTGGAAACAGTGAGTCATGACGAGGAGAACCTCTGGGATTTTGGCTTTCTTAGGTTTCGACTGGTTTGCTTTTGACTGCCAGGCCTTGTCTGATTTTTGTGCCGACCGCGAACTGTCCCTACGTGGGGAACTTTTGCGATTTGTGCCGATCGCGAGACGGACCAGCATGACGAGCTCCGAAAGGATCGGAATCGAGTTTGATTGCGCCTTTTGTACGTGCATTTGGGTTTCAGTTGGGGGAGATAGGTACTCTTGCCCCCATGTGGCGTTCGTAATCATTGTGTCTAGCTTCTCACCGAACAGTCGACCACTGAGGTACGGCAGGTGTGTGAGAGACTTTTTAGAAACTGCGTCCGCCTTCCATTCCCGCAGCCAGAGTACACGCCGGATTATGATGGCGTTTATCCCCGCTGCACAGTTTGCTGAGTCTAGAGCGGCATGAAGCATATATTCTGCTACAACTGAAATTTGAACAGCTTGGTCCGACAGCTCAGGGTCAGATGAGCGGAGGCCAGCCTGTAAGTTTTTGGCCCAAGCCAGAATGGCCTTGGCAGCCCAGACTGAAGTGAACGCGGTTGCCAGGGAGGACCCTGCGGCCTCAAAAATTGATCGGGCCATGCGTTCCACCTGACGGTCCTCTGTGTCCCTGAGAGATGAGCTTATCTGGCAGAGAAAGGAGTGACTGTGGTGCTAGCCTAGAGACTGGGGGATCCACTTCCAGTGGATCTGTCCACTCCTGGGTCACGTCCTATAGCAAAGGGAAGCGGTGTCTCCAGATATTTGCGATTGGCAAATGTCTTCTCAGGTTGTGAGCAATGCTTTTTAAGGATCGCCTTATGGGTGATTGGGAAAGAATTTAGGCGGCCTCTGAACCTCTTGAAAAGAGATCTTGTGTTCTGGAGCATCGGGGGTGGATCAGAGATGTCCAACACCCGATTGATGGAAGAGATTATATCCTCAACTAGCGCTGCAGTGCTAGGGGGGTTTGGGTCAAGAGACCTTTCTGCGTCCTGATCTGAGTCGGAATCACAGAGGCCTTCAGAATCCTGTGTATCACTAGGACGTCCCCTGTTAGGAGAGCTGGGACGGTGGCCCTCTCTGGCCGGGGATGGCCGCGGGGACCTAGAACTGTGATGTCTGTCCCTGGCAGGGGACATCCTTGATATCCCAGAGCTACGGTGTCTCTCCCTGGAATTGGGTGACCTCGAGCTATGTGATGACGCTGATGAACGTGACCCATGGGTCCACTTACATCCTGTTCTAGATGTGGATGTGCCCGGGTTATCACGTCCCTGATCCGAGCTCTCTCTTTGTTGAGCAGCGGCCACGGATGAGGCGTGACTCTGCAGAGCCTGAAGTAATGTGGAGGTAAGCTTATCTATGGACTGCGACATGGGTTTGGATATCTGAGTGGCCCTTCCTGCAGGCTGTGCAGAATGCATAGTAAGGGTCCTGAACCCTGGTTCTCTTGGACTTGAGCCCTGCATAGTGCACTGGGTGTCTATGCAGAGGAGCTAGATTAAAATGGAGTCACAGCCGAGGTATAGGGCCTCAGCTGTGATGTTATCACACCAGGTGCGCCCCTCCATTGTCCAGCGCCGAAATCCAGTGTCCTGTGCCCAGCGGAGACTGGCGGGCTTGATCCTGAGGCTGCTGACTGGGAGCTGCAGTCTGTGTGGCTGCAGCAGTAATAGCCACCGGGGATGTGAGGGAGGGGGGCGGAGAGCTGAAAAGGGCGTCAGGCAGAGCAGAATCACGCCCTTTCAGCTGCGATCCGCCCCCTCTGTGACACTGTGCAGTGTCATTTTAGTCATCTGGGGGTCAGAGAAAAGGCGGCTGCTTCGGTGTAGGCCAAAGCCACGGCCTAATGTAGAAAGCTGATGCCCAAAACGGCTCAAGGTCGGCGTGGAGGACCTGGTAGGGACCAGATTTGATCAGGATCCCTCCAGATCCCGAGGCAGGGTGGCGGTGGGGCTATGAGCCGGAAAGGGGGGCCCTTAGTGGGTCTCCCTGTGCACCAGTACCGTAGGTGCTGACGCTTTTACAGAGGCACAGGAGCCTGTGCCTCTGTATGGTGCCATGCCTGCCTGAGCACTGCCCCCGGTTCCATCAGGAGCCCGCAGGTAAGCTGTGGCTCCTGGATGATGCAGCAGTGTGCTGTTGTATCAGCACCCCATGGGGTGCTGCTGCGTACTGCCTTTGTCGCCCCTACCTGAGGTGTCTCAACTTAATGCCTGCAGAAGGGCTGATTAGGGAGGGGTGCTGATGTCCCCATCGGAGGGCTTCTTCATCGCCTCGACCTCAACCCTGAACCAGAGGAATTGGGGAGGGAGGGGATCATCTCGACTTAAACCCAGCACCCCGAGATGCTGAGGAAGGAACGGCATGGGGGGTGGTGGTCTCTACTTCAACCCGCCACCCCGGTAATGGGGGGTCGAGGAAGGAGCCTTGCCGGGAGTCTTGTAAGAGACCCAGTTTGCTTCTTCTGTAGTCCCGTTTTGCAGGAAAAAAAAAAATTGTGAAGAAAAAAATTTAGGTGTGCCTCCTATGCGACACTAAGCAAAAACTGGTTATGGCCAGGGTGTGTATACTGCAGAGGAGGAGCCACTGTTAATCTTTTTCAGATTATGCATAGTGTCGCCTCCTAGTAGACAGCAGCATGGTCCTGTGTCCCCCAATGAGGCGAAAGAGAAATAAAAAGTTATGGCTCTTGGAAGAAATTCTAAAAAAATGAAAGTGCAAAAAATTGAAAACGCAATGGCGTGAAGGGGTTAAAGACTATATGCCAAGATGACTGCACATACTAAGCGAAGATCTGCTGCACACCAGCACTTCATGCTTTAAAAGGAAAAACCAAAAATGGCTGACATGTATTTTTGCATTATGTGAACAGGGACCAAGATCATATTGGAAAGCTACTGAAATCTAAGATTAAATGTGAAAAATTGGTTTAATGTGATGGCCATGACCTTGTAAGCCCAGTAACCGCTACCAAGGTTTTTTGACTCTACTGGGTCCTAACTAAAACCTTATGTTTGCAGTCTGGATATGTGTATGGGATAATGCCCTATGTGCAATTAAAATCCTGCTTATAAGGGAAGTGTTCAGGACTATATGTAGATTCTCATAGCAGCTACTGGGTGGGGGAGGGTGCTGCATCCAAAAAAGACTATATATACTATAAAAATGGGCGCACACCTCTAGTGGTGGGTGCTAGCATGATGACTGCACACACATACCTTGGTTTCAGTAATAGGGGGGCCGCTTTTTCTTACGGTCACTCAAGTTCATATTTTATATTTTTTGAACTTCATCATGCCCCCTGCATTGTCATTGATTGACATCACTGCAGGACCTGTGGTGATGTCACGACTATGTAACTGTCATCAGCGGAACTAAGCAGGCCGTCCATCAAGGAAAAGGCTTAGCTCCACCTATTATGGTCACAATCGTGATATCACTACAAGTCCTTCTACAGCCTATGTGAATTTCTGAAGGTTCTTAAATGTTGATTGCTCTCAGTGGGAGAAATAAGATAACAATCTTGTATTTGTGATACCTTTTAATGGCTAACAAAAATAAAATAAGTTATGTTACATGGCAAGCTTTCGAGACGTCTTAGGTCCCTTCATCTGGCATGGTATGACAAAATTTTGAAAGAAACTCAAAATATATACATAAACAACTGGAATGAATGGACATTTAACTAAATAAACAAAGTAAAACAAAGCCTTTAGAGCATCATCAATCAGCCAGGGTTAAGGTCCTGTCGCACACAACGACGCTCCAGCGATCCCGACAATGATAACGACCTGCCAGGATTGCCAAGCGTTTTTACCTGGTTGCTGGGGAGCTGTCAAACAGGCAGATCTTCCCAGCGTTCAGGGACCTGGGAGCCACCTCCCACATCGCTGGAAGCGGTGTTACCAGCGTCCTCCCTGCTTAGCTCAGCCTGTAAGCAGGGAGGAAGCTGGTAACTATGATAAACACCAGGTATCTAGTGTATGGATATGGCTGCCTGGATACCCAATGTCTATCATAGTTACCAGTAGGGCTGGGCGATTAATCGAATTAATTCGATTAATTCGCCCCCCGCTGTGGCCACGATTTTGGTTTACACCAAAATCGTGTAATTCGATTTAAAATGTCGGCGCCCGCGCCCCCCCCATGGGTGTACAGGGCCCCCCCCCCTGCTGCCTTAAACCTGTAAAGTAAGAGATCATTATACTTATCCCCGATGACGACGCCATCGCGCTCCTCCGGCTTCCTCCTCTGGCGCACAGACAATGACGTCATTGCCTGCGCCCACCGGAGGAGGAAACCGGAGGAGCGCGATGGCGGGGATAAGTATAATGATCTATTACTTTACAGGTTTAAGGCAGCAAGGGGGGGGGCCGTGAATACCCATGGGGGGGCGCCTGTATACAGCACTGGGGGCTGCTGCTGTATACACCACTGGAGGCTGCTGCTGTATACACCACTGGGGGCTGCTGCTGTATACACCACTGGGGGCTGCTGCTGTATACACCACTGGGGGCTGCTGCTGTATACACCACTGGGGGCTGCTGCTGTATACACCACTGGGGGCTGCTGCTGTATACACCACTGGGGGCTGCTGCTGTATACACCACTGGGGGCTGCTGCTGTATACACCACTGGAGGCTGCTGCTGTATACACCACTGGGGGCTGCTGCTGTAACACTGCTGGGGCCTGTATATACCACTGGGAGGCTGCTGTATACCACACTGCTGGGGCTGTATACCTGTGCTGGGGTCCACCCTCGGCTTATACACGAGTCAATAGGTTTTCCCAGGTTTTGGGGGCAAAAGTAGGGGGGGTCGGCTTATACACCGGTCAGCTTATACACAAGTATATACGGTACCTCTTAGTTTTTTCTCTTTATTCACCAAAGAAAAGCAAAAAAAAATCGGGGGAAAAAAAAAATCGAGATTTAAATCGAAAATCGTCCATAGGTTTAAATAAAATCGAGATTTTGATTTTTTCCAAAATCGCCCAGCCCTAGTTACCAGCTTCCTCCCTGCTTACAGGCAGCGCTAAGCATAGATGATGCTGGTAACTATGATAAACAACGGGTATCCAGGCAGTGCGCGCTGCCTAGATACCCGGTGTTTACCATGGTTACCAGCCCTGTGAGGTCACTGGTCACTGGTCTCTCGCTGTCACACGCAGCGATGCATGCTGACCAGCGGGAGACCAATGACCAAAAATGGTCCTGAACCCTTTGCAGCGATCAGCGACCTCAAAGCAGGGGCCTGATCGCTGCTAGATGTTACACATCGCTGGAGAGATCATTGTAACGTCACAGTTACAACAATCTCGCTAACGATCTCGTTATGTGTGACTGGGGCTTTAGTGATGTCCAAGTTTTTATGACTCTCATTTATATGTAAAAAACCTAGTGTCTTAAGAGTTCAGTGTCTTTGAACAACATCCTTCAGATGTTATGATGAGCCATAAATCCATCAGTTAAATTCAACCCATTTTGGATGCAGTCAAAAGTGTCTGTGAATCTAAATTTATTAGAACTTTTGACTTACTGTTACACTTAGCGACGCACCAGAGATCTTGACAACAATACGACCTGGTAGGGATCGCTGGAGCATCGCTACGTGGTCGCTGGTGAGATGTCAAACAGTGAGATCTCGCCAGCGACGCAGCAACAATACAGCGGTCGTTGGGACTCTGTAACTCAGACCTGTAGTATTAAAGTCGTTGGTCAGTGTCCCCGTCAAACACACCGATGCATTCTGCCCAGCGGGAGCCCGACGATCAAAAAATGGTCCAGGACATTCCAACACAATCGATCTCACAGTAGGGGCCTGGTCGCTGCTACTTATTACACATAGTGAGATCGCTGGCGAGGTCTCTGTTGCGTCACAAAAACTGTGACGTATCAGCAATCTCGCTACGATCTTGCTTAGTGTGAAGTACCCTTAAGCCTGGCTGATTGATGATCCTCTCCAGACTTTGTTATACTTAGTTTATTTAGTTAAATGTCCATTCATTCCAGTTGTTCATGTATATATTTTGAGTTTCTTTCAATATTTTGTCATACCATGCCTGATGAAGGGACCTAAGATGTGCCGAAAGCTTGCCTTGTAACATCACTTATTTTATATTTGTTAGCCATTAAAAGCTATCACAACAACAAGATTGTTACCTTGTTTCTCTCACTGAGAGCAATCAACATTTTCTCAACTGGCTAACACGGTACCAAAACTTTTTCTTCTAACCAAATGAAGGTTCTTAAGTGATGTTAATATATTACAATTCGGGTGAGCGAGACTACATTTAAAAAACTTCATGACTGCAGTGGATTGACATGACTGATTGCCATCTGAAGTATCCACCTTTATGACTGTGTAGGTTTCTAATGTAAACATGTAAGCATCTAAAGTTGTTTTTTATGATAAATGTATGGATTTTATTTATATTTTGCTTTTATAAAACCAGGCTAGTGATGCACAGTGCATGATCTAAATAACATTGTTGGTGATTTAAAATCAAAATGAAATGACCGGTTCCCTTCAAGTGGTTGTGTTGGCATATGATTATAGTGCTCTTTTTTTCTTTTTAGGCTGCTAAGCTCTCCATAGCTTCATGTATAAAGTTGTCACTTTTATTGCAGGTTTGGCAATGATGTACAACATTTCAAGGTCCTGCGGGATGGCGCAGGAAAATACTTCTTGTGGGTGGTTAAGTTTAACTCTCTGAATGAGCTGGTGGACTACCATCGGTCCACATCTGTGTCTCGGAACCAGCAGATCTTCTTACGTGACATCGAGCAGGTGCCACAGGTACACGGGGGAGACAGAGCCACAAGTTTACCACAGGTATATAGAGGGGGTAATCTAGGAGAGAGACTGTTCAGCAGATTTGAGAGGTGTTTCTTTATCTATTCTGCCAAGGTATTTAAGGTGTTAAGTTCTCAGTTGAACATTAGATCATTTAGTATTTTAACCTTTCTACTTCCATGTTAACATTTCTTCTTCACCTTGTATGTATAGCATTATTGTAAAAAAGTAACACACTACTAACCTGTCCACATTTCCTTTAACAGCAACCTACATATGTTCAGGCACTGTTTGACTTTGACCCCCAGGAAGATGGGGAGCTTGGATTCCGACGAGGAGACTTCATCCAAGTGGTAGACAACTCAGACCCCAACTGGTGGAAAGGGACATGTCATGGGCAGACCGGCATGTTTCCACGCAACTATGTGACACCTGTCAATCGCAATCTGTAACTAAAGCCTTCACCGGACCAGAAGCCAAGAAGGAGCACAGGCAGACGTACCCGGGAGGGATTGACTAGGACGCCAATTGGAGCATACAGAATGACTTTGGGGTGAATGGGCACATGGACAACCAAATAGAAGAACATGGACAGACTACTGACAGACCAGGGAGCACTAAATAAATTGTCCATCTATTCAAGGAACAAGTGCAAATCTATAACATTTTTAAGGTATTATAAAAGGACAGGACATGGGGGGATAAAGCAGACTTAAAAGGGTAGGGATTTCTCAAACTGACTGGTAAATATATGGCTGATTATGACTTCGGGGGAAAAAAAAAAAAAAAGACTTGCTAAATATGCAGACAGGGGCTTAGAATCATGAATGTGACACATAGGCTTCCTCGGTTGTCTGTCTGTGCTGTATGCTGTTGCTTCTTGCAAGGGGAATGACCATTTGCCTCTCCGTGGAACTCCTTTTGACTGGGCGGGAGGGTGGGGAGTTGGGAAGTTGCTGGCTCACAGGGAGGGATTATACAATTCTGGGTATTGATTTAGAATGCCAAAAGTTACCTATAAATTATACAAGAGACTTTAGCCTTTTTTTTTTTTTTTTTTTTTTTTTTTTATTAACAGATTCCCTTTACTGCTGCTGTTCCTCCTTCATTCAATTTTTTCCACATTTTTCCTGTTTACCATGCATGTGTGTTTGCAACGCATTCGATCCAACACGCACCTGTAAAATAAAATGTACAAAATCCAACCATTTTCTCTATGCAAATCATGGGCTCCTGGTGTGTTTGGACGGAAGTCCTCAGACTTCAGGTCTTTAGGTTAAAGGCAAGTGTTACAGGGACCCATCATCTAACCTACAGCAGGCAATGCTTTCCATGTTCCTTAACCCAATATACTTATGTACTCTTCGAAGATGGAAATTGCTCCTGTGTTTGCTGTGGAGGTTTGTTTTCTGGATAGAGCTCTGATAAATGGAAGGTTGCACTACAACGATAACTTATGTTACTTCCTCCTTCATTTATCAGCCTTATGATTTACATAATACAGATAGGTAGTAAGAAACGAAGAAAAAAGGGAACTCTGTCCTGTGCAGGCTACACATGTAACTCAAATTGTTCCGAACTCCATGTACTAACAATAGAGATAATGATACAAGTGCCAACTTACGGGGCTGAGGTTTAATTTTTGGCCTTGATGCAGCCATATACATTAAATTAAATGAACCCTCTAAGAGGGGCTGTGGACTACCTGGGTGCCTGTGTTCTGAAATACAATACTAATATAAAATCTGCTAGAGAACTAATATACAGCAATTACAATATCTACAGTACAACTGTAACTGATCTTTCTGTCCCTTACTTTTGACTGTGTCTTGGCCCATCATAGTCTGCTTCCTTCAGGCCTAAGTGAATAGGGTTAGGAACGCACTGGGACCATATGATTGTGTACTTGGGGGAATTGTGTATATCCTGCATCCTTTGCAGAAGAATAATGTGTGTGTATATATATATAAAAAAAATCAAATCAGTGTTTAAATAATTAAGAACAGCTTCTGTATTTAATCCTTCAATGCATCATTTGGTAGATAGTTATTAACTGTGAATAATAATAAAAAATCATATGTATTCTTCATCTGACTGTTAGTGACCTCATTTTATTCTAGGCATAGCTACCGCAAGTTGTAGTTAAATACCCACTCCATTTTTCTTTATAAGTGACTGGCCGACATAGATTTTGTTTTTAAATTTGCTAAGTAATAAAAGTATTTATGATTTTACTAAAGGTGAGTTGATTGAGATAATCAAGCTCCATCACCAGTGGATCAGTGTTGTTATACTTGCACCTTTCCTGCTTCACCCCCACAAAGTTCACACTACGGTTGCGGTGGGGCGCACGACACTTAGTCTATCAGCTTATATTATGTAAGTGGTATATATATCATTGTGGAGAAGTTGCCTTCAAAGACAAGGACCCAGAATTTTAGGCTTTCGTTATTGTAATCATTTCATCTTCCAGTGCGCTCTACAAATCTAAAAATGTGAATAAGGAGCAAGCGTAAACAAAGCCTTAGATGCATGAGAGCTTCTCTGAGGAGATGGCCAAAAGTATTGCCAGCAGAAATTTAAGGTACTGTCACGCCGCAATATAGCCTTGAGATAATCAAGGCGATATGTCGCCCTGGAGCAGTCGCCGTGAAATTGCCTCACGGTTGCGGCGTGCGATTGGGGAATTTTGCGGCAATAAATCGCCCCTCGGCCTTCGCCTGATTCCTGAACAGTGCTCAGTAATCAGCCGCAATCGTTAAGGCGATATTTCCATGTTGTGGTGTGTGATAGGGCGATGGTGATGGAAAGAGCGTTGTCTATGATTTCCCGTAGGCGTGCCTCAGCGTTCTGGAGTCCGCGCCCCGTCTGAACTGATTGGTGTGGGCTACTGCGTTCCCATTGGTTGTCAGTTGACACCGCGCAATATTTGAAGAGCTGTCCGTTGAGCACCACGCAATGGAGTCATATATTAGCCAGCCTTCCAGAGCAGGCTGACCAATGGTAACGCTGTTGTCTTTGTCCAATGAGCGTGTATGGGGCACAGTGTAAACCACTGTGGCACGCCTATGTCCTCGCCGCGCTGAACATGTACGCCCACATTGCCTTTGAGCTTGCGGCGTGTGAAGCTGCGATGGAATTAGGCAAGATTGGTTCCGCTGTAGGTGAGGCGATATCCGGAGCGACACATCGCCTTACCTTCAGGGCGACATTGCGGCATGTGATGCCGCCATTGGTGATCTGAGGCAACCAAGAAAATTGGGAGCAGGCACGTTAGATCGTCGCATATCGCCAGGCGATATTGCGGCATGTGACGGTACCTTTAGAGCTGCAGCCTTTCCCGTAAACAAAATGGAACAGGTCACCTGTAAAAACAATGCTGAAGATAGGTGTGTCTGAGCAATGAGAGAGCAAATTCCTGAAAGGCTGAGGGACAGCATCATGCATGAGCTTAACTGTTCTTTCTTCTCACTCAGCCTGACAAGAAGTAAGGCTGGACCCAAAGCAGGATTGAAGCCGGAGAATAAAAGCTAATCAAACCTCGGCTTGCTGAGTAGAACAGTCTTTTATTCTGCTGCTTCAGTCTTTCTCCGTGTTCAGTCAGACT
This sequence comes from Allobates femoralis, assembly GCA_033576535.1. NCBI lineage: Eukaryota > Metazoa > Chordata > Amphibia > Anura > Aromobatidae > Allobates > Allobates femoralis. The sequence continues at coordinate 289,513,070 of JARQOC010000006.1, forward strand.
GACAGGTTCATAGCATTGCAGCAGGCCATGGAGGCTGACTGAGCAGAAAGCTTACAGATGAGCACAGCCAGGCTCCACACGATTGTATTTCACACTACGTATTTGGTGCGGTTTTCTGCCAGAAGATACAGATTTGGTGCAGAACATTTATTTCTGAGCCAAATACTCAGCATATGCACATAGCCTAAAACTCCTATTATGGTCAGGCTTTCAAGAAATTGTTAGATTGTTTTCAGTGGCTTAAATTACCCAAAAATCACCCAAGAAAAGCTAAAGAAGTACTATATTGCTTTACTCATCCCATAGAGCATCCTGTAAAGTCAGAGATCCACTAGTGCAGGGGTTCTCAGACCTGTAGTTCGTGAGTCACATGCGGCTCTCGAGCCTGTGATGTGTGACTCGCAGCTGTCTACCAGCTTGGTGCATTAGCACCTGGTCTAACAAATGACTATAAAAAGCAGGTCTCCAAGATGGTGACTTTTCGTAATCTAGCCCAACAAGAAGAGTTGATCTAAATTGGGGGTAAGGTGTGATTCCTGTGGTAGATTATACTGGTAATGGGGATTCTGGGTGCCAGCACTGTGAGGGGACAGAAGCTGGATGTGGCTTGCGACCCTGTCTCAGAGCTGAATGTGGCTCTCAAGGTCAAAATGGTTGGGGAAGTCAGCACCATAACATATGATGAGTAAGCATCGGATGCGATATGCTAAGGACACTTGTTAGGTTCTACTGCAAGCGTGAACCAAGTGTCAGGCAACTATGATCCAATCTTGCAATGGGATCAAAGGTGCAGAGGAGAGAGACAGATTAATTTCTTCATATTATCCATTACCAGTCGTCGCGTATATTCTTCTGCACTCGGATGACCTCCAAGTACAGTCTGATGTTTGACATGCACCCATAGACTTGTATGGGTGCCTGTGTTCTGAGACTCACTGATAATCATAGCATGCTGAGATTTTCTTTTTCTAATGCAGGTCAGGCATGAGATGCAGGTCTAATGCAGGTCAGGCATTTCATTTATAGTTCCTCTCCTGGTTTTGGCACACAAACTGGATGGAACCTGATCAGGGAAAAAACTGCAGGGTGAAACCAGCCTAACCATGTGAAGTGAGCATGCGAGCTGCTGCCTGCTAACTCTTCAATATGATAATAAGCTGCTCAGTTCCACACTCATCCTCATACCTTGCAACCTGCCCTGTCCCCCATGTGACTGTGTGTTTATACAACTCCTGCACATTCACAGTTACACAAACTCATAATGGGCCTTCATTGTATTTTAACTACTTAAATTATCCTTTGGAAAGCAGTTGTGCACTGCACTCACTACATAAGACGCCAGAGGTGTAAAGGTCAGATGCGAAACCACTGCAATCTCTTCCTGACCTTGCAGAGCAGGGCAGTTGATTGGGATGAAGTGATGTCAGTACAAGGATATTCATTTTTCAGGGGAAGACTGCAGCTAAGATGCAGGCATTCCAGCAGACTCCCTTTTAGCTATCTGTGTTGCGTAGCTGCACACAAGCCGTTTTAGTAGAGTTCGGCCATTAGCCGCAGTTGTGCACTACTGAAAGCGTTCTCATTCTACACTGCAGGTTTTGTGCTGTTTGTATGCCTTGTTATTCTGAAGATCTGTACTGGCTGTTAGCACAATAATTGGAAGCATGAATAATAATCTTCAATATCTCTTACAAATAGTAACAAACAATAAATGTAAGATTTGCATATTATGACTTTTCACCAGGAAATAACTACGCTATGCTTCATCTTTTATCTTTACGAGCCCTGGCACAGAATGCTTTTTGCTTTTATGATATTTTTCCACAACAGTTTTTATATTTGAAGGTATAATAGCTTGTTAGTGCTGTAGAAAGAAAATTATCATTTATTGGTATGACAACGAGTCATGTTTTACATCCATTCTGTATTAACAGTCTTGATTGTAGGGGAAGAGGGATTTGTCATGCTTTATGTACCATACTGGTATTAGCATTGAAAACTAGGGATTTCTGCAGATTACTGTTGGCATCATACAAAATGAAATACTCTACTAGACTGGCTCAGAAAAGTGAACAGCGTCCACATTTTGGCCAGTGCATTCTATCTTTTCATCTGTTTTCTTGTTTATTTTTATTATATGTATATTTTATAGTGTTTTTTTATTGCTACATCTACTGTGCTTTACTTTTCCATCACACTTGACTTGTCATTCTGGGGTCAGCTCAAACAAACAACTGCTATATATACAGCAATAAACTTTATTTTGAAGCTTGCCTGTTTCAGTTTTTACAAGGTAAAGGGATCTTAACAAACTCTCTCTTGTAGTGTGAAAAGGGGGGTCTAGGAAGAAAAGTATACTACAAAAAATCAAACACTGAAAACTTTGCATCAAGGAAGCACAAAGTGACACTCTTCAAATGACCTCAACAACCTTGCTGGTTCAAGTTTCCTTACGCAGCATATTGAAAGCATAAAGCAACATTGACACACAGTGGCTGATGTGATGTGAGCCATGGAGCTCCAGTGTAGGTGTAAGGAGCTGGATGGCTGCTGTCACATTCCTCTCCCTGAAAACACAAATTGCATTATCGTAATGTCATACGAATTGTCATGTAATGTGTAATGAACATTAAGTTTATATGTCGCCAGACTGTGGGGAAGGATGTGTCCCACCATAAGAGATACATTTAATTAAATAGAAAATCTAAATATATATATATACCCTGGCGATCAAAATTAGAACAATGTATGAGCACTTGATTTTTTTAGACAGAATGTAATCTACATTGATCAACATATGAAGGCTTTTGTGTTAGACCCCCTTCACCAGGGCCGGCGTTAGGGAGGGGGCAGACTGGTCAGTTGCCCAGGGCACCCACTCTCTTAGGGGCCCCCAAAGGACTGAACTGAAAATGGCAATAAAACAGTAAAAAAAATAATAAAATACACATATTTGGTATTGCTGCTTCGTAAGAATCTAAGCTATCAAATATGAAGTAAATTTATCCAATTGGTAAATGGGTTATGGGAAAAAAATAAAAACACCAGAATTATGTTTTTGGGCCACCACATTGTTACAATACAATGCAATAAAAGGCGATCAAAATGTTGTTTCTGACTCAAAATGGTATCAGTAAAAATGTCAGCTCAGGGCACATAAAGTAAGCCCTCACATAGCCCTGTGTCTTCAAAAAGTAAAAGATCGTGGGTCTCGGAAAATAAAGCAAATTTGTATTTTAATTTTTTTTTTTTTTTTTTACTAATTTCTGGGGGTTTTATGATTGAAATAAAAAAAATGTTCAGCATGTTCTTATTCTGACCTAGATAATCAACTTATGGAGTCACTTTTACCATATAGTTAACATCCTATATAATAATTGCCAGTTGCTGGCATCCGGCCACTGTGCTGCTATTCCGGCATGCACCGCGGCCGGATGCCAGCGCCGCGAGTTATGGCGAGCCGCAATTAATGCCACTACGAGTACACGCGGCGCGAGTGATGGCGCGCATGCGCCATCACGAGCGCCGCCTTACTGAGAATCCACCGCCGTTAGCCTCTCCGCCGATCCTTGCGACTAGCTGCGGCCTCCCGATGCGCAGTAAGCCACGGATAGACAATCCGACAGGACCTTTGGTGATGTCACAGTCATGTGATCACACATGACCATACATCACTGGAACTCCGCCTCCTGTAGCCTTCATTATTTCCTAGCTATGACACAGAGCTGTCACAGCTCGGAAGGAGGGAGCAGACACAGGGAAGGGGGGCACTGTAACAGAGGGGAGAGCAGAGAGACTGAATGGGGGGCAGAGACAAAAGTACAGGAGGAAGAAGGCAGGGGCAGAGGACGGGGCACAGGAAAGAGGAGAGGGCCACAGGACAGGGGCACAAGACAGAAGCTCAGGACAGAGGAGAAGATAAGGGCACAGGACAGGGCACACGGACAGGAGCACAGGAAAGAGTAGAGGGCCACAGGACAGGGGCACAAGACAGAGGCTCAGGACAGAGGACAGGGGCAAAGGACAAGGGCACAGGATAGAGGACTGGGGCACAGGGCAGAGGACAGGGGCCCAAGACAGAGGACTGGGGCACAGGACAGAGAACAGGGGCACAGCGCAGAGGACAGGGGCCCAAGACAGAGGACACAGCCACAGGACATGGGCACAAGACAGAGGACAGTGCCACAGAACAGGGCAAAGGACAGAGCCAGAGAACACAGTGCTAACCACTGACCTTCCATATACACCATATAAATCCGGCACCAACAGCATACTTTCTGGAGAGAGGATTGTACTCTTCAGCGGCTATTTCTACGGCACCTGTTCATTTCACCGCACTGCCGATGCAATAGCACCAGGCCTATTTCTAGTGATAAATAAAAAACTATTGTGGAATTGCACTTTTTTGCAATTTCAAAGCACTTGAAATTTTTTTCTCATTCTCCAGTTCATTCTGTGGTAGAATGAATGATGTCATTCCATAGTACAACTCATCCCACAAAAAACAAGCCCTCGTACGGCTATGTGGAAGGAAAAATAAAAAAGTTATGACTCTTGGAAGAGGTGAGGAATAAACAAAAATGACAAAATTGCTCAGTGGTAAAAGTAATAAAATCCTTGTAATTGCCATATAATAGCAGCAGGCGCGCCCCCCTCAGGCTTCAATCTTCACATGATGATGGCTGTAATTAGAGTTTGGGGACCTCCTTCATTCCTACATTTGTAGACAGTTATCAAGCAGAACTTACAAGGCATTAAAGGGGATGTCCAGGATTAATAAAACTTTACTACATTCTTTCAAAAACAGCGCCACCCCAGTGTACAGGTGGCATGTGGTATTACAGTATAGGCCCATTCCCTTCAATTGAGCTGAGCTGCAATATCACATACAACCTGTAGCAGGGGTGGCGCTGTTTTTGAAAGAAATCAGTCATGTTTATAGAATTCTGGACAACTCCTTTAAGATCAATATTTTCTCTAGTGACCCCAGAACAACACAAGACACCAGGATGGGGCTTAATTCAAATGTATTTTTTTATAATATGAAGAATATAGCAGATCTTTGTTAAGGATGACATTTAGGTAGATGATCCTATGGAAACATTCCTCTTACTGACTCTCCAGTTTGTAAATCCTATTTCATTAAACACTTGTAGGTAATTTTTAATCAATATAAGGAGTCCTGTGTTCACAATCCCCATCTCCTGGTCAGAGGATAAGAGATTAGAAAGAGCGACTCTCCCTGGAGGAGCCGTCCTGTGTGACACAGACAATGATGGGAATGGATGTGTGTATCTATGTGTGTGTATATGTGTAATATATAGTGTTTGTGTCACATACCGTGTGTGTCTGTGTGTGTGTGCTCGGTGTATACGTGAATATATAGTGTTGTGTCACATACCGTGTGTGTTGTGTGTGCTCGGTGTATAGTGTAATATATATGTTTGTGTCACATACGTGTGTGTCTATGTGTGTGCTCGGTGTATACGTGTAATATATAGTGTTTGTGTCTCATACCGTGTGTGTCTATGTGTGTGTGTCGTTATAGGGTATATATAGTGTTTGTGTCACATACGGTGTGTCTGTGTGTGTGCTCGTGTATAGTGTAATATATAGTGTTTGTGTCACATACCGTGTGTGTCTATGTGTGTGTGCTCGGTGTATACGTGTAATAATAGTGTTTGTGTTCATACGTGTGTGTCTATGTGTGTGTGCTCGGTGTATACGTGTAATATATAGTGTTTGTATCACATACCGTATGTTGCATGTATGTAACATCCACATTTATAAATCCCACTAGCACAGACGAGAGTTCCTAGGTGTAAACATGTCGGCAATCGCCCAACAAACGAGCAAAATGCGGCTCATCATCGGGTGATTGGATGTTTATGGAGGAACCAAAATCCTTGCTCTCGACAGCACATCCCCTGCTGCAAACTGCAGAAGTGCTGCCGATAACATGATGCTGTAGAGGATAGATTGCTCTACCGGTGATTGTTCTGCACCCGTCATTCTTCATCATCCTGTGTAAAAAGTCGGGAAACAAGCGCTGAATGACCTGAATAGTATAAATCTTGCTCATTCAACCAGTCTGAATTTGGTGCTTGTACATGTAACCCAAATGTCTGAGTGTGATGGTGCAATATGTGAGCATTTAGGGCCCACTTCAACCTTTAGCCCAGGGCCCCACTTTGCCTAAAACCGGCTCTGCTGTTCACACTGCATTTTTTTGGACATCCGTGTGGATCCTTGAATTTCAAGGACCACACGGACATGCACGGATCTGTGCTGACTGATGTCCATGGACTTTTTTTTTAATGGATCTGTCATCAGTTACCAGAGATTGAGCTGGAAGAAGCTGTACCTTCTGAGCATGCTCAGTACAGCAAAACAGATTAGTTTTACGGATGTTTTTTTCATTGATCTGTCTCCATAGAGCTCCATGTTATTTGACACAGACCGCGAAGGATCCGCTTTTTTGAAAGCCTAAAATTAGAGCAGTCTACGATTCTGGGTACATGAAAAAAGCGTACACAAATGGATCCCTGACAAAAATGATACAAATGGATCCCTGACAAAAATTATACAAACGGATGGCCACTTTGGACCAATCTGTACCCACAGGGATACATGGGAGGCCAAAACGGATAGACACAGATCCCCAAAAATGCAGTGTGAAGGGAGCCAAAGTGGTACATCATGCCACTAGAACAGAGTTTTCCAAAAATAACCAAAGTATATAAACTTAAAGGTACCGTCACACGCGGCAATATTGCTAGTCCATTTCACTGGCAATTTGCTGGTTGCAGTGAAATCATGGAGACATTGTTCCATTTGTACACAGCAACAAGGTAGAACAATGTGTCCATGATTTCACTGCAACCAGCAAATTGCCAGTGAAATTGCCTAGTGAAATTGCCTAGCAAAATTGCTGCGTGTGACGGTACCTTAAACCCTTTTATTTTACACAAAACATATTCATAATTTGAGAACAGCAATGACTGTAGCACAGAGAAAGGTTAACGCTACATATAGTGAAGGTAACACTCACCATTCAGTAGAAAGTGTACAGACCTTGAATGGCTTCAGCACATATGCGGCCATAGGACATCACTAGTCTCTCACAATGCTCTGTTGTGATTTAGGTCCACTTGTCTCCCAGTTTCTTTCACAGTTCTGGGACTGTTGAGGGTTTCTTGGCCATAACTTTGTCACCAAGGATTTTCCAGAGGTTTTCTATTAGATTTAGATCAGGACTCTAGGCGGCCATTTAATTGTTTCAGTGTTTTCTATTTCAATTAACTGCTTTACTCATTTTGCTATGTGACAGGGGGCATTGTCCTGCATGAAAATTGCTGCCTGATTGAGCGCTGAACGCGATTAAGGAACCACACGTTGTTGAAGAAGGTTCTGATACTGTCTAGTCACTCTGCCATGTAGCTGTATGAGAGGTCCAACCCCTGCAGCAGAAAATATTCCCCAAACCATGACACTTATTCCACCACCTTTCATTGACTTCTTTACAGACTCTGGGTTAACTCTTTCCCCAGTTTGTTGACTAACATAATGTTTCCCATCAGATCAAAATAAATTAAATTTGCTTTCATCACTAAAATTAACTGTGGACCACTTCTCTGTGTACACAACATACTCCTCAAAGGTAAGCCTAGCCTTTTGATTCTTTCTGCTAATAAGAGGTTTGGTCACTGCAGAGTGGGTTTTCAGTCCAAATGCTCTTAAACATGATACTGTATGATGAGACTGACTCATTCCCTATTCAGTGCTCAACTAACAAGCTATTCCAGCTGCAATGTTGAAATGATTACCCATGGAGATTCTATGTATTACCCTGTCCTCTTTTAGATTTGTCTTTCAAGAGCGACTAGACCTTTGTGGGGAACTTGAAAGTGTTTATGATACTCTAAGGGTGGTTTCACACTGGCGTATGCAAACGAAGTGCACCGAATGCAGCCAAACGTATGTGCCTGCATTCGGTTGCGTTTGCGTTCAGATGGGCATAATTTGTGCGCACTCCGAACGCAGCCTGTTGCATTTTTCATGCATTAGTGGGCGCATGTTTTATCTGCAAGCGTCCACAAGTGCACAAACCATGCATTGAAGTCAATGGGTCCGCAGTGTCCTCCACATAACAGCGCAGGAGAACGCTGCAGATCACATTGAAATCTTTCCTAGATCAGCTAGAGCTGCCACTGATCTCTCGCCGGTGTCGGCGCAGGAGATTTGAAACAGCGATCAACTGTTTCTTATCTCCTGCACCGATGTCACCTATTCGGTGTCAGCGCGGGAAATTTAAACAGCTGTCAGATCAGCTGTTTCTTCAAATCTCCCGCGCCGACATCGGCGGGAGATCAGCTGTGACCAGGAGGAGGAGATCTCCACCGCTGATCTCCACCTCCCAGTCGCCGCCGAGACAGCTGATTGATTGACTGGCCGGGCTGCATACTAATGTGAACGCATGCGGAGATTCTCCGATGCGTTCAGATCAGTATGGCTGCGTTTGCGTCTGCATGCCATACGCATGCAGACACAAACGCCAGTGTGAAACCAGCCTAAAGATGCAATATTCTAGAAATCACAGATGTGGAATGACCAACTTCTGTTGCTATGGCTGATCGGGTCACCACTTTGGCCTTCATCTGGACAACCTGCTGCCGGAGGGTTTCAGGCACTTTGGAACGTCTCACTATTTTTTCAAAGTGAGTGCAATCTGGAAAGTTAGGCTGCCAGTTAAATAGGGTTTGTCATATAATTAAGGAAGTTAGCACTAGGTGCCAGATTATCACCAATAACTTGCAGATATCTGAAAGTTCTGTAATTTTGATGAATGTTCTTCATTTATCTCATTTACATTTTTATTCTGTGCTTTAGAATATATAAAATTTATGAAATAAGCTTAAAATACTGCTATTTACTCATGTTAGGATATTTTCACAAAGGACAACACAATGACCTTAACATTAAGGAAATTGGGTGTTCTCTAATTTTGATCGCCAGTGAATATCTAATATATAAAGTTGTGTGTATGTCCACTAAAGTAATCCACACCATCCCATTTACAACCAGGAAAGTTTGCACAGCTACCTTATTTGACTCCAGGAACGTCAGAGACTATGTATTGAGGGGAAAGTTTAACCGTGCTCTTAACGTCAATCGCCAAAATAAAAGCTTATTTACTGTTTGTATGTGTCAGGTAATAAATACTGCCTTGGCTGTTTTGACAACAAGCCTGTATATTTATCAGGTGGCCTATATCAACCAATCACACTCAACTTCTGATTAGTTGCTATAGGCAATGAAAGACATACATAGTATAAGGCTGCCTTCATACTTGCGGACCCCTCCGCAGCGTCCTGCAGAGGGGATCCGCAAGCTGACCGCAGCCACCGCCAGCCCATATCTTTATAATGGGAACGCACGGTCATGCGCATGTCTGCGCATGACCGTGCGCTTCCATTCACTGCAATATGTGATTTGTACGCAGGCGGATGCCCGCGCACAAATCACACACTCTCATCCGCACCAGGAACGCGATTGTGTGTGATTTGTGCGCGGGCCTCCACCTGCGTACAAATCACATATTGCAGTGAATTAGAGCGCACGGTCATGCGCAGACCTGCGCAGCACCGTGCGTTCTCATTATAAACATAGGAGCTGCGGTCAGCTTGCGGATCTCCTCCGCAGGACGCTGCGGAGGGTCCGCAAGTCTGAAGCCAGTCTAAGACAGCTTATGCATGTCTGTGAAACATTCAGGGAAGGTTGCCAAAGGCAAGGACTTCTGGAAAATGCTGCACACTGGGATATACAATTTCCAGTATACAGCAGTAGGTCACACACAGCCCCAAGTATTACCACAAGAGGCCTCACATTGCCTTTGTATTACACCAGAATCTCATATATAGCCTTCTGTATTAGAGCAGGAGCTCAAACACTGTTCCCTGTATTATTGTCTGTGCCCACATATAGCCCCTGTATTACACCAGGAGAACAAACAGCCCCGGTGTGAGGAAAAAGGGATATATTCTGACCTATCAAAAAGGTCTGTGCTTCACATAGCCCCTGTATTAGAACCTGTGCCCACATATCCTCAGTATTACAGCCTGTGGACCCACATAGCCCCTGTATTACACCAGGATCCCACACACAGCCTTTGTATTACACCAGTATCCCACACACAGTCCCTGTATTACACTTACAACCTGTGTATCTCTGTATAGTGTATGTATAGTGTAAATAGCAGAGCTATTTTATAATAGCTAAGAACAATCAGTTAACATCGTGGGCTACGCCGGCCAGCTGACTGGCACCTGAAAGACAAAAAAAGCGGCCCAAGTGAAGGCTGTGCCGATATGCCGGCTGCATACTGATGCTGTCCTTTGGGTCCAGGTCCTCCTCTGCCTCGGTCTGCTCCTCCACCGCCGCCGCTGCTGCGCCACCTCAGAGCCCTGCGCATGTGGCCACCATGTTTGAACATCATCACCAGTACTGTGCATGATAAGGTAAACAAAGATGCAGCAATGTGAATGTGCATGCGCCTGCCATGTTTGTACACCCTAGTTGTATTGGGACGAAGTGTCTCAGGATCCGCGTTGCTGAATGAATGAAACCAGAAACTGGAACACTGGTTTCAACAGGTGTTCTTTATTCCTACGCGTTTCGGAGCGTTACCATGCTCCTTCCTGAGGGACAAACCCTCAGGACATGTCCCTCTGGAAGGAGCATGGTAACGCTCCGAAAAGCGTAGGAATAAAGAGCACCCGTTGAAACCAGTGTTCCAGTTTCTGGTTTCATTCATTCAGCAGCGCGGATCCTGAGACACTTCGTCCCAATACAACTATTGTTCACCACGTCGATTGTGGATGTGTGGGTCCTGCAGCAGCTGTATCCAGGCGTGCATACTTGTTGTGTGTAACACAACTTTTCCAGGTGAGCAGCTTTCAATCAGGTTCTTGCTGATATCTGTAAAAAGATAAGACCCTATTTGCGCATTGTCTCACCCTCTATAGATGTTTGTACACCCTGTCATGCACATTAACGGATCGGGTATCCAAACATGACGCCCACAAGCGCATTGCTAAGTCTGTGAGCCTGCCCCTATCCTCACCTCACAGGACCGGCGTCGACATCCATCCCTTCTTCCTCTCAATTGCATTCCACTGTGGAAAGCATGTAGGGGGAGGAATTCTTCCTCTTATATGTGTTCTACAGTGGAATGTACGCCACCTGGGGAGAGAGACTGCACACAGAGGGGATAGAGCAATAGGGGGAAACGCCTCAAAGAAGAGAGCACACGTGCGGAGATGACAGCACAGGGGGAGATGGCTCAAAGGAGAGAGCATATGGGTGGGACAGTGCACATGGAGGGAGAGACAGCGCACAGGGGGTGACAGCACACAAGGGGAAACATCACCGGGAAAGAGAGAACACAAAAGGAGAGGACAGCACAGGGTGCAGGAAGCACAAGGGGATGAGCGCATGGGGAGAGACATGAGGAGAGAAGACAGCACAAGGGTAGGAGAGAGCACTGCAGGAAGACAGCTCAAAGGAGAGAACACACGAGGGGAGATGATAGCACACAGGAGAGAACACACAAGAGAAGAAGACAGCACATGTGAGGGAGACAGCTAAAAAAAGAAAATCACAAAATGGAAGATGTCACTGGGGGAGAGAGACATCACACAGGGGGGAGACAGCTCAAAGGAGAGAGTACATGAGGGAAGAAACCAGCACATGGGGGAGAGAGACAGCATTCGGACAGGAGAGAATACATGAGGGGAGAATACCGCACGGGAGAGAGAGAGCGCACAGGTGGGAGAAAGAGCACAGGGTGGAGACAGCTCAAAGGAGAGAGCACATGGGGGTGAGGATAGCACAGGGAAAAGAGCGCACGTAGGGAGGCAGGTTAAAGGAGAGAGCACACAAGGTAGAAGACATCACAGGGGAAGACATCTCAAAGTAGAGAGCACACAAGTGGATAAGACAGCACCACAGAGCCAGCCACCATCATGACATCACCGCCCTCCCAAAGTGATAGCGTCATACACACATTTACTATCTAATATATGCTGCTCAAAAAAATTAAGGGAAGACTTCAACATTATATTGTGTTGTTAAATGTTCCCTTTATTTGATATTGTTTCAGATTAATAGTTAACATTTCAGCTGAATGGTGTTAATCTTTGGATCGTGCTGTCAATCACTGTCTAAAGCCCCGCAGTGGGGATCACGCTGTTCCCCACCGTGATCGGAGGTCTCATGATGTAAACAGAATTGGTGGTGGAGTCGGCTTACTTCTGTCCCCACAATGCACTTTCCATGACATCCCCCCCAGCTCCATTACTCTTCCCTTCTTTTGAGATGTACACCCTTAGGCTATGCAAAGGAGAAAAAGATCGGGATTTATCCACGCTCGACCACAAGGAGATCCAGGTAGGAAAGACAACCTTTATTCACACACGGAACACACAAATTGCCAACGCGTTTCGTGGCCTCCTGGCCACTTCTTCAGGGCATGAACTTACAGTCCAGCTCACTGATTATTTCAAGCAGTGCGGACCATCTTACACCTTTCCTGGATCTGTGGATTTTCTTACACACGTTACGTGGCGGTGGAGGTCCTGCAGCAGCTTTCAGCTATATGACATCAAAACTAGTTGTGGGTGCACACAACTAGACTAGGTGAGTGCACCTTTCTGTTGACCTATGTGTTTTTGTCAGTGTCGCATTGATAGGGAACTATTGGCCTCTGTGTCTCCTTTCTTCCTTTTCTACACTCAAAATAAAAACAGTTTTTAAATATATAAATTATCTAGTAAAATTCTTATATACAACGGCAATGTAAATACTAAAACCAAGGATAAAATCAGACTAAGTTTTGAATAATATAAAATCAAATAAATCAATATAAATTTAACAAAACACAAGTGTATAAGAACCCATGATCTAAGATAGACCTAAAGATTGCATGTCCTATTATCTATTGTATCCACTGCAGTACGATAGTCTTTCACCCGCATTTAAATCCTATCCTGGATCTCCTTGTGGTGGAGCATCGGATAAATCCCGATTTTTTTCTCCTTTGCAACGCTGTTTCTTCTATGGGATCTGCAGCAGCCAGGCTCTTCATGTTGGTTTGACACATCACAGCCTCATCAGGTGAGTGGACCACCATAGTTATTGTGCTGGTGTCCCTCGTTTTACCTCCTTCGTGCGCTCCCCTTTCTCTTCTTTAGTTGTTCCTGAGGGCAAATTAAGCCCTTTTTTCCAATTGGGGTTGCAGCGGCACTATCATAATGGATTATTTCCAGCACAGATTATCTTCGAGGGAAAGACTTATTTTACAGACAATTGGTCATGGAAGCTTGTATGAAGATGATGGTACTGAGTCCACCACTAAGGGCCGCTTTACACACACCAACTTCTGTGACCAACTTCTGAACAGATCTCTGGTTGCAGTAAAATCATGGACATATTGTTTCATTTTGTGGCTGTGTACAATGGAGCAATGTGTCCATAATTTCACTGCAACCAGAGATCTGTTCAAAAGTCGGACACAGAAGTTGGTGTGTGTAAAGGGCCCTAAGTATTCCGAGGAAGAGACTCTAGAAATCAGAAAGAAATTGAACAAAATTTTAAGACCTCTTGAAAGAGGAACTTCATTCACAGTTGGATTCCAGATTCTTGTCCATTTACATGGATGAAAAAATCTGCCCCAGGGGATTGAGAATCAATTGGGTTTTGCCATTTTTAAATGACAAAGAAAAGATTTTACTGTGGATTGGGACAATTTGTTAAATGAATGTATGTCTAATATGTTGGGTATGCTTTTTAAGAAAAGGGTAATGACCTCAGAGAGATTGGTTGAGCGGATAATCGCAATATCAGATGAGCTTCTGGAGTTTGGAACACATCCAGACTTTAGTAAGTTCAATTCTGATATAGCGACCAGAACACTCAGAATGGAACAGGAAATCATCTCAAGAAAATCCAAAAAACTCCAACGTGAGGGAGGATTATAAAAAAAAGTCAAGGCAAGGGGGAGCATGATAACAGAACCTCCAAAAAATATAAATATAAATTTACCTGATCCCCTAGTACCTCTGAAACTAAATCCTATAAAACCAAATCCTTTAGTTACAACTATTCGACCCTTTAAATTAACCAACTCCAATAGATGACCATCTCTGAAACATCCTAAAACTCCTGGCTTGGTCAAAATTAGGAAGGTATCAGTGATAAGCGAACCCCCTTCCCTTGACAAAACAGAGGGCTCTAAAGTGAGTATTACTGAGGATATTGCCCCCTCTAAAAATGTCAAAAGCCTTAATGGTGATAAAGTGGATGAACCCAAGTCCGTCAGCTTGGGACCTAATGGGTCCACCATACCAGAAAGTACAAATATACTGGTGAATGTAAATCCACTGTCAGGAGAGAAACCCTGTGCTGATGCGCATTCTATGGCAGAGCATCTGAATCTAGTTAAATGCCAATTGGAACAGATTAGAAAAGACAGGTTACTCGACCAAAATACAATTTGTCAGGGGACCCCCCTAACCAATTGATTTTTGAGGCGAATAAAATTAATTTGGGTGAAATAACAAATTTACTTGATACTCCAGTACAGGTGATAGAGGAAATTAACCCTTCCCTCTCCACGGTTTTTTTGATTCCCATTGACAAAAAGAATTTATCACAACCTGAAAAAATCATTATTGATAATAGCAAATCAACATCACGTTCTGTTCCTTTTTTACCCCGAATTTTGGGGGGAACCTAAACATCAGGCAGTTCCTGTCCCCATAACCTCAAAAAAAGAAAAAATGTGGACGAGGAAAAAGAGGGGGCAAAAAAAAGGGTCCAAATATAAACAACAACAAAAAGATGAGACCATATTGATCCAAAGTGGTGAGAGTTGTAATGGAAGGACTTCTTTAATACATCAGCAACAAAATGTAATTTATAATATATTCAATATTTCTAATTATAATTTATCTACAAGTGAAATTTCAGTCCTACAAAAGGGTTTATCATTCTGCCCGGTTAATAATAGCAGAGAGGTTGATCTATTAATGGATCTCCAAAAATTAATCCGCAAATTAACATTGAAAAGACACTTTGAATTAAACCCTACTAATCCGGTCCCTATAGACCCTAATGACTTAAATGTACACGTTAATTTGCGTGATAAGTCTAGTTTTTATCCCATTCAAAGCCAAGGTCATCATATCAAAACATTTACGGATTTAGTTCTTAATGATTTAATTAAAAAATTGCTACCTCAAGAGGGTTTTAAACCTAGCAATGCTAATCCAGGTAAAAAAGTTTTTTTGACTAGATAGGAAAATAATGCCCTAAAAATCTCAGCAAAAACAGAGACATAATGATTAGATCAGCCGATAAGGGTGGGGGCATTTGCATACAGGATAGGGACAAATATTTGGAAGAGGCCTATCGTATATTGTCTGATGGTGAGATTTATAGGAAAAGTAATGATCAGGAATATTCTAACGCCATTGTTGATTATAATAAGATGATTAAAATAGCATTTGACAAGGGGATTTTAAATAAATTGGAAAGAGATTTTTTGATTAAAAAGAAACCGGGCATGGCCCACATGTATCATTTACCCAAGATACATAAAAATGTGAATTCCCCACCAGGTAGACCCATTATCTCTGGGATTGACTCTCTGACCTCTAATTTATCTGCATACATAGATAAGAGTATGATCAATAATGTTTTTAATCTCAGGAGCCATCTTAAGGGCTCAACACATCTAATCAAATTACTAAACGAAATTCAGTGGAAAAATACATACCTTTTCATATCTATGGATGTAACTGGATTATATTCCAACATCCAGCATGAGATTGGTCTGACATGCTTTAAGATGTTTGTGATGGAGGACACCCACATACCTGATCTTTAAAAAAGTTTTCTTCTTGAAGGGATGAATTTTATATTGAAAAATAATTTTTTTACATTTGACGACACAATTTTTCAGCAAATTAAGGGCACGGCTATGGGGTCAAGGGTTGCTCCCACTTATGCCAACCTCTTTATGGCGGTCTTTGAAAGTTGGCATGTTTTTAATAATGAATACTATGGGAATGTTATCTTGTACAAAAGGTTTATAGATGACGTAATAATTATTCACGATAATGTAAATAATACTTTGAAATCATTTTTAGGTGTTATTACTGACAATAAGTGGGGCATTGAATTAACCCAGAAATGTATGCCTTGACAATTAACTTTCTTGATCTAACCATTTGGCACGAAGGGGATAAAATTAATACTAAAACCTATTTCAAGGCAGTGGACACCAACAGTTATACCCATATTAATAGCAATCATTATGTCAAGTGGCTATAGAATATTCCCAGTAATCAATACGTGTAAGCGTATTAAAAAAAATTGTACACTGGAGAAGGATTATAAACAGCAGAGTGATATCCTGAAAGAACGCTTCTTGGAAAAAGAATATCCTAAAAATTTGATTAAAAAAGCTTATAATGAAATTAAGGACACCCCTCAGGCTGATCTACTCCAAAAATCGGAGAGGAATACACAGGAAATCACTACAAATTTGATCACCACCTTTTCCTCCCAAAACATGAAAATAAAAAACATTATTCATAAACACGGGGGGGTGCTTATGAACGACCCTATCTGTAGAGAAATGTTTACCTCCAACTCCGCTGGTCACATATAAGAGGGCACCATCGTTAAAAAGCATATTGGCACCCAGTAGAATAAGGAAACAAACAATTGTGACAACAGGATCTAATATGTCATGTAGGACAACTAAAGTGGGGGCGTTCAAATGTAACAAGAAAAATTGTTTATGCTGTTCCAGTATAAATCATAAAAATGTTAATTTTTCTTCCTTTAAAGTGATCCTAAACCCAGAAACTGTCCCCCCCCCCCCGCATCTTTAGACCTGTCCCTGCACCCCCTATTATCATTTTTAGACATCCCTTTTGCAGAAAAAAATCGCTTTTGTAAAGTAAGAGAAAAAGTTATATTACTTTGTCCTGTGTGAGTTCTCTGTTTCTGTGCAAGCCGCAATGGGCGGGGCCTGTCTGCTGCTGCCTTGTAATTATGCACGCCCCTCTCAGGTTGCTGCCTTGGTAAGAGCCTGGCCTCGTCATGAAAGGGGGCGGGGCTCCGGCATGGCACGATTTAGCCCCGCCCCTTTCATGACGCGGCCAGGCTCTTAGAAGCAGAGAGGGGCGTGCATAATTAAAAGGCAGCAGCACACAGGCCCCGCCCATTGCGGCTTGCACAGAAACAGAGAACTCACACAGGACAAAGTAATATAACTTTTTCTCTTACTTTACAAAAGCGATTTTTTTCTGCAAAAGGGATGGCTAGAAATGATAAGAGGGGGTGCAGGGACAGGTCTAAAGATGTGGGGGGGGTCATTTCTGGGTTTAGGATCACTTTAATGATGAGGGAACAGTGTACTCAATCAGCACAGGTTGGACTGTCAGTCAAATTTTGGCATTTATCTTGTAGATTGCATCTGTGGCAAGCAATAAATTGGGAGGACGATTCAACCACTACACAAAAGGGTTAATTCACATAGACATAACATAAAAATAGGGTTTTTAAAACATGGCCTCTCGAGACACTGTAGTACTGTGCATGGGGGACATATGAATCTGAGGATTACCCCGATAGACCATATTCCCACGGACACCCCTAATAGGGTGCAAGCCCTGAACAGAAGAGAAATCTTCTGGATTTATAAAATAGGCACCCTGAACCCTGGTGGTTTGAATGAAGTATCCGACCTATTTTAACTGAAAGATCAGTGTTTTTTGATGTCTGCAATAAATTGACTCATCAGGGTTCCTTTGGTGCCCTGGATTTGTGAGGTAAATCAGATGATGTATCAGGTGTCCCATTGCTGTGATGAAATCTGGTGTGTTATATTAAGATTTTGTTGTTTTTTATTATACTATCCTTACAGCACGATTATGTGTAATCCCTTCTCCTTCGAGCCATCCTGTCTGAGGTGTTTCCACTGCGAGTCCTCTGCAGTTGTGATCACCTATGGAGTCAGATTGAATGAACGTCCTCTAGAAGTAACGTATAATATTGTTTTTACTTTTAAACTGTTTTTTTTTGACAGGGGCACATATTGTGTCTTCCTTTCCTACCCTAATATATACATTGATATATATATTTTTATAGAAAGATGGTTTATGACTCTTAACAGAACCTCATTGGTTAACCCAAGGTAGTGGTTTACCTTTGGGGAGACTTGAGTTGAACTCCAATCAGATTAATTGGTCTAGTGGTAGAGCCATTGACTTGAACCCAGACTTTGTGAGTTCAAGTCCTGTTTTTTTTTATTAGTTATTTAAAAAAAAAAAAAACTTTTTATGAAGATCAGGTCTTGGTTTAAATGCGGGTGAAAGACTATAGTACTGCAGTGGATACAATAGATAATAGGACATGCCATCTTTTAGGTCTATCTTAGATCATGGGTTCTCATACACTTGTGTTTTGTTAAATGTATATTGATTTATTTGATTTTATATTATTTAAAACTTATCTGATTTTATCCTTGGTTTTAGTGTTTACATTTCCATTGTATATAAGACTTTTACTAGATAATTTATATGTTTAAAAACTGGTTTTATTTTGAGTGGGCGTTCCTACAGGAACTGATGTCAAAGTGATGTCATCAACATGGTGTATTTAATGGCTCCTAGTGAGCTGGACTGTAAGTGTATGCCCTGAAGAAGTGGCCAGGAGGCCACAAAACGCGTTGGCAATTTGTGTGTTCCGTGTGTGAATAAAGGTTGTCTTTCCTATCCTGGATCTCCTTGTGGTCGAGCGCGGATAAATCCCGATCTTTATCTCCTTTGCAACGCTGTTTCTTCTACGGGATCTGCAGCGGCCAGGCTCTTCATGTTGGTTGTGACACATCATAACCTCATCAGGTGAGTGGACCACCATAGTTATTGTGCTGTGTCCCTCATTTTACCGCCTTAATGCGCTCGCCTTTCTCTTCTTTTTTAGCTGATCTGGCTATCAATCACTACAGTGACACTCTCAGAAGCACTCTGGACCAAGTAACGCTCCTCACCCTCAGAACCCCCAAACACAAAGTAAAACAGCCCTGGATTACTTCACAAACTAAAGTTTTCCATCGATGCTCTATGAGTGCTGAACGCCAATGGAAGAAAACCCGCACACCAGAAAACTTCATTCAGTATAAATTTATGTTATGAACCTACAACTCTGCCCTTCACCTCACCAAGCAGACCTATTTCACCATTCTAATCTCCTCAATATCCAACAATCCAAAGAAACTCTTTGACACCTTTCACTCTCTCTTCAGTCCTAAAGTACAGGCCCTATCATTGACCTCTGTGCTGTTGATCTGGCTTATTACTTAAGAGAAAATAGCAAACATCCATCAGGAAATAATCTCCCGGCCTCCCTTCGCAGTTAAGGCCCAGTTACACACACAGATAATTGTGCAGAGATTGTTCGCATATTTCTGGTTGCAGTGAAATCATGGACACATTGTTCCATTTTGTGGCCGTGTACAAATTGAACAATGTGTCCATGATTTCACTACAAACAAAGATCTGCGAACAATCTCTGCACAATTATCTGTGTGTGTAACTGGGCCTTTACTCCCATTCCCCCATCTCCTTTGGCTCGCTCTCCACAGATGACCCAGTCACAGACGAAGTCTCCAGGCTCTGCTCTTCCTCTAGTCCTACTATAGTGAACATGATGAATAAAAAACAAGCAGAGTGTGTCCAGTGCTCTGCTGTGTGTGTCTGGTGCTCTGCAAAGTGTGTCCGGTGCTCTGCAAAGTGTGTTCAGTGCTCTGCAAAGTGTGTCAAGTGCTCTGCAGTGTGTCCAGAGCTCTGATGTGTGTCCAGTGCTCTACTGTGTGCAGTACTCTGCAGTGTGTCCAGTGCTCTGCTGTGTGTACAGTACTCAGCACAGTATGTTCAGTGCTCTGCAGTGTGTCCTGTGCTCTGCTGTGTCCAGTGCTCTGCACAGTATGTCCAGTGCTCTGCACAGTATGTCCAGTGCTATGTTGTGTGTCCAGTGCTCTGCTGTGTCCAGGTCTCTGCAGTGTGTCCAGTGTTCTGTATGGTATGTCTAGTGTTCTGCTGTGTGTCCAGTGCTCTGCTGTGTCCAGTGCTCTGCACAGTATGTCCAGTGCTCTGCTGTGTCCAGTGCTCTGCACACTATGTCCAGTGATCTCCTGTGTCCAGTGCTCTGCAAAGTGTGTCCAGTGCTCTGGGAAGTGTGTCCAGTGCTCTGCTGTGTGCAGTGCTCTACAGTGTCCAGAGCTCTGCAGTGTGTCAAGTGCTCTGCCATGTGTACAGTGCTCTGCACAGTATGTCCAGTGCTCTGCAGTGTGTCCAGTGCTCTGCTGTGTCCAGTGCTTTGCACAGTTTGTCCAGTGCTCTGCCATGTGTACAGTGCTCTGCACAGTATGTCCAGTGCTCTGCAGTGTGTCCAGTGCTCTGCAGTGTGTCCGGTGCTCTGCTGTGTCCAGTGCTTTGCACTGTATGTCCAGTGCTTTGCTGTGTCCAGTGCTATATTGTGTGTCCAGTGCTCTGCTGTGTCCTGTGGTCTGCAGTTTGTCCAGTGCTCTGAAGAGTGTGTCTAGTGCTCTGCTGTGTCCAGTGTTCTGCACAGGATGTCCAGTGCTCTCCTGTGTCCAGTGCCCTGCACAGTATGTCCAGTGCTCTGCAGTGTCCGGTGCACTGCAAAGCGTGTCCAGTGCTCTGCATAGTATGTCCAGTGCTCTGCAGAGTTTGTCCAGTGCTCTGCATAGTATGTCCAGTGCTCTGCAGTTTGTCCAGTGCTCTGCTGTGTGTGTCCAGTGCTCTGCAGAGTGTATCCGGTGCTCTGCAGAGTATGTCCAGTGCTCTGCAGATTATGTCCCAATGCTCTGCAGATTGTCCAGTGTTCTGCAGAGTTTGTACAGTGATGTGCAGTGTGTCCAGTGCTCTGCAGATTATGTCCAGTGTTCTGTCGTGTGTCCAGTGCTCTGCAATGTGTACAGTGCTCTGCAGATTATGTCGAGTGTTTTGCAGATCATGTATAGTCCCCACTGCTCTGCAGATTGTGTGTCCACTGCCCAGCAGATCATCTATTCTGCTGCAGTTGTATGCATGTGATGGGCAAGGGCTGCAGAGCATTGTATCCCTCCCCACCAGCCCTGCTCTGTGCATTGGCTGATGCATTGTGCTAAGCACAGATGTAGACTGGAGGACTCTGCTGCTGTCAGCGGTCTCTGCTGTCTGTGCTCTGCCGTCCGATGTGCTTTGCTGTCACTGCAACAGAAAAATGGCTGTGCCAACGGTGCGTTTTTTTTGGTGCGGATAAGGTGTGTTTTTGTTTTAATTTCTGTTCCAGACTCTTCCAAATTAATGTTTCTGGGAGAAAGGGAAATAGAGAGAAAAAGAGAGCAATCGAGTGCACAGAAAGGAGATGGGAGAGAGAGACAGTGTACAAGGGGTAGACAGACACAGAGAGGGAAAACAGCGCACATGGGGGAGAGACATTGTTCAGGGAAGAGACAGACACAGGGGAGAGACAGCGCACAGGGGGGACAGGCACAGAGAGGGGTGACACAGTGCACAGGGAGGAGACAGGCACAGAGAGGAGAGACAGCACACACGTGGGGAGAGACATTCAGGGGAGAGACAGACGCAGAGGAGAGACAGCACACAGGGGGACATGCACATGGTGGGGAGACACAGCGCACAGGGGAAGACAGGATCAGCGAGGGATTATATTTGTGGGGATTGATTGTATATATATATATGTATTACGTTTCACAGCATATATTATATATATATATATATATACATATATATACATACTGTATATATATGCAACCAGTATGTGTTAAAGGGGCCCACTGAGACTCTTTCATCCGAGCCCCACAGAAACCTGGAGCTCGCTCTGATTACGTCGCCTCTCTGTTCTTTTCCTCAGGTACAGAGGAGCTACATAATGCTGCAGGTGCAGCGGCGGACTGGTGATCGAATGATGTGTGTATGTGTATGGGGGCTGCATAGAGATGATGGGGGCTGGAAGAGGCAGATGGGGGCTAGAAGAGGAGGATGGTGGGGGCTGCAAGAGGAGGATGATGGGGCTGCAAGAGGAGGATGGGGGCTGGAAGAGTAGGATGAGAGCTGCAAGAGGAGGAGGATGGGGGCTGCAAGTGGAGGATGGGGGCTGCAAGAGGAGGATGGTGGGGGCTGCAGGAGGAGGGTGGGGGCTGCAAGAGGAGGATGGTGGGGGCTGCAAGAGGATGGCGGTGTCACATCGCCATTGGACTTGGTGGCTGGTGTTCCTGCCTCGGCTACTGGGAGGTGCCGGATTCCTTCGGCTGATGGTGCCAGTGATAGGAGGGTCTTGTCCTCATATGGACCTGCTCCTTCGACATCTGCCTCTGTTACTGAACGCATCTCCTTTGGGTGATGTTGGTTGCAGAGGAGTGGGCCCTGCAGAGGTGTCTGATAGGCACAGCCTTCGTTCTTCTGTCAGAAGTGGGGTGGTTGGTGCCAGTCATGCATCACCGTCTGACCTAATTCTAGGGGCGGTCCGGATGAGATCATCAGGCTGTGAGCTCCAGCCTATGGGAGGTAACCGCGCCCTTCAAATACATTGGAGCCTGTCTTGCAGGCCACCAGATATAGTCTTGGTTCCCCAGTGATATAGTGTGTGTGTTTAGTTTTGACTCTGACCTTTGCCTGGATTTTCGACTCTTCTACAGCCTGCCGATTTTGTACCTTAGCTGCCCTCTCGGCTTTGACTTGGACTCCTGACTACGTTTTTCGGGTCCTGATTTTTCCCTTCCTGGCCACCTTCCAGCTCTGCTGCTCATAATAGGCAGCTACCCCCTGGGCTCCGCTGTAATTCCAGATCCCTGTATAGGGGTTAAGGGTCTCAGGGTTTCTCGGGGTGCTGCCTTCCCAGCAGCTCAGCCTCATAGCAGATGGTCGTCACACTATATCTGGCCCTACCATTTATATATATATATATATATCAACTATATATATATAAAAGCACTCTCTTACCTTTTTTTTTTCTTCTTTTCCCAATGGTTTTCCCTGTTTTTTTTTCTTTACTCTGAGCTGTGTCTGCTGCTGATTGCTTCCCTCAAAGCACCTGTGTCCTGCTTCTCAGTCTTGTGGAGGATCATTCCCATCATCCTATACCAACATGCTGAACGAGCCACAATCTGGAGTCCTCTGGGTGAACACTGGAGATCAGAAGGCCTTGTTCCCTGGATGTCAGCACCTGGGTGGCTCTGGCTCTGCCTGCCCAGGTGCCCAGGTATTGCCCGCGAATGCGGCCAAAGTCTTGTTACCTATTTCTTTGTTTTACCTTAAGAAATCTTTGTGTTTGGAGGCATATGTAGACAGTGGCTCAGAGGGGAATTTCATAGATCTCCAGGTAGCAAGAAATCTAGGTGTACCACTACTAAGGCTTAATGCCCCCATTAAAACCACCGTGGAATTTGTCACTAAGGAAGTGTCAATGCTGGTGGGGTCTTTACATGCTGAAAATGTGTCATTTTTTGCTATCGGTAATTTATCATCTGCAGTAATCCTGGGCATGCCATGGTTACGTAAACATAACCCATTCATAGACTGGCACTTGGGTGACATCGTGCGCTGGAGCCCAGAGTGTCAGGATACCTGTATCTCGCTATCTGTAAACCAAGTGAAGGTCAAGCCTCACTTTGTACCATATGCCTTTAAAGATTTTGAGGATGTATTTTTTATTCAGGAATCAGAGAAATTACCCCCTCACAGAGCGTATGATTGCACCATAGATTTGATACCTGATTCTCGTCTCCCAAAGGGGAGAATATTTAACCTCTCTGGTCCAGAACGTCAGGCCATGAAAGATTACATAGCAGACAGTCTGCGAAGGGTATATTAGACCACCAGCAGGGGCTGGTTTCTTTTTTGTAGGAAAGAAAGATGGCGACCTCAGACCTTGCATTGATTACCGCGAATTAAACGCGATCACTGTGAAAAACCAGTATCCTCTTCCATTCAGCAATGATCTTTATAATCAGCTCTTGGGAGCCAAGTATTTCACCAAACTGGACCTCAGGGGAGCATATAACCTTGTCCGTATAAAAGAAGGCGATGAGTGGAAGACCGCGTTTAACACGCCTCTCGGCCATTTTTTTTTATCATAAGTAATTTTTATTAACATTTTTTCAAAAATACAACATATTAGAAAGACAAAGAGTGTGCTATAATATACAAGGACGGGGGAAAAGGGAAAAAAGAAGGGGGAAGGGAGGGTAATTGGAGAAGGTATTTCCAGAGACAATTCGTCAACATGAGCCAGGGTTGCCCGTTGTTTGAAACAGATCGAGTCTGTTACATATAGCTCCACGTAATATAGAGTTCAGAGAGTACAGTATGTAAAGAACAGATGCAGTCCAAATGAACCCGTTCTGTGATCCTGAGATATTGGCTTGTAAAGATATAAACATATAAACAGTTCCAAGTCGTACCTTGTAAAGATCTCCGTTGATAGGGGATCACAGTGGAGGTCCAAAAGCCGAGACCCTGTACTATCAACTCATAGCTGTTTAAGGATTGTGTGTGTCCGATAGGAGGTATAGATATAATGTTATCCTGCCCAGCAAATGGACTGCAACTAGGCTGCGTGTTAACTTCCAACAGTAATTCTGGGTACGTTGCAGAGAAATAAGGATATGGGAAGGAAGGGGGAGGGATAAGGAGAGTAGGGGAATAGTTCAGGGAAAAGGAAAGGACAAGAATAAAAGGGTAGAAGAGTAGAAGAGTAAGAGAGTAAGAAAGTAAAAGAGTAAAAGAGTAAAAGAGTAAACTGGTCCACCCCCGGGTCCGCACCCCTTTCAAGTCGACAGAGGGCCCCAAGAGCACTCCCATCGGGCCTACAGCGGGGGTCTCTGGGCTAGCGGGTGTGCTTCCCACAGGTCCCACGCCTCGGAGACATATCGCCGTTCGCCTCGATCCAATGCCAAGTAGTACTCGTGACAAAAGATCGAATTTATTTTGTCGGCGAGATCACTCAATGTCGGAAGGGAGGGTTGCTTCCACTTAGAGGCGACACAGACCCTGGCAGCCGTCAGTATGTAGGTCATCACACGGCGTATCACTGGAGGGTATGAGATAACCCCGACGTGGAGAACCGCGGCCGATGGTTCCAAGGGGATCGTCATCTCAGTAACCGAGTCCAAGAGCCCCTTAACTAGCTGCCAGAACCGTGCCACCTCAGGGCAGGCCCACCACATATGGGATAGGTCACCCCGCATACCACACTGCTTCCAGCATAGCGGGGAAGTCCCTCTGCCAAAGCTCGCCAGTTTTGTCGGGCTGGTATACCAGCGTAGGTGAATTTTTTTGAGCAATTCAACATGATTTAAGCACCTGGATGCCTCTCTCACACAATGTATAGCGTCTTCCCAATCCTCCTCCGTCGCCCTGAAAGCTAGGTCTTGTTCCCATTTGATTGTGTATGATAGTTTTAGGGGGCATCTCTGTCAATCAAATCTGAATACAAAGCCGATAGTGATTTCTGTGGTCTTGGCACCGCTATCAAAGAACGTCGCAACGCCGAGGGTGCTCCAGGGGCGCCCAAGTCATAAGAGAAAGCGGGGGAGCGCATAAAGTGTACTAACTGATGGAAATGTAGGAAGGTGACGCTGAGGTCTGGATATTTGGCCAATAATTCCTCAAACGTGATCCCTCTGGTACCCTCAAGAAGATCCGCCAGAGTCCTTGGGCCCACATGTCTCCATGGGATCATTGAGAAGGTAGGGATCAACCAGCAGAACGCCTCCAAGGGAAAATCCCCTGGAGGGATCCTGGTCCAGTCCCCTCGTACCGAACGGTGCACTGTTAGTAGTTCAGAGGTCGTTTGAAGGAAGTTATTGTCCAGTAAGGGAGCCACTGAGTTCGCCGCGAGTAGGGAGCGTAAAGAACCCCTCCCCAGCGAACTCTGTTCAATCTGCTTCCATCCCTGTGAGTCTTCCTCGTGCCACCACTTCCCCGCCGCCTCCAAGACCACCGCCTTCCGATATTTCTCCACCTCCGGTACCCCCATCCCACCTCTCGTCAAGTGTCGGTATAGTAGAGATCCTCTAACCCTAGCCGGGGCTGACCCCCAGACACATCTGGAGATCATTCGCTGGAGGCGTATGATCAACTTTTTGGGAAAGTGGACTGGGATACATCTGAAGAGATACAGGATTTTAGGGAGCCACAGCATCCTCACCGCCTGGATCCTGGCGATCCAGGACATCGAGCCCAACGGGAAATCAGATAGGGCTCTGCCAAGATCGGCCAGAAGTCGGTCCATGTTTTCCATCGCTACACGTTTGGAAGAACACAGATAGATCCCCAAGTATGGAATACCCTTTGGTGAGCATGCAAAAGGGAACCCGGCGGTGAGGGTAGCCACGTCCCCCCCTGAGAGTCCAACAGGGAGCATCACAGACTTGGTAGCGTTGAGCTTATAGTATGATATTTGTGCAAAGCAGTCAAGTTTCTGTACAATTCCGGGGAGGGAGGAAAGGGGCTCTTCCGTAACCACAATGACATCATCGGCATACAAGCCAACAACATGCCTGTGCCTTCCCGCCATAATTCCAGTTATCGTCGGGTCCGCTCTCAGTGATATTGCCAGTGGCTCCATGACCAGAGCAAAGACCAGAGGTGACAGGGGGCATCCCTGTCGGGTGCCATTGGTGATACGAAAGAGCCTGGACTTATATCCACAAGATAAAACTCTTGCACACGGGTTTGAGTAAAGGGCGAGAATAGCCGACATGACAGGGCCCGTAATACCGAAGGCCGAGAGAACCTCCCTGAGGTATCCCCAGTGTACCCTATTGAACGCCTTTTCAGCGTCCAGTGACAGGAACACACTGGGGGCACCTTTCCTCTCCGCCACCTCTATCAGGTCTAGCATTCTCCTTGTCCCGTCGTTCGCTTGCCTACCCTGCACAAATCCAACCTGGTCTTGGTGCACCAGAAGGGGAATCACACTGCTCAAGCGCGAAGCCAGGAGTTTAGCGTAGATCTTCAAGTCTGTGTTTAATAGTGATATGGGTCTGAAATTCTCCGGTCGATCCTGGGCCTTTCCCACCTTGGGGATAGTCGATATCGTGGCCTCCAACGCAACATCTGGAATGCAACCCTGCGCTTGCCACATGTTGAAGAGTCTAAGGAGGTAAGGCGTAAGGATCTGGCCGTAGAGCCCATAGTATTCATTAATCAGCCCATCTGGGCCAGGTGCTTTGTTATGTTTCAGGCCTTTCAGGACTCCAGTAATTTCAAGCTCAGTAAAGGGGGCGTTAAGCGAGGCCAATAAGTCTGCTGAGAGAGTAGGGATGTCAAGAGTCCCCAAAAACGTACGTATGGCTTCCGTAGTGGGTTGCGGTGTCTGTGGATCAGAGTGGAGGTTGTATAGTTGCTCGTAGTATGAGGCGAAAACCTCCACTATGTCCGAGGGGTGTCTTACCAGTCCTCTCTGTTTATCTCGTATAGCCGTCACCATCCCATTTGTCATTTTTTTCTTTAATCTGCGAGCCAACAGTTTGCCTGCCCGGTCACCCGATTCATAATATTTAGTACGGAGCTTTCTAAGACCAGTCTCATGTTGTTTAAGGAACAACGCCCGTAGATCATTGCGAAGTTGACCTATCTTTGATATCAGCGCACAAGACGGCGACGTCTTATTAAGTGCCTCTAAGCGAGACAATTCCGCCGTCCAGTCCCCAACAAGACGTTCTCTACGGCGTTTTGCGATCGATGCTTTTTGTATGCACAGACCACGCATCACCGCCTTGTGCGCGTACCAAATCACGTCATCAGGAGTCTGATCCACATCATTTAATTCAAAGTATTCTCTCAGAGCCATACCCAAATCATCAACAGTCTTCGGATCGGTCAGGAGACCCGCATGAAGCCTCCAAGACTTTGAAGCCCCACCTCCAGCATCCAGGTCCATTTCCAGTTCAATCGGGGCATGGTCCGACCACGTGATCAGACCAAGCCTCGATGAACTACACCTATCCAGGGCTATATCGTTAAGCAGAAACAAGTCTATTCTGGAATAGGATTTGTGCGCCGGGGAGAAGAAGGAATAGTCCCTCTCCTCCGCGTGTTGGTACCTCCAGACATCATGGAGGTGGAACTCCCGCCACAGGTCTCCAAGAGAGCTCCTACCTCTAAACACCGAGGAGGAGGAGTCAATGCGGGGCTCCATGACCGCGTTGAAGTCGCCGCAGATGATAAGTCTCCCTCCCACCTCTTCCCCAATGCGGCCAAACAGGTGTCTCAAAAATTTCGCCTGGCCCACATTTGGGCTATAGACTGTGACTAACGTGTAGCGGGTTCCCCCTATTTCACAACGCACCCTCACAAATCTACCCGCACCGTCAGAGAAGGAGGAAATAAGAGAGAACTGCGTCCTGCGGCTGACAAAAATGCAGACCCCTGCCTTCTTTTGGGGCGCGTTTGCAAAGAAACAGTGTGGATAGTTCGGATGTCGGAGTCGCACATTGTCAGCCTCCAGCAGATGTGTCTCCTGAAAGCATAAAATGTCAGCTCCCGAGGACCTGGCCTCCCTCCATAGATAAGACCTCTTGTGGGGGAATTGAGGCCATTTACATTTAGCAAAAGTATTTTCAACTGCATTGCGGGGCCCAGGGAGGACCAGATAAGAGAAAGAGGTTAGAAGAGAAGGGAATGAGAAGAAATTGAAAAAGGGAGAGAAGAGATTGGATTAGGAAAAAAATAAAGGGGATTAGGGTGAGAAATCAGAGATGAGGGGTTACTCTCCGAGGTTTGGAGGACACCTATGAGAGGTGGGAGAAACAACAACTACAGTAGAGCAAAAAAGAAAGAAAGATATGTACATATATCAAATTAAACAGAGTCAAACAATTGTAGAGTCTCGTCATGGAGAAACTACCAACAGTAGAAGGGTGTGTAAAAAACACCTTAGGGGCTGGACCTAGGTTCCATGCGGAACAAAATAGGATTTTGAAAAATTAGAAAAACAGAGGAGGGATCAGTTCCGGTCAACCCAATTGGTCGCAATTACACACTCTTTCAGGTTGCATCTTCTGCAGGATTAGGGGTAGAGCCAGGGGCTCCTTGTCCGCGGTCAGACCTGGGCGATGGTAGATTAGAGGGAGATGCCAAGTTCCAGGATCTCAACGCCTTGCGCAATAGTGATGGGTAGGCAAAGGAGTGTTTGGTGCCCTTGTATCTAAAGTTCAGGGAGACAGGAGTTCCCCAAGAGTACGCAATGTTCTTGTCCCGGAGTATCTGGCAGCATGAACCGAACTCTCTGCGGCGTGAGAGGGTCCCGGGAGAGAGGTCAGGGAACACCAAAAGACCCTCAAATGGATTTGGTAGTTGTGAGGTCCTCCTCATGGCCT
This sequence comes from Allobates femoralis, assembly GCA_033576535.1. Lineage (NCBI taxonomy): Eukaryota > Metazoa > Chordata > Amphibia > Anura > Aromobatidae > Allobates > Allobates femoralis. The sequence continues at coordinate 289,542,552 of JARQOC010000006.1, forward strand.
GTAGTAGAGTGTCTCTGATGCCGGGGCGGATTAGGAGTACCAATACGTCTCTTGGTATGTCTTTCGGGAGACGATTAGGCTTGGGGATCCTATAAGCTTTTTCAATTGCTAGATGTTCGCTAGGTACGCCAGGCAGGATAGTGGTTAGGAAGTCAGTGACTGTTGCAATGAGATCCGAGTCTTCCACTGATTCTGATAGGCCCCGTAATTTGAAGTTATTACGACGTAGCTTATCCTCCAGATGGCAAATTGTCGTGTTAACTGATCCCATCTCCCGGTCCAAGGCAGTGTAACTGTCTGCAAGATCGTTGTGGGCTGAGGAGTATTCCGCCATTTTGGTCTCCAGATGAGAGGTTCGATCCGCCACCGCTACCAGATCATCTCGTATTTCACGCACCAGACCCTTCATATCTTCAAACCAGGTTTGTTGCATAGAACCCAGTAGAGACTTAAGATAGGTCTTTGTCACCGGAGAGTCATCCTGCTCTCCTTTGGGCGCATTGTCGGATCCCCCAGGAGATCGAGGGTTTGAACGAGGAGATCGTTGAGGGCCCTGGGCCATTTTAGAGGGTGGTGTGCGTTGACTCTCCACCACAAAGAAATCAGTTACTTTAGGGCCCTTGGTGCGCCTGCGGGAGGAGGACCTGGACTTTGCCAGGTTCGGTTGAAGGGTATGTACTGGAGAGATTATAGGTCTATAACAGGTAATTTATCACAAAATCTCTAGGAGGGTTTGTTTCGATCTGTGTAGTGTGCTGAGTTCACAGGGGCATTGAAAGCCTGTACTTAAGATTTCGCGTATCTTAGTTAGTGGAGTGTAGTGCACCGCTCTGTGCATATACATATAGTCCAGGAATCTACACCTTCTGCGTTTAGGACCAGGATGCTAGTAGCTACACAGATCCACCCCTACATGTGGTGAAAAGTCAATAGGGAGAGTGATATAGCACCTTGTTGAATACTACAGTTTACAGGTATCTACCACTTGTAGGTACCAGTGCTTCTTTTGCTCACATACATATAAAGGTAATGATGACAGAATGATATAGTCCTGTGAGGACCGTCGGTCTGGGAGTCTGGGGTCAGTGCTGATGTTGACAGCGTCGGGGCACAGCTCCGCTGTAGTTAGAGTCAGTTGGACTTTTTATAAGCCTGTCCGTTTGGAGGATGGGGTGCTACAGGCCTTTCCTGCTCACCAGGGTCAAGGGCATATGGGGTCAGTTCTCTGCCCTTCCCGTCGGGTCCCTGTTGTCCCCTACAGCAGCACCACTCAGGACGCTGACAACTCCTTCCGGGGTCCCAGAGCTCCTGACAATGTTGACCGTGTCCTAGGATTTACACAGAGGGGCACAACAACGTTCCCCTACGTTCGTGGGCCCTCCAGTGGTACAGGTGGCGGGTATTCTCTGGCGACGGCCGGTGGCGGGCTCCGGTGCACCGTGCTAGTGACAACGGTGCTTTCCCTTAGTGCGGCGGCCCCTCTCCGTTTCTCCCATCCCCCAGTCCCGCCGACCGCAGCTTCACTCACCCGGCTCCGGCGATCTCCGCTGCAGGCGTCTTACTGTGATGGTAGCGCCGGCAGCCGGAGGGGAGACAGTAGAAGAGCTCAGCGTCGCGGAAGGAGAAAGCGCGAGCCAGTTCTCTGGTGGCAGCCGCGGGCACCTTGGGGAGCACGGCTGTGGAGACGGAGGACGTCCGCAGCACGGCTGGTGCAGGGAGGGGGAAATCCGGATGTGTCCTACGGGGCTGTGGTGTCTGTGGATGCCGTAAGTCCGGATGGTGCAGGTAGGGATCCGACTTCTTGCAAGTTTTAGGCCCACCTGGGGCTTCCGCCGCAGTCCAGCCTCGTGTGTGGGGGAGGGATCCTAAGTTGCTCCTCACAGGGCCCAGAATCACGTTCCGAGGCCAGCAGCCCGGTCCTCACGTCGCCGGTAAGCTCCGGAGTGTAGTCCCTGACTCTAGGGTGATTTTGAGTGGCGTAGATGCAGATTAGGTGCCGCTGATGAGGGAAGACCGGGAGAGCTCCTCTAGTATGCGTCCGGCGCCATAGGCTGCAGGACACGCTCCCCCCCCTCTCGGCCATTTTAAGTATCTCATAATGCCGTTCGGGTTAAGTAACGCACCTGCAGTTTTTCAGAATTTTGTCAACGATATTTTCAGAGATATCAGTGGTGTATATGTCGTCGTTTATTTGAACGACATTCTGTTTTTTTCTCCTGGTCTTTGGTCGCACGTCCGACATGTCCGTACTGTACTCCAGAGACTCAGAGAGCATTCTTTATTCGCCAAATTAGAGAAATGTGTCTTAGTGACTGAGGAGATACATTTTTTGGGGTATATTTTATCGGCTAAAGGTTTTCACATGGATGCTTCTAAAATTATTAATTTTCAGAGATAGCCAAACCGCTCACTGATTTGACTCGTAAAGGGGCGGATGTGGTTAATTGGAAGCCTGAAACAATTCATGCATTTTCTAGGTTAAAAGAATGTTTTCCCTCTGACCCAATATTGGTGCAGCCTGATTAAGACCGCCCCTTTATTGTAGAGGTAGATGCCTCTGAAGTTGGAGTGGGAGCAGTGCTATCACAAGGCACTGCATCCCTCACTCAACTTCGTCCATGTGCCTTCTTTTCCTGAAAATTCTCATCTCCTGAGAAGAATTATGATATAGGTAATCGGAAATTGCTGGCAATCAAATGGGCCTTCGAGGAATGGTGCCACTTCCTCAAAGGCGCCAAACATAAGATTACCGTAATTACTGACCACAAAAACCTGACCTATTTGGAGTCAGCGAAAAGACTGAATCCTAGACAGGCTAGGTGGGCTTTGTTCTTCTCCAGATTAGATTTCGTTATCACATTCCGACTGGGTACTAATAATGTAAGGGCTGATGCCCTGTCTCGAAGTTTTTGCCCCTTACAGGTCGAGGACGTGGAACCGACTCCCATTTTAGCCAAGGGGATTGTCGTTTCGGCTGTGTCTTTGGATCTTCTGGAAGAGAGTCGTGGATCTCCAGAACAGGCCCCTGACACTACTCCTGCCCAAAAAAACGATTTGTCCCTGCCAAATTCCGCCTCCAGGTCCTTAAGGTATTAATCATGAAACTAAGATCTCCATTTTTATCATATTTAGCATAGGGCAGTTTCTGCAATTCACTTATACATCATATCCATTGATCCTCTTGTTTCTAGTGCCACTCATTCATTTTCATTAATCATGAAATAGTAGTGTCGCGGCAGATAACCATTTCTGTAAGTATATTATTTTCTGCCCGCACCTACGCTTGTGGTGATGCCGTCTTAATCTGATTTACATATTGCTTATTTTTGACTGAGCTCCCACTATATTATTTCCACTTCCCCCTTTCCTTAGTTTGGTATCCACACTTGGACACCATTGTGAGAGCCCTACACACACCTATTCATTGTTTCCAATTACATCTTTGGGCATATAAACCCACTCACATTTCACAATTTCACCAGGGCATAGTGTTAGGACTTCGCAGTGGAGGCTCCTTGTAAGTGGATGCCAAGCTTACTCTCTAGTGGCCACTATTGAAACTAAGATCTCCATTTTTATTATATTTAGCATAGGGCAGTTTCTGCAATTCACTTATACATCATATCCATTGATCCTCTTGTTTCTAGTGCCACTCATTCATTTTCATTAATCATGAAATAGTAGTGTCGCGGCAGATAACCATTTCTGTAAGTATATTATTTTCTGCCTGCACCTACGCTTGTGGGTGATGCCGTCTTAATCTGATTTACATTTTGTTTCACTGTCCGGGTTACCTAATTCCGAGACACTGAGCAAATTATTTATTAATTATGTTGTGCGATTGCATGGTGTTCCTGTGAATATTGTTTCTGAATGGCACCCAGCTTGTTGCTAAATTTTGGAGGGCATTCTGTAAATGGATTGGAATTGACTATTCCTTTTCTCCTGCCTATCACCCTGAAACCAATGGTCAAACCGAGCGCACTAATCAAGCTCTCGAGCAGTATCTACGTTGTTATGTCTCTGAGCATCAATCCGATTGGGTGGAACACCTGCCACTAGCAGAATTTGCCATGAATAACCAGTACCAGGAGTCCATCAAGACCACCCCTTTCTACTGTAATCATGGGCTGCACCCGCGCTTTGGCTCATTTTCTTCTGGCCTTTCCGACATCCCTGGGATAGAAAGGTCCATAGATCAGTTAAAGACTATCTGGTCTGAAGTGAATAAAAACTTGAAGCGGGCTCAGACTAGGCAGGCGTCTTTCGCTAATAAACGGCGCTCCAAGAGTCCGGACCTGGGAGTTGGGGAGAAAGTTTGGCTGTCTACGAAAAATATTAAGCTCAAAGTGCCGTCTGCCAAACTAGGTCCCAGGTTTATTGGTCCGTATGAAATTATTGACGTGATTAACCCTGTAGCCTTTCATCTGAAGCTCCCTCAATCATTCAAACTGACCAATGTATTCCATAAGTCCCTTCTCAAATTGTACCGATCTCTGGTTCATCCTGTCCAGTCCCCTCCTCCTCCAGTTTTGGTCGGGGGTGCCGTAGAATACGAAGTTCAACGGATCCTTGATTCCCGCTTAGTGAGAAGATCTGTACAGTATCTGGTTCATTGGAAGGGCTATGGTCCGGAGGAGAGGTCCTGGGTGCCTGCCAGTAATATCCATGCCAAGGGTTTGATCAGGAAGTTTCATCTTCTTCATCCCAATAAACCGGGTTTTGTGGGTCCGGAGGCCCCTCGTAGAGGGAGGGGGTACTGTCACATCGCCATTGGACTCGGTGGCTGGTGTTCCTGCCTCGGCTGCTGGGAGGCGCCGGATTCCTTTGGCTGATGGTGCTGGTGATAAGGAGGGTCTTGTCCTTTTATGGACCTGCTCTTTCGATGTTTGCCTGAACGCCACCGTGTTTCTCCTTTGGGTGATGTTAGTTGCAGAGGAGTGGGCCCTGCAGAGGTGTCTGATAGGCGCAGCCTTCGTTCTTCTGTCAGAAGTGGGGTGGTTGGTGCCAGTCGTGCATCACCATCTGGCCTGGTTCTAGGGATGGTCCGGATGAGATCATCAGGCTGTGAGCTCCAGCCTATGGGAGGTAACCGCGCCCTTCAAATACATTGGAGCCTGTCTTGCAGGCCGCCAGATATAGTCTTGGTTCCCCAGTGATATAGTGTGTGTGTTAAGTTTTGACTCTGACCTTTGCCTGTATTTTCGACTCTGCTACAGCCTGCCGATTTTGTACCTTAGCTGTCCTCTCGGTTTTGACTCGGACTCCTGACTACGTTTTTTCGGGTCCTGATTTTTCCCTTCCTGGTGACCTTCCGGCTCTGCTGCTCATAATAGGCAGCTACCCCCTGGGCTCCGCTGTAATTCCAGATCCCTGTATAGGAGTTAAGGGTCTCGGGGTTTCTAAGCCTCATAGCGGATTGTCGTCACAGGTGGGGGCTGCAAGAGGAGGATGGTGGAGACTGCAAGAGGAGTATGGGGACTGGAAGATTAGGGTGGTGGGGCCTACAAGAGAGGATGGAGGCTGCAAGAGGAGGATGGTGGGGATGGAAAAGGAGGATGGGGCTGGAAGAAGAGGATGGGTGCTAAAAGAAGAGGATGATGGGGGCTGCAAGAGGAGGATGGTGGAGGCTGCAAGAGGAGGATGGGGGCTGGAAGAGTAGGATGGGAGCTGCAAGAGGAGGATGGTGGGGGCTGGAAGAGGATGGTGGGCTGCAAGAGGAGGATGGTGGGGGCTGCAAGATGAAGATGGGGGCTGGAAGAGTAGGATGGGAGCTGCAAGAGGAGGATGGTGGGGGCTGTAAGAGGAGGATGGTGGGGCTGCAAGAGGAGGACAGGGGCTGGAAGAGGAGGATGGGGGCTGCAAGAGGAGGATGGTGGGGGCTGCAAGAGGAGGATGGGGACCTGGAAGATTAGGGTGATGGGGCTGCAAGAGAAGGATGGTGGGGGCTGGAAGAGGAGGATATGGGCTGGAAGAGGATGGTGGGAGCTGCAAGAGGAGGATGTGGGCTGCAAGAGGAGGATGTGGGCTGCAAGAGGAGGGTAGTGGAGGCTTCAAGAGGAGGGTTGTGGGGGCTGCAAGAGGAGGGTTGTGGGGGCTGCAAGAGGAGGATGGGGGGTGCAAGATGAGAATGATGGGGCTGCAAGAGGAGGGTGGGGTCTGGAAGAGGAGGATGGTGGGGGCTGCAAGAGGAGGATGGTGAGGGCTGCAAGAGGATGGTGGGGCTGCAAGAGGAGGATGGGGCTGCAAGAGGAGGATGGGGGCTGCAAGAGGAGGATGGTGGGAGCTGCAAGAGGAGGATAGGGGCTGGAAATAGGAGGATGGTGGGGGCTGCAAGAGGAGGATGGTGGGGGCTGCAAGAGGAGGATGGGGACCTGGAAGATTAGGGTGATGGGGGCTGCAAGAGAAGGATGGTGGGGGCTGGAAGAGGAGGATATGGGCTGGAAGAGGATGGTGGGAGCTGCAAGAGGAGGATGTGGGCTGCAAGAGGAGGATGTGGGCTGCAAGAGGAGGGTAGTGGAGGCTTCAAGAGGAGGGTTGTGGGGGCTGCAAGAGGAGGGTTGTGGGGGCTGCAAGAGGAGGATGGGGGTGCAAGATGAGAATGATGGGGCTGCAAGAGGAGGGTGGGGTCTGGAAGAGGAGGATGGTGGGGGCTGCAAGAGGAGGATGGTGAGGGCTGCAAGAGGATGGTGGGGGCTGCAAGAGGAGGATGGGGCTGCAAGAGGAGGATGGGGGCTGCAAGAGGAGGATGGTGGGAGCTGCAAGAGGAGGATAGGGGCTGGAAATAGGAGGATGGTGGGGGCTGCAAGAGGAGGATGGGAGCTGCAAGAGGAGGGTAGTGGGGGCTGCAAGAGGATGGTGGTGGGGGCTGCAAGAGGAGGGTGGTGGGGACTGCAAGAGGAGAATGATGGGGGCTGCAAGAGGAGGATGATGGGGGCTGCAAGACGAGGCTGGGGGCTGCAAGAGCAGGATGGGGGCTGCAAGAGGAGGGTGGTGGGGGCTGCAAGAGGAGGGTGGTGGGGGCTGCAAGAGGAAGAAGATGAGGGCTACAAGAGGATGGTGGGGGCTGGAAGAGGAGGATGGTGGGGGCTGCAAGAGGAAGATGGTGGGGGCTACAAGAGAAGGATGGGGGCTGGAAGAGGAGGATGGGGGCTGCAAGAGGAGGATGGGAGGTGCAAAATGAGAATGATGGGAGTTGCAAGAGAAGGATGGTGGGGGCTGCAAGAGGATGGTGGGGGCTGCAAGAGGATAGTGGGGGCTGCAAGAGGCAGATGATAGGGGCTGCAAGAGGCAGATGATAGGGGCTGCAGAAGGAGGATGATGATAGAGGCTGCAAGAGGAAGATGATGGGAGCTGGAAGAGGAGGATGATGGGAGCTGAAAGGGGATTATGATGGGGGATATGGTATTGGGGGCTGCAAGGGGATGATGTGGATATTATGGGTTGCAAAGGGATGATGGGGATATTGTATACTGCAAGGGGATGATGGGGCTGCAAGGGAATGATGGGTATACCATATTGGGAGCTGTGAGCCTGCTGTGTGTGTGGCTGGTGCACTCAGAGCCGCGGTGCAGGGCGCCAGAAAGAGCAGTCAGATTTCACAGCCTCACAGGCTGGCTGCAGCTGCCTGCAGCACAGCCTGTGTGAGCAACCACTGAGCGCTGAATCCCTCTGACCAGGTGGCTGCCTGCAGCCAGACGCCGCCCGCTCCTGCCGGCGCTTGTCACTGCTGCCGGCCGGGTGTGGAGCCGCGCCGCCCGCCGAATCCGGCGGACTCACACACAGCCGCCCCCTCAGTGCAGGGGCCTGGCCCATGCCCACTAACCCTCTGCTCAGCTTCTGTGTGTGTGTATGCACTGTATATTAGTATAGGGCCCGAACTGCCCACCCCCGGCTTCACTCACAGGGGACCACCCAGGCCCACCCACCAGCCTACTAAGTGTGTAACTTACAGCCAGGGCCCGGCCCGCCCATCTCTCTGAGCTCTGTCCCTCCCCTACCCCAGTGACCTCACTCAGTCCTGGATTCGGAGCTGGAGGAAAAGCGCTGCGGCAGTGACTCGGTGTGAACACGGCTCAGCCTGTGTCTGTGATAGGAGGTCACTCTGTCATGGAGGCAGTTCTGTGTATTAAGAGAGTCAGGCTCTATACCAGGGATAGTATCTGTATATTAGGATGTGGCTCTGTATGAGATGCAATCTGAAGTTTGGAGGAGTTTCTTTGTATCTCTATAGTCAGGGTTGGTTTGTATTTTAGGAGCTGTATGTTGGGATCTGTCTCTGTATATTAAGGACAGTCTCTGTATAAGGAGCAGTTTCACTGTATATTAGAAACGGTTTCCATATAAGGGGTAGGGGTAGTTTGTATTTTAGGATCTATCTCTGTATATTAAGGACAGTCTCTGTATATTCTAAGCTGTCTCTGTATATTAAGGACAGTCTCTGTATATTGTAAGCAGTGTCTCTGTATATTTGTCAGTCTATGTAACTTAAGGTACTGTTACACGCGTCAGTGTTGAGACGATCTCACTAACGATCTCACGGGAGCACGGTCAATAGGACATTTTTTTCACATCGTTGGTGAGATGTCACACGTGTAGATATCGTGGACAACGCACCAATGATCTGGCGAGCAGCTATCGTTCGCTCAACCCAGCGAACGATCCTTGTTCACTGATGTGAAAAGGCGAAGTCGTGAACGACATCATAATCGCGCTGTCACACACAATGATGCAGCAGGTTGGCTGATCGAGGATCGTTTGATTTGAGAACATGTTCACAAATCTGCTATCAACAATCCAACGATTTACTGTAATCGTATCTCGGTGTTAGGCCGGTTTCACACATCCGTGTCACCACGAATGTGTGAAGCAAGGCCGTTTGGGGGCGGGGCATAGATGCATGTGTCACAGACGTGTGCTATCCGTGGATCTATGGATAGCACACAGACAGCCATACTCACCTCCCTCCAGCGGCACTGTTCCTCTCACTTCCGGTCCGCTCTTCAGCTCAGTGAAGTGAATATTCATGAGCCTAATGAGCGGCATCGGAAGAGAGAGGAGCTGTCAGTGCTGGAGAGAGGTATGAAATTCTTTATTTTTAGGCTTGTATATTTTGTCTGTGGTCCGTGCAGACGGATGTCATCCGTGTGCATGGACGTTTCACGGCAAAAGCGGTCCGTGTGTCCGCAAAAAAAAACGGACATGTCACCATCTGCTCCACACGCTGACACGGTCCATGTGGAAATACAGACGTGTGAATGGCGCCATAGGGGATGATGTGTCCCCGTATGTCCGTGCCCCCGGCATGTGTCGGCACGGACCGCATTCGTGCCGGAGGCACGGACGTGTGAGAGGGCCTAACACGCAAACACATCATAGCGATGTCGTTTGAACAACTCCAAATCCGTCACGCTTAAACTATATCATTAACGATATCGTAGCATGTAACGGTACCTTTAGAAGCTCCTCTGTATCAGTGCAAGTCTGTATACTAGAGCAATCTCTGTGTATAAAGTTTGGTTTCTCTATTGGGCTCAGTGTCACTATGTTATAGTCAGCCTTTTAGGAGCAATCTCTGTATAGTAGGAGCAGTCTCTGTATATTAGGAGCCAAGCTCTTTTCATTAGTTTTAGTCTTTGTACATTAGGTATTACAGTCAGTCCCTGTATATTGGGTTCAGTCTATGAATTAGGAGCTGTCTATTTGGAGCAATTTCTCTATATTGGAGTCGGTCTCTGTATATTAGATTGAACCTCCATATTAAGAGCAGTCCATATATTAGAAGCAGTCAGTACAGTAGGTGGAGAGTATGGAGTTTTTGCCTATGCAGTGAGCCAGGACAATCATGCCTTGCTGCACAAAGCCGAGCCGCTGCCATGTGCCGGTCACCCTGTTCCTGCTGGTACTCTGCTTCTGTTACCTGCTCCTGGGGGCCACAGTCTTCTGGGCCCTGGAGAGTGAAGCTGAGCAGGACCTGACCCTCAACTTCCAGCAGGAGAAGTTGGAGCTGCTGAAGAACTACACATGCATGGACAAACGCACCCTGGAGCTATTCATCAAAGTGGACTGGGGCCAGGGGGAAAGCTGTATACAGAGGCTGGATGAAGCTGTATACAGAGACTGGATGAAGCTGTATACAGAGGCTCGATGAAGCTGTATACAGAGACTGGATGAAGCTGTATACAGAGACTGGATGAAGCTGTATACAGAGACTGGATGAAGCTGTATACAGAGGCTAGATGAAGCTGTATACAGAGGCTGGATGAAGCTGTATACAGACACTGGATGAAGCTGTATACAGAGGCTGGATGTTGGCTGTATACAGAGACTGGATGAAACTGTAAACAGAGGCTGGATGTTGGTTGCACTCTGAAATGCTAAGGCATGCTAACATTGAATACAGGAATATGCACATGCATTTCTGCTAAGGAAATACATACTCAGTCCGAATCTTCTCCCCCTGCAACCTCCAAATAGCCATCATCTACCGCCCCCCCGGACCCACCGCCTCCTTCCTTGACCACTTCACCACCTGGCTACTTCACTTCCTCTCCACTGACATCCCCTCCATCATCATGGGCGACTTCAATATCCCCATTGACACTCCCCGTCCAGCCGCCTCCAACCTTCTTTCCTTGACCACTTCCCTAGGGCTCTCCCAATGGTCCTCCTCTCCCACCCACGAACAAGGCCACACGCTTGACCTCATCTTTACCCGCCTTTGCTCCCTTTCTAACCTCACAACCTCGGTACTCACACTGTCCGACCACCATCTCTTGACCTTCTCCGCCCTCTCCTCCCCTGCCACACTACCCCCTCTCCGCAAACTTGATCACCCTCGCCGAAACCTAAAAGATCTTGATCTTCCTTTATTCTCTGAATCACTCCTCCCTCTCACCGACCTACCCTGCGCTGACGACATTGACATTGCCACCACCCTATACAACACCACCATAATGAACGCTCTCGACCTAGCCGCCCCCCTCACTCTCCATGCTCCACGCATTAACAGGCAACCCTGGCACACCACCCTCACTGAAAACCTGAGACGGGCGTCCAGAGTCGCCGAGAGGAGATGGAAAAAGTCTCACACCCCCGAGCACTTTGCTCTGTTCAAGCAATCCATCACTGACTTCAAGACGGCACTCGCTACCGCCAAGCAAGTGTTCTTCTCATCCCTTATAACCTCTCTGTCCCACAACCCCAAACAGCTCTTCAAAACTTTCAACTCCTTACTTCGCCCACCTGCTCCTCCCCCTTCTCCCCTCATCTCTGCTGAAGACTTTGCGACCTTCTTCAAGGACAAGATCGACAAGATCAGAAGCAGCTTCGGTCCACTATCCCCACAACTCCCCTTCCCACCTACACTGCCCTCCTCCTCCATCAGCCACTTCCCCCCATAACTGAAGACCAACTCTCCTCCCTCCTGTCAAAATCACACCTCACCACCAGCGCCCACGACCCGCTCCCATCCCACCTCATTCCCAACCACACCTCCATTTTCATCCCAGCCCTCACCCACCTCTTTAACCTTTCACTTAGCACTGGTACCTTCCCCTCGGCCTTCAAACACGCCCTAATCACGCCCATCCTAAAAAAACCCTCACTTGACCCTACCTCTGTCTCTATCGCCCCATATCTCTTCTCCCATTCGCCTCTAAGCTACTTGAACAACACGTCCACTCCGAACTGTCCTCTCACCCTCTCTCGTGCTCCCACTTCGACCGCCTACAGTCCGGCTTCCGACCCCTCCATTCCACCGAAACAGCCCTGGCCAAAGTCACCAACGACCTACTGACCGCCAAGAACAAACACCACTACTCCATCCTGCTACTCCTTGACCTGTCTGCCGCTTTCGACACGGTTGACCACTCCCTTCTTCTCCGGATCCTGGAATCCCTTGGCATCACCCACCTTGCCCTCTCCTGGATCTCCTCATACCTAGCAGACCGGACCTTCAGCGTCTCCCACTCCCACACCTCCTCCTCACCCTACCCCCTTTCTGTCGGAGTCCCCCAAGGTTCGGTCCTGGGACCCCTACTTTTCTCCATTTACACTCTCGGCCTAGGGCAACTCATTGAGTCCCATGGCCTCCAGTACCACCTCTACGCCGACGACACCCAAATCTACCTGTCCGGCCCTGACATCACCTCCCTACTCTCGAAAATCCCTCAATGCCTTTCCGCCATCTCATCCTTCTTCTCTGCCCGCTTCCTTAAACTCAACATGGACAAAACTGAATTCATAGTCTTCCCCCCAAGAAATTCCACCCCACCTCCCAACCTATCCATCTGCATCAACGACTGCGCCCTCTCCCCAGTCCCCCAAGCCAAGTGCCTCGGGGTAATCCTCGACTCCTCCCTATCCTTCAAACCCCACATCGAGGCCCTCACCACATCCCTCCGGCTCCAGCTCAAGAACATCTCACGGATCCGCTCCTTCCTCACCCACGACACCACTAAAACACTCATCCATGCTCTTATCATCTCCCGCCTTGACTACTGCAACCTCCTTCTCAATGGCCTCCCGGCTAACTCCCTCACACCTCTCCAGTCTATCCTCAACTCCGCTGCCCGACTCATCTATATGTCCTCCCGCTACTCCCCTGTCTCCCCCCTCTGCCAAGCCCTTCACTGGCTCCCCGTCTCCAAGAGATCCCAATTCAAAACACTAACCAAGACGTACAAAGCCATACACAACCTGGCCCCACCATACATCTCCGACCTGGTCTCCCGATACCTACCCTCACGCAACCTCCGCTCCTCCCAAGAACTCCTCCTCTGCTCCCCCCTCATCACCTCTTCACACAACCGAGTTCAGGACTTCTCCCGGGCATCTGCATTACTCTGGAACTCCCTACCCGAACACGTCAGACACTCTCCTACCCTGAGTAACTTCAAGTGTCACCTGAAGACTCACCTGTTCCGTCAAGCCTACAACCTGCCATGAGACCCAGGCAAACGCCCCATACCTGACATTCCCCCATCCTACTGTATCCTAACCCACCCCTCATAGACTGTGAGCCCTCGTGGACAGGGTCCCTGCCCCTCCTGTACCTGTACGTCCTGATCGCCTAGATTTAGTGTACTTGTTCTTGTCTCCCTCATCCTCATGTAAAGCGCCATGGAACCCAATGGCGCTATATAAATAAATAATAATAATAATAATAATAACATATAAAGAATTGAGATACTTAGGATATAAAAAGGCCAGTGTTATGTGAGCCCAGCAGCCAACATCAAGGTGTATCTCTTCACTTTGCCCCTACCTAAGTTTCCAGCCTTCTCCATTGTGCATTTGTCCGGCAGCCGTCTTCATTGTGCATACGGCCAGCAGCTGTCTCTATTGTGTATCCTCTACTGTGTGTATAGCCAGCAGCCATCTCCATTGTCTATGTGGCTGGACCCGCAGCTGTCTCCATTGTCTATACAGCCAGCAGCAGTCTCTATTGTGTATTCTCTATTGTGTACAGCCAGCAGCAGTCTCTATTATGTATCCTCTACTGTATGTATAGCCAGTAGCCATCTCCATTGTCTATACGGCCGGGCCAGAAGCCGTCTCCATTGTCTATACGAACAGCAGCAGTCTCTATTGTGTATTCTCTATTATGTACGGCCAGCAGCAGTCTCTATTCAGTGTCTTCTATTGTGTGTATAGGCAGCTGCAGTCTCTATTGTGTATACAGCCCGCAACCATCTCTATTGTGTATTCTCTGTTGTATATACAGGCTCAGCTATTGTGTAGTTAGCCCTCAGCAGTCTCAAGGGTGTGTGGGTAGAGGTGAAGGCTGGGTGGAGTCTCCAGGGGGGCCCCAAAATTTTGGCAGTAAGGGGCCCCGAAATTCCTAGTGGCAGCCCTGCTGGTGGAGTCACTGTGTACATACATTACTGATTACCTCATGTATATACTCCAGAGCTGCATATACACAGTGACTGCACCAGCATAACAGTGAGTGCAGCTCGCCCACATTGCATTCACAGGACAGATGGAATACCTTTTCTGCTGTTTTCGAGCACCATGAATCTGATGCCATGTTCCCTTTAGAACTAATGATGTCCTATAAGTCCCCTTAATTATTAATGCCCGGGTGCTGTGGATACGGACACTGCCAGGGGATGGAGCTAGAGCCAGTAAATGACACTTATTCCGGAGATATTCACTGTAATTGCCCCAGCACCCGCACCTGTACTGTAGGAGGGTAACACAGAGTATGCTCAGTCTGCAGCCTCCCCTCTGTATGATGAGCGAGGCATAGTGCAGGCTGGACAGACAGAAGAGCCACACTGCTCACATCAAGAGACTCCACAGGATTCAGTCCACCAACAACAGCAGCTCAGCCTGGAGCCTGGCTCCGCCCACACATCACTGATCACATGACCACACGTCACTGATCACATGACTAAACGTCCTCGATGGTCCTGAAATAATACGGAATATACCAGGTTGTCATTGGTGGTTGAAGGAGGCTTGGCCAAACTTTCACTTCCTATTGGTTAGTACGAGGGGCGTGGCTCTTAGAGGAAGTGTGCTGGGGAGAAGGTGAGTGTGTGCGGTAGGCTGGGTGTGTGCAGATCTAGCGCTGGGCACTTCGTTCTACACTGATCTATACGTTCTTCCTCCTGTAGTTGCAGCCGCTGTCCAGTCCTCAGTGATCCATCCTGATAATTAACCTCTAGTGTTAAATATAAGCATTAGCAATCACCAAGGAGATCTGTGACTATACAAACCCCCGAGGCTGCAGGCTGTCTACAAAACCCCACTATACACTGCAGCTGCTGGAGAACCTCTTCAAGAGTGGTCCACATTTCTGTTAAAGGGGTTGTCCAGTAATTTAATATTGATGACCTATCCTTAGGATAAGTGATCAATGCTAGATCCTGGGGGTGCAGCACTCTGCTCCCTCTCTGGACTCTGGGTGCAGCACTCTGCTCCCTCTCTGGACTCTGGGTGCAGCACTCTGCTCCCTCTCTGGACTCTGGGTGCAGCACTCTGCTCCCTCTCTGGACTCTGGGTGCATCACTCTGCTCCCTCTCTGGACTCTGGGCGCAGCACTCTGCTCCCTCTCTGGACTCTGGGTGCAGCACTCTGCTCCCTCTCTGGACTCTGGGTGCAGCACTCTGCTCCCTCTCTGGACTCTGGGCGCAGCACTCTGCTCCCTCTCTGGACTCTGGGTGCAGCACTCTGCTCCCTCTCTGGACTCTGGGCGCAGCACTCTGCTCCCTCTCTGGACTCTGGGCGCAGCACTCTGCTCCCTCTCTGAACTCTGGGCGCAGCACTCTGCTCCCTCTCTGGACTCTGGGCGCAGCACTCTGCTCCCTCTCTGGACTCTGGGCGCAGCACTCTACTCCCTCTCTGGACTCTGGGCGCAGCACTCTGCTCCCTCTCTGGACTCTGGGCGCAGCACTCTGCTCCCTCTCTGGACTCTGGGCGCAGCACTCTGCTCCCTCTCTGGACTCTGGGCGCAGCACTCTGCTCCCTCTCTGGACTCTGGGCGCAGCACTCTGCTCCCTCTCTGGACTCTGGGCGCAGCACTCTGCTCCCTCTCTGGACTCTGGGCGCATGACTCTGCTCCCTCTCTGGACTCTGGGTGCAGCACTCTGCTCCCTCTCTGGACTCTGGGTGCAGCACTCTGCTCCCTCTCTGGACTCTGGGCGCAGCACTCTGCTCCCTCTCTGGACTCTGGGCGCAGCACTCTGCTCCCTCTCTGGACTCTGGCGCATGACTCTGCTCCCTCTCTGGACTCTGGGCGCATGACTCTGCTCCCTCTCTGGACTCTGGGCGCATGACTCTGCTCCCTCTCTGGACTCTGGGCGCAGCACTCTGCTCCCTCTCTGGACTCTGGGTGCAGCACTCTGCTCCCTCTCTGGACTCTGGGTGCAGCACTCTGCTCCCTCTCTGGACTCTGGGCGCAGCACTCTGCTCCCTCTCTGGACTCTGGGTGCATGACTCTGCTCCCTCTCTGGACTCTGGGTGCATGACTCTGCTCCCTCTCTGGACTCTGGGTGCAGCACTCTGCTCCCTCTCTGGACTCTGGGTGCAGCACTCTGCTCCCTCTCTGGACTCTGGGTGCAGCACTCTGCTCCCTCTCTGGACTCTGGGTGCATGACTCTGCTCCCTCTCTGGACTCTGGGTGCATGACTCTGCTCCCTCTCTGGACTCTGGGTGCAGCACTCTGCTCCCTCTCTGGACTCTGGGTGCAGCACTCTGCTCCCTCTCTGGACTCTGGGTGCAGCACTCTGCTCCCTCTCTGGACTCTGGGTGCAGCACTCTGCTCCCTCTCTGGACTCTGGGTGCAATCGTTTTTTTATTATTATTTTTTTGAGTTATGCTTGGGTTACAAAATGTTTGACTACATGCCTTGCACCACAAACTCATGTTTACTGAAATATAATTCAAGTTGTAACAGACAATATGCTTTTTTTTCTTTCTACTTTTACTTTACTTTTGTTTATTCTACAGTAATTTGATTACAACAGATCAGTTTGATAATCAGTTGAAATGAAAATCAAATTATTCCACTTTCTGTCCAGATAGTCAGGTATGCATTGGGGTCTACTCAGCTTTTCCTGGACTGTCTGTGTGCTGTGCATATACTCTGTCTCTTTTACTATGGTCTTACCTTCATGCCCATGCTATGCAGCATCCCTCATGATTATTCTACCATGTTTTGGTCTGGCCCCCTTCAGGCCCTCCCTGTTTTTGTGACCTCTGTTTAGCTGTTAAGGCCCTGTCACACAGAACGAGATCGCTAACAAGATCACTGTTGCGTCACAAATTTTGTGACGCAACAGCGATCCCGTTAGCGATCTCGTTCTGTGTGACACGCACCAACGATCTGGCCCATGCTGTGAGATCGTTGATCGTTACACTCTGCTCTGGATCATTTGTACGTCGTTGCGCTCCCGCTGGGAGTGCTGAATCGTTGTGTTTGACAGAGACAATGACCAACTATCTCAATGCTACGCTATGGAGTGGCAATTCCCAACGACCTCGGTATAATTCTGGATCACTAGTGCGTCATTTTTCACATCGCTGGTGAGATGCCTGTTTGACATCTTACCAGCAATGTAAAAAACGACGCACCAGCGATCTCTGCACATCGTTATCGGGATGGAAGGTACTGGGATAGAAAGCCACTACAATAGCTGTAGAAAAAAATCAAAACTTCCTGCATGGAGAGTGGAAAGATCACGGATATTTCTCACCTGCATGTTGAACTTTCCATGGATCTTCAATGGCAACTGCACCCTTTTTTTTTCCTCCTGTATTATCCATCCACCGTTGGCAAATTATATATATTTATCATCTCATCTGTCTCTGAGTGACTCCTCTGCCGCATGGACCCCCTTCGCTGCATCGGATCCTGGCTGCACCTCAGCATCCTGCCCCCAGCAGCACCTGTTCGCATCCACGGCTGCATCTCATCCCCACTATTGTATCTACATCTGTTCTCAGACTGCACCGCATCACCCTGCTTCACCTGCTGGACTCTGTACGCCTCCATTTGCTTTGCGATTGCCTGGACTTGATTGGCACTCACCCGCTTTGCACACCCTTCCTGCCGCACCTGTTCCCTGCCTTTCCAGACCCCTTCTTCTATCTCACCCCTCCTGCTGCTCATGCCTCCATCCCAACCCTGGCTGCACCTCCTCCTCTCAGCTGCTGTTGTCCCCGCCACCACCACTCCCCATCTGCACCTCACCCCCCTGCTCCACCTCTCACTCCCACTGAATCCTATACCCCCATGCAATGTTTTCCCTTCTCTTCACACTTACTCCTATCCTACTCCACTTCCTACAACCCCCCTCTGTCCCTCCTCCCGACAACACAATAACACTCTCCCCCTCCATCCTAACTAGCCATCTCACCCACTCCTCTGAACTCTTCCTCCACACCCAAGCCTTTATCTCTAAACATGCCTGCCACGCAAGCTCTAATGTCCCCACCTCCTGACCCTCTCCCTCCTCCTCTACTTGCTGGCAACATCTCCCTTAATCCCGGTCCCCCCCAACACATCCCCACAATCACCCCTAGCCCACGCCCACTCCCCACTATTAGCATCCGCAACCCCTGCAACCTTACACCCATCCCCCAAGTCGCCCTTCCACCAATCCCCTTTTCTAGTACACTCTGGAATGCCTGCTCAGTATGCAATAAACTCGCCTTCATCCACGACCTCTTCATCACCAAAAAAATCTTTCCTTGGCATCACCGAAACATGGCTTTCCTCCCCCTCCCCCCCCGACACAACCTCCCCCACCGCCCTCTCCTATGGCGGACTCACCCTCTCCCACACCCCCTGCCCCAGCAACTCCCGCAACGGAGGTGTTGGCCTACTCCTGGCCAACAACTGCTCCATCACCCCAATTGTGGAGCCCACTGGGACGGGTACTCGGTACCGGACCGGGGTACTGCTGGGGAAGGTCACGGCAGTCCTGGTCAGGACCGTGTCCCGGGCCCACACAATAAAATGGGGGTTATCTACAGGGGATTTGTCACTCGTGACGCCACCCACATTGTGTGGTCAATAATGAGGACCACCGCTGCTGCAGAACCTCCGGGGGTGATGTTTTGGCAGCCAGGATAGAACAGTTCCTGTGGGCAGAACTGGGTCCCCCGGGGCAGTGGTAGTGAAAGTCAGTGATGGAAATTGTAGGCTTTGCAGGAGAAAGGGGTGATGTGGAGATGGCTCCTGACGAGGCTATATGGAGACCTGACAGCTTTTCATACCTGAAATCAGACAAACAACGTTCACCCGGGTTTACTGTTCTTATCCTTCAGTCAAACAGGCACGGTACAATACAATTCTTTACAGCTTTGCCATATTGAATCCGGTATACTGAACCCACTGCAGCCAGGTTCTTTCCTAGACTCCTCTGTCTTTCTACGTGTGCTTTCAGGCTATTTCTCAGTGTTTTCTCCTCAAAGTGGATTGAGGAGCGGCAGCTCGGTCCCTTTCGGCAGCTTCCCCCTTTTATTCTTTAGGCGGTAAGCCGGGTCCTATCTATGCTGCTGTGCTCCCTAATCTTATGGTGGGAATATAGA
The DNA here is from genome assembly GCA_033576535.1 of Allobates femoralis. NCBI lineage: Eukaryota > Metazoa > Chordata > Amphibia > Anura > Aromobatidae > Allobates > Allobates femoralis. The sequence goes on from JARQOC010000006.1 coordinate 289,561,596, forward strand.
TCTGGAATCTGTATTCCCCGTCAGGTTGTCTGGGGCATCGGTAAATCTGTCAGTCCCCTTCAGAGCTGACACTCTGCTTTCAGCCAAACCACAGGTATCTCTATTTCTCAAGAGATTACCGGGTCCCTTTCCTTTCTGTGTAACTTCTTGGTATAATCAGGGAAACTTTCTTATCAGTCAGTTGCTGGTCTTCACTACTTCTCTGGACCTGATGGTACTGGTCTTGTCTTGACTGCTCGGCACCTGCCTACTGGCTAACCGCTTCCTGTCACTCCCTTATATACCCATCCGTTACCATGACTATGCTCCATCCACTCATATCTAGCCTATTACCCCTTGTCTGCCTAGAGTCCCAGACTCAGGGTTAGGGCCCCATGCAGTGGATATGTGTGCGAGGTGTTTGTTAAACAAACTGTCTACCCTCCTACCTGGCTGCAGTACTACCTGTGGCCTCCCTGGACGCAGGGGCGCCACACAATTACACCATTTCCCTCTGCCTTCCTCCCCTCCTTCGAGGCGCACTCCGTGCGTATCTTCTCGCCCTGCAACCTCCAACTGGCTGTCGTCTACCGCCCTTCAGGATCCTCGTCCATTTTCTTTGACCACTTCACAACCTGGCTTCTCCACCTCCTCTCCTCCGACATCCCCACCATCATCATGGGCCACTTCAACATCCCCATTGATAAACCCCACGCTGCTGCCTCAAGACTCCTCTCTCTAACCTCCTCCTTCGGCCTCTCCCAATAGTCCTCCTCAGCCACACACAATAACGGTCACATACTAGACCTCGTCTTCACCTGCCTCTGTTCCCTCACTGACCTCGCAAACTCACACCCCCTACTATCCGACCACAACCTGCTGACCTTCTCCGCCCTCTTCCACGCGTACCCAGTCCCCCAACCACGGGGACTGCAGTAAGTTTAAAATTCTTTTTCACATGTTTAATAGGGACACTTTAGATGAGAAAGGGATATATAGGGAGCAGCTAGGAAGGTGTAGGGACAGCTAGTGACAGTGTAATGACTTAGAATCAGGTGACAGGTTCCCTTTAATACCCTTCCTTGTTTGTGCCAGACAATTATCTATTCTCTTAAGAGAACCTGTCATACATTTCATGCTGCCTAAGGCCAGAGTCGCAATGTTCGTTTTTGATATCTGGGAGTCCTTGTGACATCCAATTGAAACATACCGGAGAAAAATGCATGTCACTGAAATTAATTATTTTTTTATGTGTTAAAGATGTGCAAAGATAAATAAATGATCAATGATGTTAAATGGAGAGAAAAGTAGAGGTGGACAGATGGAAAGAATAGGTTTATAGATAGATGAAAAGAATAGATTTATAAATAGATGTCAAACACCTATATATAATGTCTCCACTCCCTACATATTTTCAGCTTGCACACTTAAGTGCTTTTTATGTGGCATTAAATGGTGTTTAACCTTAAATTTAGGGAAAACAAATAATTTAAAAAGAAAAACAACGTTAGGTCCCCCCTATTTTTGATCGCCAGCTAGGGTAAAGCAGATGGCTGAAGCTAGCAGATCACAGCTGACAGTTTTATCTTGGCTGGTAATCCAAAATAGAGCTGACCCCGCGCTATTTTTGTAAATTTATTTAAATTTGTAAAATAATGGTGTAATGTCCCCCCATTTTGGAAAACCAGCCAAGGTAAAGTCAACAGCTGGGGTCTGGTATTTTCAGAGTGGGAAGGGTCATAGTTATTGGCCTTCCCCAGCCTAACAATCCAGATCCAGGGAAGGTAAATATACAGTCCGCGCTGCTTGAAATACTCAGTCTCAAGTCTTTAGGTAAAAACCCCCCTTTTTTATTTCCACCTACGCGTTTCAGTGCCACTCCGGGCACCGTCATCAGGGCATCAGGATGCCCTGATGACGGTGCCCAGAGTGGCACTGAAACGCGTAGGTGGAAATAAAGAAGGGGGGCTTTTACCTAAAGACTTGAGACTGATTATTTCAAGCAGCGCGTACTGTATATTCACTTTCCCTGGATCTGGATATCTTTACACGTGTTACGTGGCGGTGGAGGTCCTGCAGCAGCTTAAAACTACATGCTATTAAAACTAGTTGTGGGTGCACACAACTAGACCAGGTGAGTGCACCTCTTTTTGATTATTGTTGGAGCTTGAATTGTTTGAGGTTTAATAAATTGGTAAAAGAGGGTTGTGTGTGTGTGTGTTTAACTATTTAGTTATAGAATTAGTAATGTGGGGTCTCATACAGACCTATACATTACCAATCTAGGGCTTGATGACAGTCGTCAATATTAAGCTGTCATTAACCCTTTCTATCACCCCGATTGCCAATGCACCAGGGCATCAGCAAGAGCCAGGTAAGGTGCCAGGAATTGGCGCTTCTAATGAATGTGACAATTAGTTACTACTTATTTCCCCAGGGTAATAATATGTGCCTCCACAGGGTGAGAACACCAACCCCCAGCTGTGTGCTTTATCTTGGCTGAGCATCAAATTGTGGTGGACCCCACATTTTTTTTTTAAATTAATAAAATAATTTAAATAAATACAATGTGGGGGTCCCCCATATTTGATACTCAGACTATATAAAACACATAACTGGGGGCTTTAGACCGCAGCTGTCTGCTTTTTCTGCGATGAGAATCAAAAATACAGGTGATCCCCTTCGCAATTTTTTTTCACTTATTTATTTTTCACACATATGATGGGTAGGTTCATTGCCATGCATATGTATGGCAACCAATCACAGACAATACAATCTGACTCAACAGCTAATCACAGATGCTGTCACAGAGTGGGCGTCTGTGATTGGCTGTTGGAATCAATGCAGTGAATATACATGAGGCATAATGAGCGGGACTGAGAAGCAAGTGTGACAGCAGCAGTAGGCATTTGTTTCAGTGACATGCATTTTTCTACGGTTCGTGTCAGACTGATGCTAAACACACATCCATGTGTGTTCCAAGTGACATCAGTTCTGCCAGCAGAAAACGGACATGTCTCTTTGTGGTGCACACGGACGTGTGAAGATTCATATAGCATTTAATATGACTGCATGTGTCAATGTTTCCGGTATGTGTAAAAATGGATGCCAGACAAACTGGAAACACAAGCATATCACGCTGGTCTAAAGCACAGGCAGCAATTAGATTCGTGCTGTGCAATTGCAGACTGGTGTGTCAACATTTTAGAGAAAATGTAGGCCCAAATTTATCAAGACCGGTAATTATTTTATGAGGGGCGTTGTGGAGTCAGACGCTCCTGATTCATGAAGAGACGTAATAAATGGTGTGCACCACCGTGTGCTACAACAGAAATTTTATTCCATTTAGGAACTAGAGTAAGATTTGTTTTATGGAATGCCACAGCTTCTCATTAACTAGATCAGTTGTGGCATCATGCCTTAGTCCTGCTCCAGCTATTTTCAGCTGCGAGAAACTGGCAGAAAAACACGAGAAGCCTCATCATTTTGGCGAAACTCAGGGCCGCTTTACACTCACCAACTTCTGTGTCCAACTTCTGAACAGATCTCTGGTTGCAGTGAAATCATGGACACATTGTTCCATTTTGAGGCTGTGTACAAATGTGTCCATGATTTTACTGCAACCAGAGATCTGTTCAGAAGTTGGTTACAGAAGTTGTTGTGTGTAAAGCAGCCCTCAGAGGTTGTAGAAGTTTTTATGCCTTTTTTTTTTTTTTTTTTTTGTAAAAGCTTTAATGGATTAGGTTTATAGTTTGTAAAAAGTCATGTGACTATTACGAGAAACCTGTCTAATCCAATGCAATCCCTGCCTACTCAACTAGAACAATTGGCCACCAGTGTGTGTGCAGAGGGCGAGTCCTGTCAATCAACTGGAGATGGGTAGGGAAACGTTGTCTGGCAACCACATCAAACTAGTCAGGTCTCACTGTATAGTCTCAGACATTTTTATAAACCATGTTTTTTCTCAAATGCTGACATACCTTGCTATAATCATGCCAACATTGTCCGAGTCATGCTGTCCATGAATCTAATGAAAAGTTTTCTTTAAGTTTTTGGATCACCCTCTTGCTAATTTTAAAAATATTAGTGAACTTTAGGCGGCCGTCACGCGGTTCAATATTGCGAACGATATCGCTTAAGCGATCTGCTTTTTGATCGCTTAAGCGATATCGTTTGTGCATCGCTGCGTGTAATCAAGCGATTTTACAATGTAAAATCGCTTGATCGTTACATCGCAGATATGAGAGCCGGAGCTCATATCAAGCGATAAATGCTTGTTCAATCTGCTTCATCGTGGTGTGTGACACCACGATGAACGATCTCCCAGCGGCAGAGCCTATGCTGGGAGATGGTATCTATGGTAAACGTCGGGTTACTAAGCGCCGCGCGGCGCCTAGTAACCCGATGTGTACCATAGTTACCAGAGATCTCGCTGGCCCACATCGCTGGTGAGTCTGTCTGTGTGACATCTCACCAACGATGTGAACGATATTGTTAGCGATCCGCGCGTGCACGTGATCGCTTACAATATCGCTCACGATATTGTAGCGTGGGACGGCCGCCTTAGTCTATGCGACTACAGATTTGTAAATCTTCACTTAGCACACTGTAAGGATTCTATGGTGCTGGGAATGGGCGGTCATGTGACTGCAAGTATGTGATTTGCATAGTATTGGACACATTCAGAATGTGTCCAATGTCATTTCACTTGCATTGAGTGAAGCCAAACCCATCTAGTCTAGATGTGGCCGCATATATCATATACTTTTGGCCACTCCCTTTATCAGGCAATCCATACAGTGTGTGCAATGGGAGGGCTCACAATAGCTGAAGACTTGACCAACCCTTTAAGAACAGGCTAAGATTTGTTAGGATTGCTGCGAGATGCTGATATCTAGCTACACATCATGTTTGCAGCAGGTCATAGCAGCCAAGGGAACTCTACTGGTACTAAAGACACTTGTCATAAAGAGGTTGAATAATGCTGAGACTGCAGTAGTGGCATTTTGTGTAGAATTTGGAGAGACCACTTGTTTTAGTTTGTGTTCAGCTATTAATTTTATTTGTATTGGTTTGTTACAAACAGCATAAAAGTTTACTATTAAACCTCATTTGCAATGGGGGGAATACTTTTGTCTGCACTGTACATATCTAGTTACATTTTGGCAAATATTCCATTGCCACTGAAGAGTTCCCTGTTATTGCCACCTGGTCCGTACAGTGTCGGGGGGGGGGGGGGGGGGGGGGGAGCCGTGAACAGAATAGTTGGTATTTACATGGGTAAAGCCCATCAGAACTGGTTTAGAATTACTGCCTGACTGCTGTATCTGCTCCAAGATGTGTGATGAGCTGATGACAGTAATGGTGGGTTTACACGCAAGGATATCTTTAACGATATCATTGCAACGTCATGGATTTGAGATCGTTAAAACAATATCGTTTGTGCATCCATGCGTGTAAACAAACGATATAGGATGAAAAGATCGTTGGATCGTTCATCCTAGATTTGAGATCCTGGCCTCAAATCTATCGTTTGTCTTCCAATTAACGTCCGAACGATGTGCCACATCGTTCAGTGTGAAGCCTATTGAACGATACCGTTCAAAAGACTTCTATTCCTGCCGCTGTAATTTTATTAAAAATCTGTAATAAATACATTTTACGGTAGTGATTGTACATGTAAAGCCTCTCTGCAGCTCTGTTGTTCTTGTCGACACAGAGCTGCAGGAGCGGCTATGAACGCGATATTTAAGTGGTTAATAATATTGTGCCACATGGCCCCAGAGAGTGCCCACACTCCCCTGTAGCCATGTAGCCCATTACTTTGGTAGCACAGGGGTTAAATCATTGAGTTATCAGAAGCTGCACACTATCGGCTCTGCTACATTCATTCATAAAAAGCCGGCGGCTCCTGTCATTTTAGAGTGCACCGTGGACAATTCTAAACAGCTTCCTGAATAGGGAGCTGTCCGAGGTACTTACGCAAAAAGCGTACTGTACCCGTCCCTAGCCATAGTGCTGATCGCTTCAGCATGAATAAATATGACCAGCGCACATTGAAACTCCGGTGCACTGGCTATACTTGACAGAGATGGGTACAGTACGCATTTAGCGTTAGTACCTTGGACAGCTCCTTATTCAGGAAGCTGTTTAGCAATTGTTCACGGCGCACTGTAAAATGACAGTACCCGCCGGCTTTTTATGAATGAATGTAGCAGAGCCGACTGTGTGCGGCTTCTGATACCTGAATGATTTAACCCCTGCCCTGCTAAAGTAATAAGCTACATGGCTCCAGGGGAGTGTGGGTACTCTCTGGGGCCATGTGGCACAATAACATTAACTCCTACTACACTGACTTCATACCCGCTCCTGCAGCTCTGTGCCGACATGTAGCACAGAGCTGCAGGAGCGGCTTTACATGTAAAATCAGGCACAGACATTTAATTTAAAAACTTTCTTAATGAATTATACAAACAATAATGTGCCAGTGCTGCAGTCCTAGCGCTAGCACATTATTGTTAACGCCGTTCTTCAGCCTTGGATTGACAAGAATGAACATCGTTAAAGGGAACCTGTCACCTGAATCGAAGTCCCTACACTATCTCTAGCTGTCCCTACACCTTCTAGCTGCTCCCTATCTATCCCTTCTCATCTAAAGTGGCCATATGAAACATCTCAAAAATAAGTTTAAACTTACAGCAGTCCCCGAGGTTGGGGGACTGGAAAGGCGGGCCCACGCTCCATTCACCACTCCTCCATTGTGTAGTGCACGCCCTGCTGGTTGGCATTATTCTTTTTCCTCTCTGCCCACACCATTTGGAATCTCCCGCCCTCTGTGACATTGTATGCATCGGCCGGACGTCACATCCGGCGCGGTGCATTATGGGGCCGGTCACGTGATCAGCCCTAGTGCATTATGAGCTTGATCACGTGATCTGCCCTGCTCCGCGCATGCGCAATGCACTTATTGAAGCCGGGCCGATCGCGTGATCGACCCCATAATGCACTAGGGCCGATCACGTGACCAACCTCGGGGACTGCTGTAAGTTTAAACTTATTTTTGAGATGTTTCATATGGCCACTTTAGATGAGATAGGGATAGATAGGGAGCAGCTAGGAAGGTGTAGGGACAGCTAGTGATAGTGTAGGGACTTAGATTCAGGTGACAGGGTTCCTTTAACGATATCCTTGTGTCTGACAACGCACAAACGATAATTACATATCGTTCGAACGATTTCAGTCACGTGACTTTTCTAAGGATATCGTTAACGATATCCTTGTGTGTAACCCTATCATAATTCACATGTCTTACTAGTATACTGAAGAGCTCGCTATCCCAAGAAACCATAGTAGTTTATTATTGCATTTTCAAAGTCCATAATTAGAGATTCATTCCTTTGACTGAATTAGTAGTGAGAACCGTAGACTATACAGCCGTTGTGACCTTTTTCATATTTTCATTTAGGTCTCCTTGAAGGATGGTGGGATATGACCCAAGTTCAGAGGGACGCCTTCTTTCTGCAACTGAAGTGGCTACTGCAGGATCTCTTTCTGGACTGGTCACAAGGGCAGCCATAAGCCCTCTGGATGTCATTAAAATTCGCTTTCAGGTATTTTCCCATTTTTCTTTCTTTTTTTTTAATATAAATTTTTATTGAGAATTACAACAATAATAATCTATATTTATATAGCGCCAACATATTCCACAGCGCTTCACAATTCAGAGGTTCATGTTCAAACAATCATAAGAAACAGTTATCAGAAAATACAATACAATACAATACAAAGCATAATACAATAATTAAAGCAAAATAATGACGGCCCTGTTCATAAGAGCTTACAATCTAACAATGAGGTGGGGGTGACACAAACTACAGGTGCTTATTTACAATGATGGTATAGTCAACTTGAGGAGATGGGGAACAGATAGGAGCAGTATAAGTGGCCACCGACCATTATTGTGATGCGTTTAAGACTGGTGGACCGGATAGGCTATGTCTAGATGACTTTGACTATAACAAGGATAGTAACAACATTGACAATATTTCCATGTTCCTCATCTGATGATATAGAAGGCAGGTCAAATAATATACAGTTTTATTGCATACGGTAATAATAAGACTGATATGATACTCCTCTTGGGGAACAGCAATATTTTTACGAAAACAATAGTAATAACAATTCTTTAAGCAGACAAACAAAACAATAAAAAAGGAGGGTGGATTTCCCTTTTTCTTTTTCCCTTTTCTCCTCCCTCCCTTCCTCCTTCCCTTTTCCTCGTAACCAATTTTTGCCATCCAGTCAACCCGATAGTTCTAATTAACTAACTGTAGGTAGCCCAGATTGTCTTTGAGGCCCTCCATCATATACCATGAGGTTGAGATGAACAGATTTATTATCTTCTGCTTCTCCTCCCTGCTATAGAATTTACCAATAAACTGCTTCCATTTCATTAAAAATTTGCCTGCCTGCCTTTATGTATGAGAGCGTTGTCTTGATCAACAGCCATAATATGGTGTAGTTGGGTTATTAGCTCAGAAATTGATGGAACGGGTGGGTTCAACCATTGTTTAAGGATTAATTTCTTACACAATATCAGCATGGTATGTAAGCGCTTTGGGGGATCTTTTCCTCTGCTGCCCTCCATCTCCAAATCCCCCCACAAATGTGGCACTGCCGCCATCGGGGTTAGAGGGTTGAGAAAGCTCCAGAGCTTGATTGTCAGTTCGGATATCGACGTCCAGAAGGAGGCAACATTTGGGCATAACCAAATACCATGAAATAGTTGTGAGTTAGGTAACTGACACTTTGGGCATGCAGTGGGTCTGTCAGACCTAGGGTCAGATTTAAAAAATACTAAATGCATATGGAGCCCCATGCACAAGTTTGAATTAAGTTTCCCTCCAAGATTCATTAGTTATATTCTTTCAGAAAGTATAACATCCCTTTCTGATCTTGGAGGGAATATCAATGTTCCCCACTTGTTTCCAGTACTTATAAAAGGTATCGGGATGTTGTCCTACTAAGTTTGGTTTCATCATGGAATAAGGCGTGGATATCAATGGGGTCCCCATAGGATACTGGAGTAAGGGCAAAGGGCCCTAAGTCATCCCACTAGTTGAATTTATACTCAAATGTGACATCATGACGATTAGACATGATAGAACGTTTGACCTGTTCATATTGGAAACAGTGTGAGGTATGGAGTTGATATTTTTCAAGTAGTTCTTTACACGATAACCACCTAGATTCCGTTGGATGGAGGAGGTGCAGGATCTTAGAGATACTATTTTGATGCCAAATGGAGAACATTTAAAGGGAACCTGTCACCCCCTTTGGGCATTTTAAACTATGCCCACCAGCATTTACATTATGTAAATAGGATTCTAATAACTCCTGTATGTGCCCAGACTGACATCTCATACCTGAAATATGAACTTATATTATGTTTAGAGCTGGCCTCCTACTGAGACCGGAAGGATGCTGTCTTCGCCGCCCCTCCAGGCTGCTACACCCGCCTGCAGTTTTCAAATTTCCTGCCCCTCCTCTGGCCGGCCCGGTGAGTGACAGCGGTACTCGCGCCGGTGCAGTGGAGCGGGTGTCTGCAGTGCAGCTGGTGTCTGCAGTTCATTGAACAATGCCGATGTCTTGCGAGGCTTGATAAATCTCGCGAGACGTCTGCAATATGAACGGACTACGCAGGCGCGAGAGTGGCTATCGCTCACTGCGCCGGCCAGAGGAGGGGCAGGAAGTTTGAAAACTGCAGGGCGATTTTAGCAGCCTGGAGGGGTGGCGTGGACAGCATCCACCCGGTCTAAACAGCATCCACCCAATCTCAGTAGGAAGCCAGCTCTGGACATAAAGGTTCATATTTCAGGTATGTGCGGTCAGTCTGGGCACATACAGGGGTTACTAGAACCCCATTTACATCATAGAAATGCTGGTGGGCATAGTTTAAAATGCCCAAAGGGGGTGACAGGTTCCCTTTAATTTTCCATTCCCTGGGGGAACTCTGGGTAGGACTATAGGAGGAATGCTTAGAAATTCTGAAAGATGCAGTAACTGATAAGGAAAAACAGGTATACCTGTGTGGTCAGGAGGAGAACAAAAATAGGATATTGCTCACCTTTTTCAGTTTGTGACAGGCACAACCACACCAAACCGCATATGCGGATTTTAATCCTGATGACGGTCTGCAGCAGCACCCCCAATTTCTAAGATGAAAAGCAGGAAACAGTGGAACGGGGTATATGAAACGCACTACCGGCTGAAGAAAATATTCACTTCCAAAACTCAGAAAATTTGATGGTGATTTTTTATTTTCTACGTGTTTCGGGGGTACAAGCCCCTTTCTTCAGGAAAAAAAAAAAAAAAAATCACAGATGGCCTTCGGCTGGAGTGTGGTTGATTCATCCAATGGTTCTCATGCATAAGTTGTTTATGGTGGAACATACCCAATATTGATAGAGTGACATCTAGGGTGCGCTATGGGCTCACTCTGTCCACTTCCATGTCCTGCAAATCTCAGCAGTTGTTTTCTAATGCTTAGGCGGTATCCTGAGCTTCGGATCCTCCCCTTTCCATCTGCCATCTTCTAGTTCTGATATGACCAAAGGATTAGAGTCCATGGAGGTAGTCTATCATCTTGCGGGGGTAGTTTACTGTCTCGCAGACTCCTCTTGGACGCTTCCATATCTGTTTCCCAGGTACCCCATTTTTTGTCCATGAGAATTTAACTTCTTTCAGTAACATGGCTTCTCTCAGTTACATGGTTTGGCTCATGTGCCGCAGTGCTCAAAACTTCCGGTTTCTCCGATCAAGGCATTGTGACTAAGCAGGGAAGCTTTTCCCTCCTGGCCTTCTTATCATCAGACCTGGAGTTTGGTTTGCTCCTCAGTTCTCTAACATCAGGTTTCGGTTCTGCCTTCTTTTTTTTTTTTTTAATTTCCGTGGGCCCTCTATGGATCTGTGGGATTCCATCTGGTGTTGAATGTTGTCCTGCACTCTCCTTTTCTATCCTATTATGGTCATTCCTTCCTTGTTTCCTGAAAAATTCTTTCCGCAACAATCACTTCCAGTCTCAGAAATAGCAGCCCTGTCTTGTCGCACTTCCTTCTTGACCTTGACCTGGACAGGGTAGTTCAGCATTCAGTTTCCTCTTTTTTTTCCACTTTTCTTCCTTGTGGGAGATAACGTTTTCTGTCTCTGATATTCTCCATCTCGGTCACTAAGATATATTGTACCTGGTCACAGTGTGTCTCAGTGCCCCTATCTGTCTAGGACAGATTGCACAGATTCTTAGGTTCCCTGTTCTTAATTTGGAGAGTCTTGATATTGCTCTTCTGGTCTGGATTCGCTCTACCATTTGGGACATATATTTGGCAAAGGAAGAGTGCCCTCTCTGGCGTTTCGTCTCTCTTCACCTGTGTCTGGGGCTTCTAGGCCCATTAATAATCTGGCCTGTATTTGATAGCTCTCCAGGCTGCTTTTTAGTTATCTGTTCTTACCTTTTCCAGGTTCTACAGAGTACACCCCTTCTTGCCTTTTTTCCTTGCTGGTTTTGGACTGGGGCAGAAAGGCTTTGCTAATTAAAGTGGTCCATTTACAACCTGAGATTCTCATCTCTACTTTTCCATTTCTCTAGTCCTTTGTATTCCCACCTTTTGTGACTGTTTTTGAACATCCCATGGTGTACTATGTCCCCCAAGGAAGCAATAGAGAAAATAATGTTTTAGGTACTTGTAACATCTCTTTCTCGGAACCTCTTTTTTTTAAATGCCTCTGTGGATCAAGTCTGTATTTTTTCTTGCGTTGTTTCTTCTACTGATTTTAATCTAACTGATCATCTTAACTCTGGTTAGTGAATGTATTGTACTATGGAGGAGATAACTCTTTTGTCATTGCCTAGGGGTCTATCCTCCTAGTGGCAGCAGCATACACTCGCTTGGGGTAAGTGCACACTTACCCGGCGGTTTGGTCGGCGGCAGCTGGCGGAACCCGCCAGGAAGCTCCGGCGCCGTCCACCGGCTTCCTGGCGGGTATGTGCAGCGGGAGCCGGGCGGTAGCCGGCGGATGCACAGCGTGTTCTCGGCGGCGAATCTGCAGCGGCTGGAAGCAGCACATGATTCTGCTTGCAGCCGCTGCAGAACCGCCGTTTTTTAGAACATGCTCATTCTTTGCTAACCCGCTGGGAAACCTGCGGGTTAGCAACGGATGACGCTGTGTAACTGCCGGTGTGTGCACTGCCTTGGGCGGTTTACATTAGTTTTAATGTTAATCCAAACGCCGGTTTGGATTAACATAAATTTAAATAAAACTAATGTAAACAAAACGGCGGTTTACACAGGTAAACCGCCGAAAACCCGCCCAGTGCGCACATAGCCTTACAGTTTCATAAAAACCACAACAAAGGATCCAAGGAAGAGAATTTATGGTGAGTACCAGAATTCTTTTCTTTCTTAAAAACTCTGGCGTTTCAGAGAAAATATTCTTTTTTTTTTTTTTTTACCAGCATTTGCCATACATGTACGGTGCATATTGGTAGTGGGTGTATAGAGTGAGCTCATCCCATACACAGTAGGTAATGACTGTGTATTACAGCCTGACCTGCCCTTGCTAACTGAGTTTTTAACCTGTGAAATGCTGCTGTCAAAATCTGATAGTGACATTAACAGCATGTCGGCATGGGTGGGGCCACCATCAGGGCATTACTGGTGTATGGGGCCCAATGAGCAGAAGTTAAGAGGGGGAACATGGACTGGGTGAGACATGGTGCACTGGCCTCGTAGACTGCGTGGCACACTGGGTTCCAGGGTAATTACCAGCAACCAGGGAGAACACATGTGCCGCTATTAATAATATTCACTGCTCCCTATGACCATAATCCAGCCCACATTTTGGCTCTGAGCAGTAAATGTGAATATTCATCTCAGATGGCGATTACATCATATGCCGCCCATGCCTTACATGTCAAAGTAAGTTGCTGGCATCAGAAGAGCATGCCGCGCACCGCAGAACCGGAGGGCGGGTGAATAGAATGTGTTTTTGTTTTGTTTTTTAAACACACAAAAACATTAAAGCAGTGTAACAGGAGGCTTATATACCAGGATTGGCTCATAATGGGGGACTTGTATACCAGGATGGGGAACATACATTTGAAACCAGAAGTTTACATATAGTATATAAAAAGACATATATGCATGTTTTCCTCACTATATGACATGAAATCAGAATAACCCTTTCCAATTTTAGTTCAATTAGGATTACCATAATTATTCATTTGCTGCCAGAATAAAAGGGAGGGGGGGAGAGAGAGAGAGAGAGAGGGAGAGAGAGAGAGAGAGAGAGAGAGAGAGAGAGAGAGAAGGAGAAATAAAAAGTAAAAAACTTTCTTCATCTCTGGCTATGTTCCATGGAAAAAATATGCTTAGCTGTAATCATGCAGACAGGCTCTGATTCTGACTCTGTCTATTCATATACCGTACTTATACATAATACTGTGTAGTCTTATACTCACCACCACCAGACCTGCTGCAACCCCCAACCTACTGTCTCTTTTTCCCATGTAGACTGTAAGCCCGCAACGTCAGGGACATTTCTCTCTTATGTACAGCACCATGGACTCAATGGTGGTCTAAAAATAAAAAATAATAATTCATGTGATCTTAAAAGCAGTTGTTGAGAATTTCAAAAAGCCCTACTCTTATCCATGAATTATGTTTGGCTTTGCAGGTCCACTGAGGATAAGCTGCAAAACCAAATGCAGCCTATGAAAGGAGCCGAAAACAAAAAATTGAACCCTATTCCGTACTCATTGTACCATGCACTAAAAATATATACGATTATTATAGGTCAGCGATGAACATGTGAAATAAAAACAAATTTATGAAAACATATAGCAAAATTCTTTCTCTTTAAAATTAAACTTGAAAAAGTTAGACTAACTTCAAAAATATAATGCATAAAAACTACAACTGCACAAAGAAAAAGATAATAAATCAAAGTCCTGCAAAAGAAAAAAAATTGATTGCTAAATGAAAAGAAATAAGTTTGTAGTTTTTAGAGGTTAAGTTGCGTGATCCTGAAGACCAAATATTGTTATCTTAAAGGTACCATACACTCACATTAATTCTTTAAAGCCATTTCAGAGCCAATAATCAATACGGCTGCACTTTTTGTCGCTTTTGTAGACATGGCTACCTGAAAAAAATAGAAAAAATCTAAATAATTCCTCATTTCTACATTGATCTACTGAATGTGCTTGTTGTTTGTTCTGTACTTCCTCCAGCTTCAAATTGAAGATGTGAATGGACGTGGTAAACCGGGCAAGTACCGAGGAATTCTCCATGCGATAAGACTGATTCTGAGAGAAGAAGGGATATCTGGATTCTGGAAGGGACACATCCCAGCCCAGCTCTTGTCTGTGGGTTATGGGGCTGTACAAGTGAGTGTCGGGGGCATTTGTCTCCCTTTATAACCAACATTAGATTATTAGATTCTATTTGTAATTCTGCTAAACCCGTTCCTAATTCTTGTATTTTTTTCCCCGCAGTTTGTAAGCTTTGAGGCATTAACTAAAGCAATTCATACGTCCACGTCTCTGGATGCGCGGGCTCCAGCAGTGCACTTTTTGTGTGGTGGACTGGCCGCCTGTTCAGCGACACTGGCTGTGCAGCCTCTGGACACCTTAAGGACACGATTTGCTGCCCAGGGAGAGCCCAAGGTAGGAAATTATAAGGTTAATGGGTAAATTTTAACATTTTAGCGATTGAGGACTTTTGTTTGGTATGCAAAGATGACCTAAAGCTTGGAAACTTTCAACAAGCAGGTTATCATAAAGCTTTATTATGATTATTCTAAATTTTACATGAGCTTCTAGTACAGGCTCTGGTTTCAACCATACAACCATTCACATAATACACACCTCGGCACATACATACCAGAGCAATCTGCTTATTAAATTCCAGATGTGTCTACCTAAGGCATCTTTAGAGATTTTTATATGCAGTTTTTCCATTCTAAAGCCATCACAGCAGTCTCAAAGCAGTGACATTTTAAACACTGCCCATTTGGGCATCATCATGCCATGTGCTGTCATCACATGCATTTTTGCATTCTAGGCTACCACTTGTCTTTGAAGCTTTCCCAAATAATGTGGACTCATGTGACATGATGCCTTTGGTGTGCTCACATGCTATGGTATCTCAGTGATGGCACATTACTCATCCAGGTCTCCAATGCTCTAGTGCTGCTGCCATGGCTGCCTGGCATCTGTCAGTCCTATCACGTCACCAGCTTCAGTTGTTACCTATTGGAGTTGGCAGGCCACACCTCTTTTCTTCTCAGCCAATCAGTAGGTCTCATGGGTAATTCTCCTGCCATACAGTGTCTTCGTCCCCTCCTCCTTCTTTGGTAGCTCATCATTTTCTCTGCAAAGTTATGTAAACCCCCTCAGCAGCTCTTGTTGCAAATTATGTGAATCTTCTCACCTCCTGTAACCAGGACTCATCCTCCATAGCTCTGGAGGAGTCCTGCCATTACAATGAAGTTCAGATCTGGTAGCCTGCCTACTCTGGGACCCCACATAAGGGTTCCCAGCTAGTCTCTCCTCCCTCCACAGCCATTAACTCCTTCCTGACAGTCATTCTTTTTTTTCTTTTCTCTACTTTTTACCATGTCTGACCCACATAGAAAGACTTAAACTGTCCTTCCAGCCCTTGTTGGTTGTGTCCTTTGATTGCTTATCTTGAAAGCAAAAATACACGTCGGTCCAACTAGTGATGACCTGCATGCCGCCACCTCCAAATCCGTCCCAGCAGCTGCCAAGCTGCCTGTGACAAAAGTATGCCATCCCTCCAGCCTGCCTATTAACCTTTCTGTCTGTTACAGATTTGACCAAGCTATCCCAGACCCTGGTCATTATTATGGAGCAGCTATCAACTACCACATCAGCTTTGGGTATATCGACCTCTATCCAGAGTGAAGGCCACTTTACACACACCAACTTATCTGTCCAACTTCTGACCAACTTGCTGGTTGCAGTGAAATCATGGATACATTATTCCATTGTACACAGTCACAAAATGGAGCAATGTGTCCATGATTTGACTGCAACCAGTAAGTTGGTCAGAAGTTGGACAGATAAGTTGGTGTGTGTAAAGTGGCCCTGAGTCAGACCCATACAACCAGCATGGCGAGCTCATCAGTGGTGCAAGTGTCCAAGAATGTGTTCTTCATCCCGTCTCTGTCTCCCTCGATGACTCAGAGGCTGCACTTCACAATATCCCTCCTTCAGAGGCTTTGACATCTCAGGTTTTAGATTTGATGCAGATTCAGACTGGGATTCCATCTAGGCTTTTAAACTGAGTTATATAGTCAACAGTTTACTCACCAGAAGTTTTTTGCTTTGCTGTCAATCAGTCCCACTTTCAATTTGTTGACCTCTCCTTTGGATGTAAGGTATTTATTATATTTATTTCACTCACTTATATAGCGCTATTAATGCCACAGCGCTTTGCAGATATGATCATTATTGTCCCCATTGGGGCTCACAATATAAATCCTGTATTGGTATGTCTTTGGAGTGTGGGAGAAAAGTGGAAAACCCCGAGGAAAGCAAAGCAAACATAGGAAGAACATACAAACTCCTTACAGATGTTGTCCTTGGTGAGATTTCAACTTGCCACTACTTTCTCACTGGGCAAATTGTGCTCTTCTTAGATTGTCCAATTCGTTTTTTTTCCTGGGTCAGACAGTCTTTTATGATGGCGGGACGCGCCCCTCATTTTTCTCTGTTGCTTTTTCCTCCCTATTCACTAGCACATTGTGACAACGGATACCAGCCTAGTCGGTTGGGGAGAAACCTTCTGGAATTTGATGGTGAATGGTCAGTGGAAAAGCCATAAAGTCCTCCTTCCCATCAACATCCTGGAACTGAGAGCAATTCATCTCGCATTAATCAGTTGGCAGGAACAGCTGTCATGTCTCCCAATTTAGATCCAGTCTAACAATGCTACGTGACCTACATCAACCACCAAAGGTGAATTCGCAGTAATCAAGAAATGTTAGCTGTCTTTCAGATTCTTTCCTAGGCAGAATGAAGAATCCCAGCTTTTTTGGCAGTCCACATCCTTGAAGGCATTTTGTCCTGGATAACTAACCACGGGAGAATAGCCTTTGTATCCAACTATCAATCTAAATAGCATCAGCACTCTATCATAAGGTGCCCCAAGCTCAGAATCCTCTAGCAGTCTCATCTAATGCCTTGGCGATTCCTTGGTCACAGTTCTCCCTTCCTCATCCATTCCCAGCACTTTCTCTGCTGTCTAGGCATCTGAAGATAATCACTTCAGAAGGCATTTCCATTATCCTTGTGGCTCCAGACTGACCCAGAACATCCTGGTACATGGAAGTAGTCAATCTTGTACAAGATGTTCCGTGGAGGCTCCCAGAACGCCCAGTACTTATCTCCGAAGATCCCCTCTTCCACCTGAATACCCAATTGCTCAATTTAATGGCATGAATGTTGAAGCTGCTGTCCTACGAGCTGCAGGTTTCACTGAAGAGGTTTTACAGACCATCATCAAAGCTCGGAAGCTATCCTCATTGCTCATCTACCATTGTACTTGGAAGGCCTTTCCTCCTTCTCTAAATCCTTATTCTAATCCTGTACAGAAATCCTTAGTGTTTGGAACTTGCCAGACCAGTGAGTCACTCCCTAAGGCTATGTTCACACAGGTGTCTAATGGTCGCTTGTACAGATTCGCTATTTGCAGTGGAATGCAGTGAAACGCATTGACGTTGGCTGTCCCAGCCAAGTAAATGCATTTCACTATTTGGCATTCCCATGTTGTGCTTTTTATGGACCCGCTTTTGCGCTGAAAAGTGGATCCTTAAAAAGAAGTCACATTCCAGTTTTGTGGCATTATTTGTGTGCGCTTTTTACTCACCTCCCTGTGCTCCCCCGGTGATCTGCGATGTCTCCTCATACCGAGGCTGCAGGACCTTTGACAGCACCATGTGACCGAGTGACATCACTCAGTCACATGCAGGCCGCAGGGTCCTCGAGGCAGCGACACTGCGGCCTTTGGGGATGAGAGGACACCACCGGCGGTCACAGAGGGAGCGCAGGGAGGTGAGTAAAAAGCGTAGGTGAATAGCGCAGCAGCATTCACACACAACACTGTGCTTTGTGAGGATCAGTTCTTGGTGCAGTTTTGCACTAAAAACGGATCCTCACAAAACGCAACAAAAAAAAACATTAAGAAAGCAAAACTGTTATGGTGATGTACAGTCCAAAAGTTCATAATAAAACTTGAGGGCAGCCCTGACTGAAAAAAATTATTCAAAACATCAAGTGCATATATATAAATTTAATCTCAGTCAAATGATGAAGTGCAATAAATATACAGGATGAAAACACATAATGAACAAATGTGTCCACCTGAGTAATCCTATAAAAGAAAGGAACTTATTAAGCAGTACAAACATAAATGATAAAAAAAAATAATACCAACACTACTGAAAAAGTAATGGGACTGATGGAATTGCTTGCTAATAGAATAAAGAAGAGCAGTCAGTCTCCTGACCCGAGCATGACTGCTGCATAGAAATACATGAAGTTGTCACACACTGGTCAGGAACACTGCAGCCGGTCCGGCCAGTTTGATGAGATCCTTCACGCAAGTCATTTGCTAGTGTTTCTCCAGCCTAAAGGTGATTGCTTCCTTCAGATGCTTAAATTCCCTGTTCGTCATCCCAGAAGGTTCTCACCGAGGTCTTTTGGGCCTCTGATGCGACCATTGCCTGCTGGATTCATTCCGCCATCCTGGATGTTTATAATGCCAAGAACAAAGAGCCCCTACAGAGGGTGAAAGTTCATTGCAATTGAGTAGTGGGGACTTTGTGGGCCCTTCGACATCAAGTTTCAGCCTTGCGGCTTTGTAAAACTGCCACATGGTCATCTCTTCATATCTTTTCAAGGATTTACAGGATTCACACATTTGCCTCTGCAGATGCGAGTCTGGGCACAGTGGGCAGAAAGATGCTGCAAGCAGCAGATGGTTGGGTTTCTTCCTGAGGAAATGCCTTACAACATTTTTAACTTCTTACACATTTAAACTTTTTTCCCACCCTATGGACTGCTTTGGGACATCTCATGGTCTCTTGTGTCCCCAATGAAGCGACTAAGAGAAGAAGATTTTTGTACTTACTGTAAAGTCTCTTTCTCGTAGCCCTTATTGGGGGACACAGCACCCACCCTTTGTTCATGATGCCCCATGGGGTGTGTGTGTATTAATAAACAGTTGTATTTTATACTTCTCCTACTGCATTATCACTGAATAGCTTGGCTGTCATAAGGCAGGTGTAGCCTGTTGAGAAGGAGCCGTCATTTTTCTTTTAGTTGACATTTTTAGTGTCAGCCACCTGGCGGCAGCAGCGTACACTCATGGTCTCCTGTGTCCCCCCATGAAGGCTTAAATAAAGAGATTTTCTAGTAAGTACAAAAATCCTTTTATTGCAATATATGGGACCCACTGGTCTATGTCCTGGAAAATCCTACATTAAAAAAAACAGTGGTTCTTAATTTTACTTGCCATTTACATTTAGCTGGGCACTTATTATTGTGGCAACTGTGCAGAAACCGCTCTGGCAGCAAGTGACATTACACTGGATGTATTAAGTTCAGAAAAAGGCAAAAAAAAACGCACTCACCGCCATTAGATTTTTTTTTTATTCATAGTCCAATTCCAAGTTAGGCGACCATGTTGAGCAGGGAGGGGAGTGCAAGGGAGGCGGACGACGGTTCACCGTTTCGCGGTCGTGCACCGCTTCTACGGGTCCTACTGGATGTATTAAGTGAACATCAGGGAGTGACTTAGGGCCCATCTAACTATTCTAAATCCTAGTGTGGCTGATCTAATCCCAATATCTCCCGCACTGTTCTCCAGTCTTCATGAGATCTTCTCCTGATCTCTCTACTTGTTTCCTCCTCACACATCTGTCTCCAAAATTTCTCCTAGACATTTTGTGATCTGAAAATTACTACTTAATTCTGGCAGATTTTCCCCCATCTTTTAGACCGGTATTCCCAACTTCGGTCCTCTTGAGGCACCAACAGATCATATTTTCTGGATTTCCCTATTATTGCCAAAGGTGATTAAATCATTACATTGGCAATACTAAGGAAATCCTGAAAATGATCAATATGTGACTTTTGATTACAGGAGTTGGGGAACACTGTTCTAGACCATCAGTATGAAGATAAAAATGTACATTTTCAACAATACCCACAACCTACAGTTTCCCTGCAGGCACTACCATATGTGAAGCGTCTTCAGTCTCCTGCCCATTCAGATTGTCAGCTCTTGTGGGCAGGGTCCTCTTTTCCTTTGTATTATTGTTACGTACTGTATGTAGTTCATGTTTATTCCACTTTTTTTACTTTTATGTTATGGATAACTCAGCCGAGTTTTCCTATGTGTGGGGAGCTGTGAGAGAAAGCAAAAAGAACAATTTTTGTTCTTCATTCTCTTTGCTCTTCTGAGTATAAAGAGTGTTGGGTTTTTTTGTTTACTGGTTACATTTGGTTCCAGATATTTGGGCCTAATTGGACCCCTTTCTTATCAGCGTTTTTTTTCAAATTGCGGCAGATCCGGAAGATTTGCCGCATCGCCACCTAACAGTCGCACTTGCGGCACACTTGTGGCAAGCCCCATGCACTGTTTATGGGGCTAGCGGCTGGTGCAGCAAGTGCAGTATTGCCACCATGCAGCAGTTGCGGCCGTGAAAAAAACGGGTCAGCAGCATTTTTTTTTTCGCAGCCGCAAGTGCCAGGACCGGGGCAATACCACACTTGCCGCACATATCACAAGCCCCATAGAGAATGAATGGGGCTTGTCGCAAGTATGCTGCAAATGCGACCATTGGGCGGGAGATGCGGCAAATCTTCCGGATCTGCCGCAATCAGCGAAAAACGCTGATATGTAAGGGGCTTTACTTGGTTCTAATTTTCATGTGGTTTACAAGGCAATTATGCACAAAGGATTAAATACACTCCCACAAAGAACCCTGTGCGCAACGCCCCTTTTGGAAGGACCATAAATGTCAGCATCAGATAAAAAGGTCCATAGCTCTGGGATTTAAATAAAGAACAAAAAATAGAACTTCAGGAAGGACTGGGAATGAAAAAAGCTGATTATGTTTGGCCTAACAACAAGTCCTCTTTAAATGGTGTAAGGAAACTTTGATAAGTCTACAGTGCTGGCAAATATTATATGTATCATCTATGTTAGTAAAACATCTGCATATTTATTCACTTGTGAGCTGGTTTCCCCCCCCACTGCCTCCTTAAATTATCATCCACTTTAAAATAAAAACAAAAAAAAACTACCAAAATCCATTTTGGTCATAATGAGAGAGAGCCTGCTGGCAGTGAAAACTGGTGAAAATGCAAGATATATTTAGTATAATGGCCAGAAATCGTGATAATTGCCATGTGCACACATGACGGCTTATTCTGTAAAGTCACCTGAAATAACCGGTACGCTTTTAAATTTAACAAAACCAATAATATTACTATGGTTAAAACCCTTTACTGTTTTCTACACAGGTGTATAGGACTTTGCGCCATGCCATCATCACTATGCACAGAACAGAAGGCGTCCTTACATTCTATCGTGGCCTGTTTCCCACACTGCTGGCAGTATTTCCTTACGCTGGTCTTCAGTTCTCCTCCTACAACTTATTGCAGAGAGTCTGGAGTTGGCTGTTACCATGTAATCATGATAAAAGAGGTATATAAAAGTGAACTAGTTTTCAGCGCATTATCTGTACATTATGTGCATTATGTGTGATGTACTACGTGTGTTTATATGTAATATACCAATGCAAAGTACCAAGTATTTGGGAAGTAAAAAGGAAATGATACATTGTTTTCTAAGCATCTTAAAAATATAAATCTGAAAATTGTGACGTCCATTTGTGTTCAGTTTCCCGATGTGCACACATGAATAAGCTTTGATCAAACCTGTACCATTGTAGTTTTGGTAGTATGTTTTGGGTTTTTGTCTTGCTAGAAAGTGAACCTACACCCCAGTGACAAGTCTTCTTTTTATTTATTTATTTTTCTTTTCTTTATTTTGCAGCTTCTAACATGTTTTTCTCTAGGATTTGCCTGTATTTAGCTTCATCCATCTTCCCAACAACATTGTCCCCATTGAAGAAAAGCCTCCCCACAGAATGATGCTGCCACCACCATGTTTGACAGTGGGGATGGTGTTTTCAGGATGATGTGCAGTGTTAGTTTTCCGCCATATATAGCATTTTGCATTTAGCTTTGGTCTTCATCTGACAAGAGCATATTCTTCCACATCATAGCTGTGTCCCCTACATGGCGTTTTGCAAACTGCAATTGAGACTTCTTATGGCTTGCTTTTAAAATTTGCTATCTTCTTCTTACTCTTCCATCAAGGCTATAATTGTGGAGTATATGACTAATAGTTGTCATAGGGACAGATTCTCCCACCTGGGCTGTAGATTTCTGCAGCTCCTCCAGAAAAACCATGGGCCTCTTGGCTGCTTCTCTAATTATTGCTCTTCTTGGTTGAGATATATGTTTAGGTAGATGGACATTAGTTGCTTTGCAGTCGTACCATACTTCTTCTATTTTTGGATGACCACACAGTACAGTATAAGGTGTTCATAGATAGGGATATTTTTTATAATCTAACCCTGATTTACTCTTCCCCACACCTTTATCTGTGACCTGTCTGGTGTGTTCCTTGGTTTTCATGGTTCTGTTTGATCTTTCAATGTTCTTGAACAAACGTCTGAGTCCTTGACAGAACTGTAGTTATACTAAGAATATATTACACACAGATGAACTCAATTTACTAATTAGGTGAGTTCTGGAGGCAATTGGTTGCTCAGGATTTTATTTAGGGGTATTAGACTACAGGGGCTGAATACAAATGCACATCACAATTTTCAGATTTACAGTATATTTTTAAATGTAGAAAACTTCCATCATTTGCTTTACACTTTACAAATACGTACTACTTTGTGTTGGTATATCACACAAAATCCCATTAAAATACATTTGAAGCTTGTGGGTGCAATGTAAAAAAATGTGGAAAAGTTGACCAGTTATGAGTACTTTTTCAGGGCACCTTATACATATTTGTGTTATGTAAATGAAGAACAAGACATCAGAATTTGCTTTTTTTTGTTCTTTTTTTTTGAAAGACTGTAATATATAAGTTCTATTTAAAGGGAGCGATTGGCTTAGAAAATCCATTTTCAATACTGTAAGTGGTCACATTCTATCCAGATTGTGGCCCAATCAAATAATAATCTAATAACATACTATACGTAAAGGAATCTGAATGAGGCCTCAAAAGAGGTTACTGTATTTAATTAGCATTTACCTCTTGGCTTCCAGTGCATAAAAATAAAAAATACAGCTATACTTACCAACGCCACTCCAGTGGCAACTGTCCACTGCTGCTTCAGGCTACGGTAGCCCATCGCTGTGTTCTGCATTGGTGTAGACTGCACAAGATTACTGCATCCAGTGATTGGCTGCAGCAATCACCTGATGTCAACATGACATCACTGTCTTGGCCACATCAACAAAGACTGAAGACAGTGGCAGAGAGTAGGAATTGAAGTGACATTTGCTAAGTACAGTCACTGTTTTATTTTTATGCACAGGGAACCAAAGGATTAAAAAAAAAATGGACAACCCATTTATTATTATTGTTATTTATTTTATAAAGCACCATTGATTCCATGGTGCTGTACATGAGAAAGGGATACATACAAACAAGTTAAAAATACAGTAAACAGGGCGGTGGGGAGGAGACAGTTGGTTTCGGGTGGCGTTGGGTGCGTGCCGGTCTTGACACCATTGGCGGTGCACAAGGGGCCATTATTACCAGGGGTGCCATATTTGCACACCCATCACTTGGGTGTGCAAATATGGCTGCCACGGAGAGTGAAATCGGGGTAAGATTATGCCGGAAGTGGATCACAGACTTGACCTCACAATTATGTAAGTAGATTTAAAATCCCCATAAATGCAATAAGTGGAGGGAGGCAGCCCCCTGACCTTATAAAACAACACTGTTAATGAAAATAATTTTTTGCCAACTTATTTATCCCATGCCTTGAACACTTAATGCTGTCAGTAGTTTTTGATGTGGGGTGTATTAATTTCTGCATCAACTAATTTGAGGAAAACTGAAGGTTTTGTTATGAAAGTTCTGTTATTAACCTTTCATGTTGCAATACAAAATGTTCTATGGAACTCCCCATTTTGTCAAAATTTTGGAAATTGTATTCAGTGAGATATTGATAAAATATTACTTTTCAGATGGGGTGTATTCATTTATGCTGAGCGTTGTGTATATATACTGCATTTTCAACTTAAAAATAAAATAAAATCCCTCTAACATTTGGGTAAATAGTATTATTTTTGTTCCTTGTACAAGATAAACTGAAGAGCCTCCTGTGTGGCAGTGGAGCCGGAGTGATTAGTAAAACTGTTACTTATCCACTTGACCTCTTCAAGAAAAGACTTCAGGTCGGGGGCTTTGAGCAGGCGAGAGCAGCCTTTGGAGAGGTAAGGAATATCTATTGCTACAGGTACCGGATGGTAAAGCACCACTCCATAGTTTTTGTTTTTTTTCAGCGCTGGGATGGCGTTTTAAATGGAAGTCTTCTGACCCCTGTCATATATTCACCTTTTGGTGGCTTCATCTTTTTTCAGCACTACTCTGGTCACACGGTGCCACTTTATGCCCGTAACTTCTGACTGGCCGGAAAACAGAGGTTATATCACAAGCTCTCAATGCAAGTCTATGAGACAGAACGAGGCCAGAATGAGGCTCTCATAGAAATGCATTGAGTTGTGACCTCCGGCACGCTCGATGAAAACATTGGAGCTGTCAGCAGGTCTCAAATCACCGGAGGTTGACCAGAGCAACACTGGAAACATATGAGTCCCCTGCCACCTTCATATAGGGGACTTAAGTGGTGCAATAAAGAAAAAACCTCTTTGCAGTGGTGCTTTGATAAAGATCAGTTGATGTGTGCAGAGAAATGTAGTTTAAAAACTAGAAAATTTTTGGGCATCCAGCAATTGGCAGTTATTAGATGTTTTTTTTTCTATTAAAAACTTAACATTTAAAAACATTTGAAAAAGTTCTATAAAAGTTATTCCAGGAACATTTCTTTTTGGGACATAAAGGTAGATATTAACCTACTATCTTATTTCAAGAGTACTAGTTGTATTTTTTTTCTCTAAATGTACAAAGGGGTCTTCCCATGTACCAAGTTAATTTTAAAGTTCAAATTAATCAATAGATCTTAAAATAATAATAATTTCTACAACTGAATGTGTTTAAAAAAAAAAAAAAAGTTCCTTTGCTGAGATATATGTGTCCCTGAATGAAGTTTACAATTAACTTTGTTAATGGGGAAAACCCCTTTTAGCATTTTATATCAATTTGCAGTGAGTGGATTTGTGCATCTGTTGTTTGCTTCACTGACAGGTCCGGACATACAAAGGCCTGGTGGACTGTGCTTCCCGTATGCGAAAAGAAGAAGGCTTTAAAGGCCTTTTTAAAGGACTGTCTCCGAGTTTGCTGAAGGCTGCTGTTTCTACTGGACTCACCTTCTTCTGCTATGAGATGTTCTACAGTATGTTTTTGAGTATGAAAAAGAACAAAAGTTAAAAACGGAAAATGTAGTTAACATGAACTGAATAGCAGCCATGACTGCTGCAGTCCTCTTTTGCTACTACCATATTGTTCTATTACCTCGTGCTATATTTGTATAGTTTTTTTTTTTATTATATTCATGTATCCATTGCATTTATATTGTTGACTTTTAGTGAAAGTGGGGAATAATGAGTATTTTATATATGTTTATTATGCTATATAATATAAAATAGGTTTATATTTATACCGTATCAGTTTGACACACCTGTTCATGTACCAGTGTTTCCTTGCTTTTATTGGAATGTGCATATTGTAGATTGAGACTAATGGCAGCAAAACCACAAAGGCACATGTATAGAAACAAGGAGTAATGAAACAAATCAGAATATGTGTTGAACCCCGAATTCTCAAAATACCCCCTTTGACTCAGATGATAGCTTTACACCCATTTTCTCTCAAGCATTTTCATCAGAGAGTAACCCAGAATGGTTTGCAATGAACAGGTATGCCAAGTTAAGAATTCATCTGTGGAATCAATGGCCTTCACAAAGTGTTCACCACCATCAGGTGTGGTTTGCAGAGGCAGCGTTGCTACCCTGTGTCATATAGTGTTAATCCCTAGTCCAAATCTGTTCTAAACCAAAATTTGGCAAAAAAACACTCAGCAAAAAGAAACAGTCCATTATTTCTTTTAAGACATGAAGGTCAGTCATCTAGCTCCGATGACAGGAAGACCAAGAATGGCCTATTCTGCAAATAATGAGTTCATCCAAGTTACCGGCCTCAAAAAACGCAGATTAGAAGCACCTCAGTAAAAATTTGTCGCGACTAGTGCAAGTAGCAGTCATATATCCACTTCATCTGCTCCAGATAGAGAGGTTGCTGCAAGAACCAAGGCCACTACTGAGGACTAGAAACAAGAAGAGACTTTTTTGGGCCAAGCAACACAATGGCTGTGCATTGATCTGTACATTAGATCTGTGGAAATCTACTGAGGTCTGATGAATCAAAATGTGAGAGACTTGGTACTTTCAAGCCATATATTTGTGAAATTCAGAAAAGGTGAGCAGATGATTTCTACATGTGTTGTGCCCAAAGTGAAGCATGGAGTGTAAAGTGGGATGGTGTGGGGCTTGTAATGTCCATCCGATGCTACCAATACAGCTGCTTTGTTGGTCAAAACCCTGAGAGACTCCGAGACACTTTAATCCCTATACAGGGATCTGGAATTAAAGCAGAGCTCAGGAGGAAACTGCCTATGGATAAGCAGCAGTTCAGAGGCAAAATGGTCGCCAAACAGGGACAATCCTGGAGGTAAGGCAAGGGACAAAAACAGGATCCAATAGCATGGTCAGGGAGCCAGGTCAAAACCAATATTGCAACAAATTACAAAATCATGAGGATTAAGAAGAGTCCAAAAAAAGGCAGAGGTCAAACCGATAAACACTAAATGCAAAACAAGTTCAACAGAGAAACCAAATAATAATTCTGGTTGCATGAAAAGGCCAAAGGTATATGTATGGTGTGATACTTTCCAATAGGCTAGAACTAATGACCTCACCCTGACAACCTACACATTAATACTGTCAGACTGCTTAGCACCACAGGTCCCAGCCACTCTAACTGTAGTGGATAAGCGAAGCCTGTGCTCTCCAGAATCCTCTGCAAGGACTATTGCCAGCATCAGCTAAAGTGTGAATACTGCGATGCTCAGTGACAGGCGCGCAGAAGCTGCAGGATCAGGCTTTGGCAGGAGCACAACACTTTTACTACTAGTACCACCTACAGTGTGATTACAGCAGTGCCTAGTGGCAGGGGCAGGAATCCACAGGAGCAGGCTCTGATGAGGAAATATGACTAGCTCCATCTATAGGGTGAATACGCGGTACCTTGCAGCAGGGCAGGAATCAAAGGAGAAGTCTATGACGAGTACGTTTCACTAGCACCACCTACAAGGTGAATACGGCGGTGTATAGTGGCAGGGGCTTGAATCGCAGGAGCAAGTTGAGGTGGGGATGTGACAGAGCGGCTATTCTGGTGACATGGTTGATGATTTATTCCAAATTCAAGGGACACCTATCCAGCATGGCTACCGCATCATGTTGCAAAAAGATTCCTTACAATCTGATTGAGACCATCATTTGCATTGTAACCCACAATTCATCTCCAGGCTATTAAAGAGCCATGTGACCAAGTAGGAGAGGGATGGTATGTTGCATCAGATGACATGGATCCACAGTCACCCTACGTTAACCCAATGGAGTTAGTTTGGAATGACTTGGATCACAGATTGAAGCTATTCCAGGTGACTACCTGCATGAGAGAATGCTAAGGAGATGTAAAGCTGTCAGCAGAGTAAAAGGTCCTTAGATTCTCAAACGTTTAATACATATACCACTTTATTTCACATGTTTCTTTATACCTTGTTCCTGTGTGATTCTTCTGCCTTCATTCTCAATCTATATAGTGCCAATTCCAACAAGGAAAAGGAAAACCATTGCATGAACAGGTGTGTCCAAACTTTTGTCCTGTACTGTAAAAGTCTTAAAATACTAAAATATATTTTAAAGAGCATTTTGGCTCAAAAATCAGTATCAAAGTACGTACAGGTCCTTATAGGGGACTTTGCACAGAGGAGCCATACTCTTTGTGAAAATTCCACATGATCGTTTTAGGTAAAACATTCTTTTTGATCATATGTTCGCTGCGTGGTCTTTAGTACCTTTCCTCAGTTTTGCCAGTTAAGATTTCTCTCTGTTTTAATAGCACTGATCTAGTTGGTTACACTCCTGGAAGAAGCATGCCCCCTGATGACTTTGTGCTGTTTACAGTGCTATGTGCCCCACATCTGTACATGACTTTTAACTAAAAAATGTATGACTTCTCCTAGTGCAAGGTCCCATATACGGACTTGTGCCCTCTTTAATTTCAATTTCCGGACTGACAGGGTGTTTATCACCAGATCTTTTTAAAAGGAGTTGTCCACTAGATGGACAACCCCCCTCACAATCTGAGTGTTTGCCACCGTTAAAATAAAAACACTTGTACTCACTTCCGATGCCAGCACCATTACAGCGGTGTCGGCACTTCTCCAGAGCTCAGGTGAAGTTCTTACATCATGTGAGCCCTGTGCCAAATCCGTGCTGGCTTCATTGGGTGCATGTCTCATGTGGCGCAACAACGTCACTTGAGCCCTGGGAGAAGAAGTGCCCACAATGCTGTAATGGGGTTGGCATCGAAAGTGAGTATAAGTGTTTGTGTTTGCCACCGTTAAAATAAAAACAGATTGAGAAGGGATTGTCCAAGTAGTGGACAATTCCTTAAATAATGGGATATTTACAAGAGATGTCAGGGATACCAGTTGTTTGTCCTAACAACAAAGGCTTTACCTGGTGGCAAGTATATATTGAACTTGATGGGTCACTTTGTAGTAATTAAGGTTTATTTGTAGAACATAAAGGCAACCATGGCATGCATTTACTACTGTACTCATCTTTTACTTATTTCTGGAGTGTACATACTAAAAGTTGAAATGCATCTCAGAGTTCAGACAGTCCTCTGTTGACAAACTGTGCATCTTATTAAGGCCCACATAGACATGAGACTAGGTCGCACCAGTTGATATCAATGCATTTGGTTTATTTTGCTCTTCCAGATATAAGCTACCAGCAAACATGTCTGTCTGCGGCTTTCTCATAAAAAACACAGGAGCATTTGGCCAAATGGAAGAGGCAGACTAAATGGTTTTCAGCCGAACGATCACCTAGAAGTTCTCTAATGTGTATGGGTGCCTTTAGTATGAAGCTGTATAGGTCCTGTACGACTCAGTGTTTTTAAAAGTGTTTTCACATTGTGTTCTCCTGCACGTTCAGTGGTCCCATCGGGCTTATGTCCAAACCCCTCACAAAACAGGAATCGTACGTATGCACGGATGGGGTCTTTGACTTTAATGGTACAGAGGGAGTCGCTGCATGCTCTATCGTGCACCATTTACAAAAGTATGCTTCCACTGGAGACAGAAACCCAGACAAAGTCTACTATGTCAGGGTGTCCGCCTGTAGTAGACGTATACTCTCAAAAATGGTGCACGACAGAGCACACAGTGACTCCCACTGCACCATTAAAGTCAAAGACCCCATCAGTGCATACGTCTGAATCCTGTTTTGTGTGGGGTTCAGATATAAACCCCAGTGGGACCACTGAACGTAGGAGAACACAGTGTGAAAGTGCCCTTAGGACAGAATGCCTTTTATGCACATGAAATCTTATACACCATTGCATTTTTATTTCTGGCTGATTTTTATACATTATATCAGATAGCTCTTTGTACAGTACATGATTATTCTTTTACACGATGACAGAAAACATACAACTGTCCATCTATAATGCATTTTATGTATTATATATCATTTGTAATTCCTTGATATACCATAATCGGCACAATCTTATCAATTGTAGGTAAATTATGGTGATATCATAAATTATATGGTGCTATTACAGGCAGACCTTCATACCGATCATGAAACACAGCCTTACATACAGTACTGTATACTCTGGATATTATACTGCTTTTAAGTATATGTGCCAATTTGCACTGAGAAATTATTTCTTATAAACGAGATTATTTATCTTTTTGACATTGTTATATTTATTTATCATTAATAAATAAGAGCATTTTTTTTACCTAATAACTGATTGTTGTGTTACTTCATATGTCTGAGCTGTGCAATGAAAGAATTTCACAGTTTCATAGTTTTTAAGGTTAAAGATAGACTTAAGCTCATCGAGTTCAGCCCATATTGATCCAGAGGAAGGCAAAAATCCCATGCGGTAAACATTAAGCTCCACGTTGGGGAAAAACATTCCTTCCTGACTCCAGATATGGCAATCAGACTAGTTCCCTGGATCAACGCCCTATCAAAGAATCTAATATATATAACTGGTAATATCATATTTTTCAAGAAAGGCATCCAGGGCCTTCTTAAATGTTAGTAGTGAGTCACTCACTACAACATCATGTGGCAGAGAGTTCCATAGTCTCACTGCTCTTACAGTAAAGAATCCGCGTCTGTGATTATGAATAAACCTTCTTTCCTCCAGACCTGGAGGATGCCCCTTGTCCCAGTCTCAGGCCTAAGAGTAAAGAGATCATTAGAAAGGTCTCTGTACTGTCCCCTCATATATTTATACATTATTATAAGATCACCCCTAAGCCTTCGTTTTTCCAAGCTAAATAACCCCAAGTGTAATAACCTGTCTTGGTATTGCAGACCCCTTAGTCCTCTAATGACTTTTGTCGCTCTTCTCTGGACCCGCTCTAGTTCAGCTATGTCTTTCTTATACACCAGAGACCAGAATTGTACACAATATTTTAAGTGTGGTCGCACTAGTAACTTATTTTGAGGTAAAACCATGTTCTTCTCATGAGCATCTATGCCTCTTTTAATGCCTCCCATTGTGTCCATGATTTCACTGCAACCAGTGAAAAATTTATCTCTGTGTGTAAAGGTACCCTTAGACGTTGACATGTATAGATTGTTCAGGAATATTAAATAAAATCACTGGTTTAATGACAAAGTAGTTCTATCTAAGCAGAGAGAGAGAGAGTTAACGCTCAAAGATGTTTCACTTTTTAAGAAGTGATTTCACCCTCAATGACGCAGCTCCAGCAATAAAAGTGTTTACGACAGCCGTAAAGAGGGATTTAGACATACTGAAATCAAGAGCGAAAACCAGCTTGAGAGATCCTAATATTACTAGTAGTGAGTATATGTCAATGCAGGATCGTGTCCATGATGACGACCTCATCATAAAACCCGTAGATAAGGGGGTGCGGTTGTTGTCATGGACAAGAAAAAGTATTTGAGTGAAGTAATGAGACAGCTAGGAGATGAGGATGTATATTTGAAGCTAGAGACCTAAAGCAGGATATACAAAAACAGATACGGTAACCGCTATTTTGGAGGAGGCAAAAAGCAGTGGGATTATAGGACAAGATCTGTTTGAGTATCTAATAGTGGGTTTTCCAAGGACACCCGTGTTGTATATAGTTCCAAAAATTCACAAATCTTTAGACAACCCACTGGGTAGGCCAATAGTAGCGGGAATTGATTCTCTTTAATAACATCAGCATTTTTCTAGATGAAATGATGAACCCTTTTGCTATAACAGTAAAACCATACATCAGGGATACCGAGCATTTTTTACATAAGTTGAATACACTAATAACTGAGAACAAGGATATTTTGTTATCTTTTGACCCAGTGTCGCTTTATATGTCTATAGAACACAGCAGTGGTCTCTTGGCAGTAAAAAGAAAATTAGACACCACACACTACTCAGAGGGGTGTAAAGATTTAATTATCCAGCTATTAGAGGTGTGCTTAAGGTCAAATTATTTCCTCTTTGGTGATACATATTATAAACAAATGTCTTTGGTGATACATATTATAAACAAATGTGTGGTACCGCTATGGGCGTGTATATGGCATGCTCATATGCAAATGTCACTATGACTATGCTAAAGGAGGACCACATCTATGTGTCCCACCCCTACCAGAAGGTATTAGAGTGGTGGAGATACGTTGATGATGTGTTCCTCCTCTGGAGAGGTAAAATGAGTGAATTACAGATGTTCCACAACTATCTAAACACAGTGGATCCCACCATAAAATTCACAATAGTGTACTCGGAAACTAGCATACAGTTCTTACATGTAAATGTGAAATTGGATCAGGGTCAGATCAGTACATCACTACATGTCAAGGAGACACAGGAACAAACTATTGCATTTTAAAAGCCATCACCCGTTGCGGATGAAAAAGGCTATACCGAACGGGCAAATAAAAAGTCAAACGTATAGTAAACAATGAAATGGAGCGAGAACATACAGTGGATGAGCTATTGGAAAAATTTAGATAATGGGGATACCTCAACAAATTACTGATTGCGCAAAAAGAGAAGTTAGACACCAAGGAACCCCCCCTTCCACCAAAGAGAGCAGAGAATCCCGATAGTCACTACCTTATGCGACAAGTCGAAAGAGGTCATGGGAATTATTAAAAAGAATTGGCAGATCTTAAAGGGGTTGTCCGGGCTCGTGACATAATCTCAGTGCATATCCAGGCTGCCTAATGCTGACAATGTGTAATGTACTATGTGTCAGCTTTCTGCAGGGTTTCCTAGATAACACTTGTTTTGTGTCTGAACAGAACGACCAGGGGAGTGTTCTGGCATGATAATGAACACTGGTCGTTTCCACCTACTGTCCCCCCTCCCCTCCCCCATAGCAACATCCCCGCCCTCCCCATCTCCATGACTCAGCCTCTCCACAGGAAGAAATCCTCCCCGGCTGCAGCCATTGCTGTGATCAGACCTGCCCGGATTAGCTGCTCCTCCCCCGGCCACACACAGTGATGTATGTAAAGTCTGCAGAGAGAAGGGACAATGTGCTGCACTCAGGGGGGGCCGCTCCGTGATTACAGTGAATAGCTCGTTATCAGTGATTCCTTCCCTCACTGTCCCGGGCTGTCAGTGATCTGGAGCAGGGAAGGAGAATGTACAGTGTGCAGACACCAGTGATGTATGTAAAGTCTGCAGAGAGAAGGGACAATCGTGCTGTATTCAGGGCTGCTCCGTGATTACAGTGAATAGCTCGTTATCAGTGATTCTTCCCTCACTGTCCCGGGCTGTCAGTGATCTGGAGCAGGGAAGGAGAATGTACAGTGTGCAGACACCAGTGATGTATGTAAAGTCTGCAGAGAGAAGGGACAATCGTGCTGTATTCAGGGCTGCTCCGTGATTACAGTGAATAGCTCGTTATCAGTGATTCTTCCCTCACTGTCCCGGGCTGTGATCAGTAGCAGTGAAGGAGAATGTACTGTGTGAGCCCAGTGATGGGGGGCTGCAGCTTCTGTGACACACTGTAACAAAACCTCTGCTGTGTGAATGACATCTCTGTGTCACTGATGTCTTCACACAGCAGATGAGCTGGTGCATTGTATCAGGCTGAAGGATGGTCAGCACTGTGTCTCTAATGACACAAATACTGATTGAAGCAGCCTGTCCACTCAGTAACTGCAGCAGTGTGAAGTGTTGGGGGGTGTATGTATGGAGATATAGATGATACTAAGGATTTTGATATTGTTGAGGAGTCCTTGCTTCCGTCGCCCCATCAGTCCGCCCATCCTTCCTTCTTTCCTTCCATCCATCCTTCCTTCCTTCCGTTCATCCTTCCGTCCTTCTTTCCTGTCCGTCTTTCGTCTTTTCTTTCCGTCCATCTGACCGTCCTTCCTTCTTTCCATCCGTCCTTCCCCTCTCCTTTTTTCCGTCCGTCCTTTCTGTCCTTCCTTCTTTCCATCCTTCCATCTGTCCTTCTTTCCGTCGTCCTTTCTTTCCATCTGTCCTTCCTTCTTTCCGTCCATCTATCCGTCTGTCCTTTCCGTCCCTCCTTCTTTCCGTCCTTCCATCCGTCCTTCCTTCTTTCCGTCCTTCCTTCCGTCCATCTATCCGTTCGTCCTTCTTTCCGTCCATCCGTCCTTCCTTCTTTCCGTCCTTCCTTCCATCCGTCCGTCGCCCCATCAGTCCGTCTGTCCTTCCTTCCATCCTTCTTTCCATCCTTCCTTCTGTCCATCCATCCATCCCTCCTTCCTTCCGTTGGTCCTTGCGTCCTTCTTTCTGTCCATCCTTCCTTCTTACCATCCTTCCTTATTTCCGACCGTCCTTCCTTCTTTCCGACCGTCCGTGCCGTTCTTCCTTCTTTCTGTCCTTACTTTTTTCAGTCTGTCCATCAGTCGTTCCTACTTTCTGTCCTTCCTTCTTTTTGTCCGTCCTTCCGTCCTTTCTTCTTTCTGTCCGTCTGTCCTTATTTCTTTCCCTACTTTCTTCTTTCCGTCTTCCTTCTTTCCATCCTTCCGTCCTTCCTTCTTTCCGTCCGTCCTTCCTTCTTTCCGTCCGTCCTTCCTTCTTTCCGTCCGTCCGTCCTTTATTCTTTCCGTCCGTCCTTCATTTTTTCCGTCCATCCATCCGTCCTTCCTTCCGTCCATCCTTCAGTCTTTCCATCCGTCCATCCGTTCTTCCCCTCAAGCCTGTATTTTCCCTTCACCCCTGGGTGATTTCCTGTTTTCCTTCCTCTTCTTCCATAACTTTTCTATTTTTCCGTCAATACAGACATAAGAGGCTTCTTGTTGTTTTTTGCAGGACGAGTTGTACTTTTGAATGACGACATTTATTTAAAAATTGCAAAAAAAACAGTGCAATTATACATTTGTCTTTTGGGTTTTTTATTCACCATGTTCACTATATGGTGACACTGAGGTGTTTGTATGATGTCTTGGGTCAGTACTATATGGTAACACTGACGTGTCGGTACGATGACTGGGGTCAGTACTATATGGTAACACTGAGGTGTCGGTAAGATGTCTGGGGTCAAGTACTATATGGTAACACTGAGGTGTCAGTATGATGTCTCGGGTCAGTGCTATGTGGTAACACTGACGTGTCGGTATGATTTCTGGGGTCAGTACTATATGGTAACACTGAGGTGTCGGTATGATGTCTGGGGTCAGTACTATATGGTAACACTGACGTGTCGGTACGATGACTGGGGTCAGTACTATATGGTAACACTGATGTGTCGGTATGATGTCTGGGGTCAGTACTATATGGTAACACTGTGGTGTCGGTATGATGTCTGGGGTTAGTACTATATGGTAACACTGACGTGTCGGTATGATGTCTGGGGTCAGTACTATATGGTAACACTGACGTGTCGGTATGATGTCTGGGGTCAGTACTATATGGTAACACTGAGGTGTCGGTATGATGTCTGGGGTCAGTACTATATGGTAACACTGAGGTGTCGGTATGATGTCTGGGGTCAGTACTATATGGTAACACTGACGTGTCGGTACGATATCTCGGGTCTGTACTATATGGTAACACTGAGGTGTCTGTCTAATGTCTGGGGTCAGTACTATATGGTAACACTGTGGTGTCGGTATGATGTCTGGGGTTAGTACTATATGGTAACACTGACGTGTCGGTATGATGTCTGGGGTCAGTACTATATGGTAACACTGACGTGTCGGTATGATGTCTGGGGTCAGTACTATATGGTAACACTGAGGTGTCGGTATGATGTCTGGGGTCAGTACTATATGGTAACACTGAGGTGTCGGTATGATGTCTGGGGTCAGTACTATATGGTAACACTGACGTGTCGGTACGATATCTCGGGTCTGTACTATATGGTAACACTGAGGTGTCTGTCTAATGTCTGGGGTCAGTACTCTATGGTATCAATGATGTGTTGGTATGAATAATTGAAGAATTAAAGAAACAAAAAAAGAAGAATTGCGCTCTTGCACCATTTTCCACGATCCGCAGTTACAGTCAAACATTTATTCTGACAATCAAAATCTATATCCATTTTTATTTTAAAGAGAACTGTCATCCCATTTTTGTGTATTAAAATAAAAGCTCCCTTTTTTATCAGGGACTATCCTGCATTCTAAGGGTGGGTTCACATTAGCGTTCCCCTCCGCAGCGTTCTGCGGAGGGGAGCCGCAATGTGTCCGCAGCGGCCGCCAGCTCCTATCTTTATAATGGGAGCACACGGTGCTGCGCTTGACAGCGCATGACCGTGCGCACCCATTCACTCCTATATGTGATCTGTGCGCAGGCGGACGCCTGCGTACAAATCACAGTCTCTTCCGCACCAGAGACGCGACATGTTGCATTCCTGGTGCGGACGAGACTGTGTGATTTGTGCGCAGGCATCCGCCTGCGCACAGATCACATATGGGAGTGAATGGGTGCACACGGTCATGCGCTGTTAAGCACAGCACCGTGCGCTCCCATTATAAAGATAGGAGCTGGCGGCCGCTGCGGACACATTGCGGATCCCCTCCGCAGAACGCTGCAGAGGGGAACGCTAATGTGAACCCAGCCTAGCAAGGAGGCTATTATGCCCTGACTGCCCCGTAAACACAATAAATAACTTAAACAAATCTCCTGCCCTGTATAATAATTACCTGTTTCCGGTCCGATGGGCACGCTTGCAGATTGGTTAGTCCTGCCTCACCTGTTGTCCATCCCGGCTCTCCCGCCGTCCATCCTGCTTTTCGTCATCGTCCATCCCGCCTATCCTGCCATTTGACTGCCCGTCCCCTCTTCTGGGTGATATGGATAACGCCTCCTCGGGAAGAACTTGAAAGTCATCCAACCATGAGGAAACTTAGGGGTCTCTGTGGCGTCAACGAATGAGCGCAGAGGGATTTAAATCACGGGCCAACACCGCTTATTCATCGGCGCCGACCAATGAGCACTGTTGGTGCGTGATTTAAATCTCGCTTAGCAATCGACGCAGCCGACGGTGACCGTTGAGCGACGCAAGATTCAAAGCTTTGAATCCAGCAACGCTCATTGGCTCAGCTGGCGGCCAAGGAGCTCGTTGGATTCAAATCCCCTGCCACCATACTGTGCTAACCACTTAGCCACCATACAATGCTAACCACTGAGCCACCATATACTGTGATAACCATGGAGCCACCATATACAGTGCTAACCACTGAGCCACCATATACAGTGCTAACCACTGAGCCACCATACTGTGCTAACCACTGAGCCACCATATACAGTGCTAACCTCTGAGCCACCATACAATGCTCTAACCACTGAGTCACCATATACAGTGCCAACCACTGAGCCACCATACAGTGCTAACCACTGAACCACCATACAGTACTACCCACTGAGCCACCATATACAATGCAAACCACTGAGCCACCATACAGTACTAAACACTGAGCCACCATACTGTGCTAACCACTGAGCCACCATATACAGTGCTAACCACTCAGCCACCATACAGTGCTAACCGCTGAGTCACCATACACAGTGCTAACCACTGAGCCACCATATACAGTGCTAACCACTGAGCCACCATACACAGTGCTAACCACTGAGCCACCGTATACAGTGCTAACCACTGAGCCAGCGTATACAGTGCTAACCACTGAGCCACCATATACAGTGCTAACCACTGAGCCACCATATACTGTGCTAACCACTGAGCCACCATACTGTGCTAACCACTTAGCCACCATACAATGCTAACCACTGAGCCACCATATACTGTGATAACCATGGAGCCACCATATACAGTGCTAACCACTGAGCCACCATATACTGTGCTAACCACTGAGCCACCATATACTGTGATAACCATGGAGCCACCATATACAGTGCTAACCACTGAGCCACCATATACAGTGCTAACCACTGAGCCACCATATACAGTGCTAACCACTGAGCCACCATATACAGTGCTAACCACTGAGCCACCATACAGTGCTAACCACTGAGCCACCATACAATGCTCTAACCACTGAGTCACCATATACAGTGCCAACCACTGAGCCACCATACAGTACTACCCACTGAGCCACCATATACAATGCAAACCACTGACCCACCATACAGTACTAAACACTGAGCCACCATACTGTGCTAACCACTGAGCCACCATATACAGTGCTAACCACTCAGCCACCATACAGTGCTAACCGCTGAGTCACCATACACAGTGCTAACCACTGAGCCACCATATACAGTGCTAACCACTGAGCCACCATACACAGTGCTAACCAC
Source organism: Allobates femoralis (assembly GCA_033576535.1). Lineage (NCBI taxonomy): Eukaryota > Metazoa > Chordata > Amphibia > Anura > Aromobatidae > Allobates > Allobates femoralis. Next base: position 289,599,947 of record JARQOC010000006.1, read on the forward strand.
TGAGCCACCGTATACAGTGCTAACCACTGAGCCACCGTATACAGTGCTAACCACTGAGCCAGCGTATACAGTGCTAACCACTGAGCCACCATATACAGTGCTAACCACTGAGCCACCATATACAGTGCTAACCACTGAGCCACCGTATACAGTGCTAACCACTGAGCCACCGTATACAGTGCTAACCACTGAGCCACCATATACAGTGCTAAGCACTGAGCCACCATATACAGTGCTAACCACTGAGCCACCATATACAGTGCTAACCACTGAGCCACCATACACAGTGCTAACCACTGAGCCACCATATACAGTGCTAATCACTGAGCCACCATATACAGTGCTAATCACTGAGCCACCATATACAGTGCTAACCACTCAGCCACCATACAGTGCTAACCGCTGAGTCACCATACACAGTGCTAACCACTGAGCCACCATACACAGTGCTAACCACTGAGCCACCATATACAGTGCTAATCACTGAGCCACCATATACAGTGCTAATCACTGAGCCACCATATACAGTGCTAACCACTCAGCCACCATATACAGTGCTAACCACTGAGCCACCATATAATGTCCTAACCACTGAGCCACCATACACAGTGCTAACCACTGAGCCACCATATACAGTGCTAACCACTGAGCCACCATATACAGTGCTAACCACTGAGTCACCATACACAGTGCTAACCGCTGAGTCACCATACACAGTGCTAACCACTGAGCCACCATATACAGTGCTAACCACTGAGCCACCATATACAGTGCTAACCACTGAGCCACCATACACAGTGCTAACCACTGAGCCACCATACACAGTGCTAACCACTGAGCCACCGTATACAGTGCTAACCACTGAGCCACCATATACAGTGCTAACCACTGAGCCACCATATACAGTGCTAACCACTGAGCCACCATATACAATGCAAACCACTGAGCCACCATACATTGCTAAACACTGAGCCATCATACAGTGCTAACCACTGAGCCACCATACAGTGCTAACCTCTGACCGACACCTCAGTGTTACCATATAGTACTGACCCCAGTCATCATACCGACACGTCAATGTTACCATATAGTACTGACTCCAGACATCATACCGACACATCAGTGTTACCATATAGTACTGACCCCAGACATCATACCGACACGTCAGTGTTACCATATAGTACTGACCCCAGACATCATACCGACACCTCAGTGTTACCATATAGTACTGACCCCAGTCATCGTACCGACACGTCAGTGTTACCATATAGTACTGACCCCAGTCATCGTACCGACACGTCAGTGTTACCATATAGTACTGACCCCAGTCATCGTACCGACACGTCAGTGTTACCATATAGTACTGACCCGAGGCATCATACTGACACATCAGTGTTACCATATAGTACTGACCCGAGACATCATACTGACACATCAGTGTTACCATATAGTGAACATGGTGAATAAAAAACCCAAAAGACAAATGTATAATTGCACTGTTTTTTTTGCAATTTTTAAATAAATGTCGTCATTCAAAAGTTCAACTCGTCCTGCAAAAAACAACAAGAAGCCTCTTATGTCTGTATTGACGGAAAAATAGAAAAGTTATGGAAGAAGAGGAAGGAAAACAGGAAATCACCCAGGGGTGAAGGGAAAATACAGGCTTAGGGGAAGAACGGATGGACGGATGAAAAGACTGAAGGATGGACGGAAAGAAGGAAGGACGGATGGATGGACGGAAAGAATGAAGGACGGACGGAAAGAATAAAGGACGGACGGACGGAAAGAAGGAAGGATGGACGGAAAGAAGGAAGGACGGACGGAAAGAAGGAAGGACAGACGGAAAGAAGGAAGGACGGACGGGAAGAAGGAAGGACGGAAGGATGGAAAGAAGGAAGACGGAAAGAAGAAAGTACGGAAAGAAGAAAGGACAGACGGACAGAAAGAAGAAAGGACGGAAGGACGGACAAAAAGAAGGAAGGACAGAAAGTAGGAACGACTGATGGACAGACGGAAAGAAGTAAGGACAGAAAGAAGGAAGAACGGCACGGACGGTCGGAAAGAAGGAAGGACGGTCGGAAATAAGGAAGGATGGTAAGAAGGAAGGATGGACAGAAAGAAGGACGCAAGGACCAACGGAAGGAAGGAGGGATGGATGGATGGACAGAAGGAAGGATGGAAAGAAGGATGGAAGGAAGGACAGACGGACTGATGGGGCGACGGACGGATGGAAGGAAGGACGGAAAGAAGGAAGGACGGATGGACGGAAAGAAGGACGAACGGATAGATGGACGGAAGGAAGGACGGAAAGAAGGAAGGACGGATGGAAAGAAGGAAGGACGGAAAGAAGGAGGGACGGAAAGGACAGACGGATAGATGGACGGAAAGAAGGAAGGACAGATGGAAAGAAAGGACGACGGAAAGAAGGACAGATGGAAGGATGGAAAGAAGGAAGGACAGAAAGAAGGACGGACGGAAAAAAGGAAGGAGGGAAGGACGGATGGAAAGAAGGAAGGACGGTCAGATGGACGGAAAGAAAGGACGAAAGATGGACTGAAAGAAGGACGGAAGGATGAACGGAAGGAAGGAAGGATGGATGGAAGGAAAGAAGGAAGGACGGGCGGACTGATGGGGCGACGGAAGCAAGGACTCCTCAACAATATCAAAATCCTTAGTATCATCTATATCTCCATACATACACCCCCCAACACTTCACACTGCTGCAGTTACTGAGTGGACAGGCTGCTTCAATCAGTATTTGTGTCATTAGAGACACAGTGCTGACCATCCTTCAGCCTGATACAATGCACCAGCTCATCTGCTGTGTGAAGACATCAGTGACACAGAGATGTCATTCACACAGCAGAGGTTTTGTTACAGTGTGTCACAGAAGCTGCAGCCCCCCATCACTGGGCTCACACAGTACATTCTCCTTCACTGCTACTGATCACAGCCCGGGACAGTGAGGGAAGAATCACTGATAACGAGCTATTCACTGTAATCACGGAGCAGCCCTGAATACAGCACGATTGTCCCTTCTCTCTGCAGACTTTACATACATCACTGGTGTCTGCACACTGTACATTCTCCTTCCCTGCTCCAGATCACTGACAGCCCGGGACAGTGAGGGAAGGAATCACTGATAACGAGCTATTCACTGTAATCACGGAGCGGCACCCCCTGAATACAGCATTGTCCCTTCTCTCTGCAGACTTTACATACATCACTGTGTGTGGCCGGGGGAGGAGCAGCTAATCCGGGCAGGTCTGATCACAGCAATGGCTGCAGCCGGGGAGGATTTCTTCCTGTGGAGAGGCTGAGTCATGGAGATGGGGAGGGCGGGGATGTTGCTATGGGGGAGGGGAGGGGGACAGTAGGTGGAAACGACCAGTGTTCATTATCATGACAGAACACTCCCCCTGGTCGTTCTGTTCAGACACAAAACAAGTGTTATCTAGGAAACCCTGCAGAAAGCTGACACATAGTACATTACACATTGTCAGCATTAGGCAGCCTGGATATGCACTGAGATTATGTCACGAGCCCGGACAACCCCTTTAAGTAATGGGATTCAAGGACTAAACGAATTTGAAAAAACCCCATTATTTTCTTTTAAAAGAGGGGGTCTAAAAGACCGCTTTGTTAACCCAGACATTGGCACCCTAAAAAGAGAAGTACAATTATCCCTGACTGGTACTACCAGAAAAGGGAATTACCCATGCGTAGGGTGCGTAAATTGTCCACAGATGCAAAAAGGTGGCAATTTCCAAGTTAAAGGTAAAACCTATAGAATCAACCATTTTTTTTTTTTACATGCACCTCCGATCACGTCATATATTTGTTGGAATGTGCTTGCAGACAATACTATGTCGTCGAAACTACATTAGAGTTCTGAATTAGAATGAGCCAACATAGAATATAGTATGAGAAAAAAACGCCTTAACTTGCCAGTGTCAAAGCATTTTGCCGAAGCGAAGCACAACAAGAGGGACCTGAAATGTAGAATAATAGACTGGGTACTACCATTGAGAAGAGGTGGGGATCGGGTACAATTATTGAAAATGAAAGAATTTAAGTGAATAAAAGAATTGGGCACATTGAAGCCTGGAGGATTAAACGTAGATTACAAGATCAGTGTAACCATGTAGATTGGGGAGCCCCTCTATTGTTGAAGGTATGTACTTTTTAACCACAGTATGGTTATTGCACATGTTATTGCACACATTTATTAATATATTTTAGAACAACTGGAGAAATTGGAAGTCTGAGTATAAACAATCTTGATATTAATATGGTACCAGTGCATGTTGTTTAACTTAGGTGCGGTTCTATAGAACCATTTGCCGATTTAAACACACTTATTATATATATAACTATGCACATAGTCAAACACTAATAATTTTAAGTAATGTTCCTTTAACAAGGTCTAAGCAGGGATTATACACCTTTATGAGCCTGTAGACCCCTGGCCACATAGAAAGGCTGATGGTCTTTACCAGAATCCTATAAACTGGTCTAAGTAAACACTGTGTATCCCAATAACAGGGAAAACAGTGTGAACCCAGGGAGAGGGTTAAATGTATGGTGTTTTCCCATAATATTACCTATTTACTTTAGGATGACGATTTTTAAGATTAATGTTTAAGTAAAGAGATTCCACATTTAGTATTAAGAAAGCACACTAAGCACTTATAAAAATACAGCATGTAAGCACTTTAGTACTGGGACGCCGAAAACAGTGTTATAGAATACAGTGCCTACAAGTAGTATTCAACCCCCTGCAGATTTAGGTGGTTTGATAAGATGCAAATAAGTTACAGCCTTCAAACTGCAAACGAGAGTAGGATTTATTAACAGAAGCATAAATCTTACAAACCAAAAAGTTATGTTGCTCAGTTGAATTTTTATAAATTTTAAACATAAAAGTGTGGGTCAATTATTATTCAACCCCTAGGTTTAATATTTTGTGGAATAGCCCTTGTTTGCAATTACAGCTAATAATCGTCTTTTATAAGACCTGATCAGGCCGGCACAGGTCTCTGAGTTATCTTGGCCCACTCCTCCATGCAGATCTTCTCCAAGTTATCTAGGTTCTTTGGGTGTCTCATGTGGACTTTAATCTCGAGCTCCTTCCACAAGTTTTCAATTGGGTTAAGGTCAGGAGACTGACTAGGCCACTCCATCACCTTGATTTTTTCCCTCTTGAACCAGGCCTTGGTTTTCTTGGCTGTGTGCTTTGGGTCGTTGTCTTGTTGGAAGATGAAATTACGACCCATCTTAATATCCTTGATGGAGGAGCGGAGGTTCTTGGCCAAAATCTCCAGGTAGGCCGTGCTATCCATCTTCCCATGGATGCGGACCAGATGGCTAGGCTCCTTGGCTGAGAAACAGCCCCACAGCATGATGCTGCCACCACCATGCTTGACTGTAGGGATGGTATTCTTGGGGTCGTATGCAGTGCCATCTAGTCTCCAAACGTCACGTGTGTGGTTGGCACCAAAGATCTCGATCTTGGTCTCAATCAGACCATAGAATCTTGAACCAGTCTGTCTCAGTGTCCTCCAAGTGATCATGAGCAAACTGTAGACGAGCCTTGACATGACGCTTTGAAAGTAAAGGTACCTTACGGGCTCGTCTGGAATGGAGACCATTGCGGTGGAGTACGTTACTTATGGTATTGACTGAAACCAATGTCCCCACTGCCATGAGATCTTCCCGGAGCTCCTTCCTTGTTGTCCTTGGGTTAGCTTTGACTCTTCGGACAAGCCTGGCCTCGGCACGGGAGGAAACTTTCAAAGGCTGTCCAGGCCGTGGAAGGCTAACAGTAGTTCCATAAGCCTTCCACTTCTGGATGATGCTCCCAACAGTGGAGACAGGTAGGCCCAACTCCTTGGAAAGGGTTTTGTACCCCTTGCCAGTCTTGTGACCCTCCACGATCTTGTCTCAGATGGCCTTGGAATGCTTCTTTGTCTTTCCCATGTTGACCATGTACGAGTGCTGTTCACAAGTTTGGGGAGGGTCTTAAATAGTCAGAAAAGGCTGGCAAAAGAGATAATTAATCCACACATGTGAAGCGCATTGTTCTTTGTGCCTGAACTACTTCTTAATACTTTAGGGGGACCAAACAGAATGCTGGTGGTTTGAGGGGTTGAATAATAAATGACCCTCTGAATTAACTTTTAACGCTTTAAAAAAAAAAAAAAAAATGTAAAATTCTTTTTGGCTGCAGTGCATTTCCCACTTCCAGGCTGATCTACAGTCCAAATGTCACAATGCCAAGTTAATTCTGCATGTGTCAACCAGCTAAATCTGCAGGGGGTTGAATACTACTTGTAGGCACTGTACCTGCCTGTAGCAAGATGGAGAGTGGCGAGGAATGAGCAGAGCGCATGCGCAGGTACCGCAACATGGCGCCGATATCCTGCCCCCTTCTCCATGGCAGCGAGTACACAGCATTGGATGCACAGAAGCGTGGCAGACACTTCCGGGACGCCGGACCCACGTTTCTTATACAGTAATGGAGGCTGGGAGCCACTCCTATGTTTATAAAGTAATACATGAGTACTTTAACATATTAATTATTATGATTAGAAGCTTATTATACATAGATTTCCAATTGACCGGAAGTGAATAGAATAACTGTCTAAAACTCCTACTATGATGAATCTCAGTAATGAGATGGGAATATGGAATTGGATAAATGTGATTATGGAATATTGTTGCACAGAGGATTTATATTAATATTTTGACACTGTAAATTGATGAATTGAAAGTAATTGATGTAATTGGTACAACATATATAAAATGTTTAGCAGACCAGCTAGTGGTTGCTGGACTAAGGGTATGTGGGCCCGAAATGTTGCCATTTTTTTTTTACCTCATGCTGGATTAAACAATTTGGCTGCATCAATTTGGAGTGCTGCGACCTTTCTTAGAGAACTGCATGTATCTATAGGAATCTTGAAAAGGGAATGCCTAGATCGCTGTGCACCCATTATAGCAGCGTACAGTGCTGCTCCAGCTCTAATTGTTGCATCTATCTATCTATCTATCTTTGCACATCTTTAACACATAAACATAACAATCATTTCATGACAATGCATTTTTTTTTCCAGTACATGTCACACGGATCTCACACGATCGTCACACGTACACATGGATAACACGCAGACAACAAATGGATGACACATATGTACACATGGATGCCCACAATGGACTGTGCAACATATGTCCTTTGTAATCAGACGTGTGAACGAGGCCTGACAAAGAATTAGACACATTTGTGAAGAATATTTGATAGGGAAAGGCCTTTTGTGTTCATGGAAAAAGTCTTTGAGCTTTCAGTTTAGCTCATGAAAAATGGGAGCAAAAACAAAATTGTTTCATTTCTATTTTCGTTCAGAGTATATTGTGCTATTCTCTTTGTTTTTGAGTATGATGACCTGCAGCTTCAAGGTAATAATTTGCATTTTCTAAATATCCTATTGGAATCACAGTATAGTAAACAATCACTCTAATTGATCTATACACACTCCTGTTACTTCAGGGAGGATAAAAGGGCAGTTTCACACTAACATTTTTCTGCCCTCTGGCAGAATCCGGCAGAAGCTGCTGTATGCATGCTGCATCCGGTTTATCTCCATTAACTTTCAATGGGGATTCCAACACATACCTTGGGGAAAAAAGTATTTAGTCAGCCACCAATTGTGCAAGTTCTCCCACTTGTCAATTACAGGCCGACCTCATCTTTTCATCATGGGTAGACCTCAACTATGAGAGACAAAATGAGAAAACCTGAAAAACACATTGTCTGATCTGGAAAGAAATTCTTTTTCAAATTATGGTGGAGAATAAGTATTTGGTCACCTACAAACAAGAAAGATTTCTGGCTCTCACAGACCTGTAACTTCTTCTTTAAGAGGCTCCTCTGTCCTCCACTATTTACTTGTAGTACTGGCACCTGTTTGAACTTGTTATCAGCATAGAAGACACCTGTTCGCAACCTCAAACAGTCACACTCCAAACTCCACTATGGTGAAGACCAAAGAGCTGTGGAGGGACACCAGAAACAAAATTGTAGCCCTGCACCAAGTTGGGAAGACTGAATCTTCTAAAGGCAAGCAGCTTGGGGTGAAGAAATCAAAGTGTGGGAGCAATAATTAGAAAATGGAAGACATGCAAAACCACTGATAATCACCTTTCATCTGGGGCTCCATTCAAGACCCCTGTGGAGATCAAAATGATCTCAAGAACAGTGAGTAAAAATCCCAGAACCACATGGGGGTACCTAGTGAATGACCTGCAGAAAGCTGGACCAACGTAACACAGGCTACCATCAGTAAACAACTACACCTCCAGGGACTCAGATCCTGTAGTGCTAGATATGTCCCCCTGCTTAAGCCATTACATGTCCGGGCCCATTTAAAGTTTGCTAGAGAGCATTTGGATGATCCAGAAGAGTATTGGGAGAATGTTATGTCGTCAGATGAAACCAAAGAAGAACTGGTAGAAACACAACTTGTTGTGTTTGGAGGAGAAAGAATGCTGAGTTGCATCCAAAGAACACCATACCTACTGTGAAGCTTGGGGGTGGCAACATCATGCTTTGGGGCTGTTTCTCTGCCAAGGAACCAGGACAATTAAGCAGTGTGCATGAAAGAATGAATGGGGCCATGTTTTGTGAGATTTCTCCTTCGCCTCATTGGGGGACACAGGATCGTGGGTGTTATGCTGCTGTCCACTAGGAGGCGACACTAAGCAGAATCTGCAAAAGAGTAAAGTGGCTCCTCCTCTGCAGTATACACCCCTGGGACAGGCATTGCCTCACCAATTTTTGCTTAGTGTCTCAGGAGGCACACTCAAAATTCCCTCTCTTCGTTCGATCTTCTGAAGTCGAAGAAAAGTGGGCCCGGAGCGGCCCCCGGCATACTCCCTCCTCTCACCACCTTGTGGGCTGCAGAGCTGAGGTTGAGATATTCATTTTTAACTTTTATATGCCACTCCTCCTTTTCCATCCCCCCTGGGGTTTTGGACTAAGGGAGATACTCACGGACTTACATGAATCCTCATGCGTCCATCCTCCTTCTCCAGCCCCTGTGGGTACCTGGCTAAAAGTAGAGATACCCCATTCATCCTGAGGTCGAGAATAGACCTGGACTCCCTCATGATAGGGGCTGCAGATCCATCCATGATGTCGAGAACAGCATCTCTGCTGCCCGGGACCTCCATCTGGATGTGGATAGAAGGATTCCTCCCTAATGGTATTAGGTGGAGGCAGCACCAGGTACAGGCCCCATCGGGCTCTTTTCCCGACAAGCTGCGGACTCTGGGACCTCTGGGGTGAAATGGGTGTATTATGGGTCCCCCCCAACCTCCCCCGGCATTTAGCAGGTGGGACAAGGACTGCCTCTCGGTCCATTATTATTCTTCATTACCATGGGCCACACATTGCAGTCCCCTACAATCCCTGCACAAAGACACAGGCAAAGAGGCAGCCGGGTCCCCTGCGCACAGACAAGGAGGTATCCTTCACATAGGATGCAGCTCCTTCCATCTGTCTCCATGCTGCCAGTCACCTGGGCCCCTGGAGCAGCAGACGCCTACAGGCAGCAAAACACAGGAGATCCAGCCTTCTGGACCTGTGGGACTCAAATATGGCAGTGCCTATGCTTTGTAGCGGGGTCCGGGTCTTTTTTGACCCCTTCCCAGACCTCCGCACCGGTCCGGAGCCTTTTGCGGCACGGGGGTTCTAATTTAGGCCGCGGCTTCGGCCTAGTGCGAAGCCGTTGCCTATTGCCCGCCCCCGGCCCGCCTCTCGGGATGACGCGGATAGCGTCATAGCAGGGCGGACCGGACAGCAGCCGCAGCATAACGGGGGTGGACATCTGATCCTGGCGCCTCTTGCTCGCCGCGAGAGTTCCTGTGCGCCTTTTTTCATAGGTAAACCCCCCTCTAGAGGCAGTGGCGGCCATTATCAGCACTGTTAGATTCAGTGCCCATTCTTCCAGAGCGGCGAGGCCCTCCTACAGTTACAACACTAAAGGGGATTGAGCAGGGCTCTCTATAGGCACAGCAGCAGAACACTAGATGGATTGAAGCTTCATGGAGCTTCTTCCCTGCTGCAGCCTAAAGGTTTTTCAGGCACTCTGGCACAACTGGTGTTTTTATTGGACTCTTGAGTAGCTCAGCAGGGTTTAATCCCTGTTGCAGTCACCGGGCACACTCCGCTTAATGTTACCAGGAGTCAGGGGTTTCAGCAATGCTTCCCCGGATGCAGCCTTCATATAGTGCAGCCGCACCCTAGTATCAAATGCCCAGAAGTGCCACCTAGCAGCCTTCACCTAAGAGTATAAGGCTGCCCACAGGGACTCTGGAACATACAATCAGCACAGCCATGCTGTGTTCCAGTTGCCAGTAGCAACTGCAGGACAGCCAGCAGTACTATCTCCTGCTGCACCTTATCCGCCTATCTCCGCTATGCATGGAACAGTATGATACGACAGGCAGCGCAATTACGTGTCGTGATTGGGAAGGATATATATTAAAAAAATAAATAAATTAAATAAATAAATTACGTATTCCGCACGGTAGCTGACTTAGTCAAATGCAAGCTCTTGTCGCTCCACCTGATACTGCACTTAATGGTCTTCATTAGGTACGAATTTGCATTTTACATTTACATGTGTATCTTGCAGATCACTTCCTGCCCGCCGATCTGGTGCTGGTAGCCAGGCAGCTCAGGTCGTGCCCTCAAGACTAATCCGAAAGCCCTGGACGCGACTAACTTCCCTGCAATAATAGCGTCCTCTGCCATAGCATCTGGTTACGTGAATAGGAAGCGAAAGTCCTCGTGGGGAGGCCACCACGTTTCCTCCATACCTCTGTAGATGCCTGTGCTGAGTAGTACGGGTCAAGTTTAACCTCAGCCGCTAAGAAGGCTAAACCGCTTCCATATCCAGAACACATCAAGACGGCCCTTATCACCGCCGACATAACGAATTCCATTCTCAGAATCGTTGGGAATGGCTGGAGAAATGCGTTTTCTCCCAATGGTCGGAGATCTGCACATTCTCACAAAATTTCGGTCACCACACAGAGATGTCTTCAGTGGTTGACCCGCTACAGGTTTAACTAACGGGTTCTTCCTTGGGACCCACTATTGGAGACCTAATGAGGCTCATATTTCTACAATTATCTGGCAATAATAACACTTCCCACGAACCTCCCACGAATGTTGCCAGTTCAGCTACTGGTATCTGGAATCTATGAACCATGCAGCCCTCGATCCCCGCTGTTGGGGATTCGGGTCAAAATTGCGTCCACACACGTTTACCCGGACCCCATCCCCAGATCCCAAAAGAGAAGCCACCAATCTCATCACTATGCCTATATTATACGCACACGCTCATTAGATATTTGGGTTGACATGTTAGGCACACCCCCTCTGCTCCGCCTGTTTCAAAACTGGAACTCGCAGTTCCGCGACTGCATTACCTCAATCGACGGGTCCTCCGTCCCTCGGTGTGGCTGTGCCATAACCTTCTCCCACGCAGTCAGTCTTTCTCGACTTGGTAGTCTCGAGTGAATACTTTAAGACCTATAATTCATAAATACAGCCCGAGGTTGGAAATGGCTATATTATATTTATATCAAGGGAATTACTACTAAAATATAACTTTTAATAATTGTTTTTAAAAGGGAATCTATAGTTCCGATCAAAATGTGCAACTGACTTTCTAGAGGGGAAAAGAGGGGGATGGGCAGGGATCCCTGAGGAAGGTGCCAGGAAGGCACTGAAACGCGTAGTATTCAATAAGGGTCATTCCATGTCAAGTGAACCAATGATTATTACCTCTATATTTTTAATTCTTTTGAGATTTTGTTATTTGATAATAGAATGTCAGACAATGCAAAATGTGAAGAGAAAAATTTTTTTAAAAATTTATTTTTTTTAAAAATGATTTTCGAAGTTCGGAAAAAGTGCGAATTTCGCTGTTGCCTGCCTTTACGTTTCTCCTCATAACTAAGGCTAGGAATAAGATAGAGAGACAAAATAAACACCATTCTACTCAGAACTATACAGGCTTTCACCAGATATGTCACAAGAGGATCTTTGTTAATATTTTACCCATGTGATCGCAAGCGCAAAACTTTAAAACGCATTTCCGAAAAATCGGCGCGCTTTAAATATTTCAAAAACTGCCCATGTGTCTGCTTTGCTCTTAGCCACATCTGTACCAAATTTCAAGTTGGGATCGCGATGGGATCATATTTTAAAATATTTTACTATTAATAGCGTCAATGGGTCATTCCATATCAAGTGATCTAAATATGAATATTTTTTTTTTTACCTGACGTCTTTAGATTTTTTTTTTTTTTTTTCCTTTATGAAGTACTACTTTAGTTAATTACAAATTAAAAGTTTAGAAATTTTTTCTTCAGTTAATTTTTTACAGATTTTTAAAGTTTAAAAAAAAGTGTGAATTTTGGCCTGGTATGACTTTACATTTTTTTTATCTTGGGCTAGAAATAAGATAGAGAAACAAAATAAACACCATTCTACTCAGAACTGTCCAGGCTTTCACCAGATATGTCACAAGAGTATATTTGTTAATTTTAATTTTTTACCCATGCGAACGCAAACGCAACATTTTGAAACGCATTTCCGAAAAAACCTTTTAATAAAAAATTTCCAAAACTGCCCATGTGTCTTTTATGCTCTTAGCCACATCTGTACCAAATTTCAAGTTGGGATCGTGATGAGATCATATTTTAAAATATTTAACTATTATAGTGTCAATTCAAAAATCTTGAATTCAGATCTGTTCAACCTGTGGTCTAAAAGCGTGGGGTCTATATTTATCAAATCCATTATTTTTAGACATTACTGTATTATTTTGATATGTTACAGCTTAGCAGCAGGAGAGGACATATAGGAAAAAGCTTTGTTAGGGCTCAACCTGAGAAAGCACAGGGATAGACAGTGAATGCAGAGCAGATGATAGGCCAGCAGCTCTGTCAATCATGTTAAGTGTCTACCCACTGCATTCAGGAAGTAAGACAGCTCGTTCAGACCTTTCATGTCCTGACATGTCTGGACATCTTCACTCCTGAACAAACAATAGTCTGTACAAAGCCATCAAGGCTGTGTACTAAAATATGGGTGAGTAAATATATTAATAGTTTAATGCTTTTATTATTAAGGGCCAATACACAGAGTGCTATTCTTAGGGATCATCATTCAGAAAAACAGCCCCATTGATTTCTATGGGGTTCACCACATGCAGTGTTTTTGGAAACACTCGAGTGAGTAAATCACTGCTTGAACTACTTTTTAATCGCTGCAATAAACACAGCATTTATCATTTATATAAAAAAAGCTGCCATTTTTTTCACTAGCGATTAAAAAAACTAACGCATATGTGGTAAAAACTTGGTAGAAAAACAAGGTGCCAAAACTGCAGCGTGTATCTGCAGACAGAAAAAACTGTGCGCGCTAGCCCTAAAACTCACTTTATAGTAATACAGTTCTATCTCAAGTGTACTGTAAATCTTTATTTTTATTACCTATCTTCCTTACTTAATATTAACTGTATTTTTCCCACACAGCAATGGCTGCTACTTCTCAAGAAACAGCATTTTATCATAGACACTGTTGCAATCCTTTTGAAAAAATATGACTATGATTGGCGCTGGTGGCTGGCTACTGTACTCTCCAAAGATTGTGAAAATGAAGAAGTAGAATTGACTTTATTGCATCCTTCTGGTCCAGGGCCATCCTTTGTGTATCCAAGAAAGCCAGACATTTTAAAAGTGCACAAAAATCAGATATTAACTCAGGCGGAGCCTAACACCGTGACAGGCCGGACATACTCTTTGAAGGAAATGGCGATTGCTAGTAAGCGTTTATGGACAAGATTACATTTCACCCACTAGAAGGGACAAATTGATAAAATGCCACTTTAAAAACATACTATTAATTGTTTGATTAGTTCATAATTTATAGGCTGGGGTCACACACAGATATTTGGGCAGATATTGTTCACAGATCTCTGGTTGCAGTGAAATCATGGACAGATTGCTCCATTTGTACACAGCCACAAAATGGACCCATGTGTCCATGATTTCACTGCAACCAGAGATCTGTGAACAATATCTGCCCAGATATCTGTGTGTGTGACCCCAGCCTCAGAACGATGATTTAACTACTGTACTATTCTTATTAAACACTTCATAAATCACATGTTTAGTGATAGAATAGAAAACAAATTTATATGTATAAATAGGGGTTAACATTTTTGGTTCTTTTAATCTTGTTTAATCAAACTTGAGGATATGATCACCTTTCTTCTTTTGGTTTGTTCAATACATTCAAGTTGAAAATGCTGAGCGTTGTGTTCTGATGATTAAGATGTATTTATCCTGGCACTTATGGGATTTGTTTTTTGTTTCTTTTTTGTTGCATATAAATGTTTTATTCAATAAGTTGTGATAACTCATACAACCATAAAATAAAAAATATATAAATTTGACAGGTCCCAAGTTGAATCTCTGCACAAATATAACCAAGAACACAGTCATTTTTTCACAATTGCCCGTCAATAGTTTGAATTTGATATAAAGAAACAGAGTCTTGTAACATATCAAATGAAAGCTGTTACCGTTCTGAGTAAAATGATGCCTCTCCCACTTCATTATCTTATTTCTAGCCTGAGATACAAAAATGTAAAGTCATACCAGGCCAAAATTCACCCTTTTTTTAAACTTTAAAAATCTGTAAAAAATTAACTGATGAAGAAAAAAATTCTAAACTTTTAATTTGTAATTAACTAAAGTTGTACTTCATAAAGAAAAAGAATTAAAAAAATCTAAAGACGTCAGGTAAAAAAAAATATTCATATTTAGATCACTTGATATAGAATGACCCATTGACGCTATTAATATTAAAATATTTTAAAATATGATCCCATTGCGATCCGAACTTGAAATTTGGTACAGATGTGGCTAAGAGCATAGCAGACACATGGGCAGTTTTTGAAATATTTAAAGCGCGCCAATTTTTCGGAAATGCGTTTTAAAGTTTTGCGCTTGCGATCACATGGGTAAAATATTAACAAAGATCCTCTTGTGACATATCTGGTGAAAGCCTGCACAGTTCTGAGTAGATTGGTGTTTATTTTGTTTCTCTATCTTATTTATAGCCCGAGATATGATAGAAAATGTAAAGCCATACCAGGCCAAAATTCGCACTTTTTTAAAACTTTAAAAATCTGTAAAAAATTAACTGATAAAGAAAAAAATTCAAAACTTTTTTTTTGTAATTAACTAAAGTTGTTCTTCATATAGAAAAAAAATCAAAAAAATCTGAGGACGTCAGGGAAAAAAAATATTCATTTTTGGATCACTTGACATGGAATGACCCACAAAGGAACTTTGCTTGAACATCACTGACCCGTGTGTTCTGTTGAGCAAGTGGATTTCGGCAGGGCGGACCATCACACACCTCTGTTTTCCCCTATCTTCCTGAGATTCCACGTGCGAGTGGTTGGAGGAGGTTCAGCGGCAGCCGACAGGATTTTGATACTACATGTCTGCATACCAGTTCTGGGTCTCACAACTGACATAGGTGAGTGGTTTACCTATATACCACTGTGTCATAGTGTCAGTGATAGGACACTATTGCGCCTCTTGTTCCCCTTCCTCTTTTTTATCTATTATTAGAAATAAAACACAGTGAAAATTCCTTTATTGGAAATAAAACAGACTGACAACCCTCATTTACCCATTTATGAAATCCTAACAACATACCCTCGAACAATAATCCACACGGTCCCATGAAGCACACTAATCTCTGCTGAATCGGAAGTCACTCTGAAGGAGGAAGCAACCTGTCAATTCGAGGACACAATGACGGCACTTATAGCTTTGGCCCTGTTTGTCATCAGTGTGATTTACCATGGTGACATGGTCAGCTGATACGATGCTTCCTCCTTCAGCGCAACTTCTGATGCAGCAGAGATGAGTGTGCATCTTTGGACCTTGTAAATTATCGTCAGAGGGTTTGTTGTTGGCACTTATTAAATGGGTAAATGAGGGTTGTCAGCATTTTTTATTTCTAATGAAGGACCTAATGACAAGCTGTCAATATTCAGCTGTCATAAACCCCTTCTATCACCCCAATGCCACCACACCAGGAACTGGCACTTCTAATGAATTTGGCGATTTCTGGGGCAGCTGTGGGCTGCTATACTATAGCGTGGGGGGCCCCTCCACACTGAGAATACCAGTCCCCATTTGCCTATAGCTACCGTGGTTGGCAATTAAAAATAGGGAGGAGCCCACATATTTTTTAAAATAATTTATTTAAATAATTAAAAAATAAATCAAGGAGTTCCCTGTATTTTCCATTGCCAGACAAGGTGAAACTAGGCAGCTGAGGGTGACAGCTTGCAGCTGTCCGCTTTAACTGTGCCGAGAGTAAAAAATACAGTGAATCCATGTGTATTCTTTCCCGTTATTTATTTTACCCACTGTGATGGCAGGTTGGTTGCTATACACAAATGTGTACGGAAACCAAGCACAGACACTGGTACAGATTGTGGGAACACAGTCTGAGTGCAACAGCCAATCACAGATGCTCTCACAGAGAGTGAGCATCTGTAATTGGCCGCTGCAGTTCAGTGCAGTGAATATTCATGAAGCTTAATGGGTGGCCCCAGGGTCGCCATTAGGGGGTTAAAGTCCTTACTCAGTAAGGTACCGGGGCCTGACTGCAGGGGGCATGGCCATTGGATCAGGGGCAGGGGGGGCCCAGCCATGAGTCCATGACTGCAGGGGGCGTGGCGCTGCCTTCCGCCCACCCCTTGGCCGGACCGGCACATGCTAAAGTTGCTATGCTGGGCAGCCTGGGCCCGTGCCAGACATGAGGGGCTGGGGCGGGACCTGATATCCTCTGGGCCCCCCCCCTCACATCTTGCACGGGCCCCCTCTCGTCGATCACCATCTGGCACCGCCCCTTCACCTGAGCCTCTGTCCATCACAGCTGCTGCAGGCGGCCTGTGGCCCGCAAACTGGAAGTCATGGTCTGGAGGAGAGGTGAGGGGGCGGCCCTGATCTCCTCACCTCTTCAGCGGCTGTGGTTCAGCCTCAGGCACAGTGCAACGCATGCTGGGGTTGTGGGTTCCCGTGCTGGCTTCCATGTGGCCAGGTGCGGCCTCTGCAAGGCTCTGAGCAGTCGGTGATCGGGTCTGTATGAGTCAGTCAGCACCTTATATTAGTGATGGCTGCCCCGTTATACAGCTCCTGTATCTGTATTGTCGGTTACAGTCTCGCTCCTGTTATCATGGTTGCAGTGGAGCCGGTTTCCTGGTAATTTAACCCTTCAGTGTGTGACAGTAGCAGATACACACCATTCACACTATGCTGCAGAGTCACACTGTGACTCTGCAGCATGGTGTGAATGGTGTGAATCTGCTGCTCTGTGATTTCCCTCCATTGTAGGCTGCAGTGTGGATTTTACTTTCTTTTCTTCTGTCTGTGGTTTCCTGTTGCAGTTTCTACTGATCTGATCAGGAGCTTCTGTATTTTTTTCTCTTCTTACCCCTTGTTCTGTTATCTGATCTGTACATTTTACATTCTGTACATTATTCTGCAGCAGAGCAGCAGAAAATGTTTAGTCCTCCCATGTACTCAACAGTGCAATCTGTGCTGGGCTGCCATGGGATGGTGTGGGGACTGAGGGCTGTTGTGGCAGTTGTTTCTAGGTGTTGTGTTTTAGTAACCTTAGGGAGGTTGTGGTGACTGGGGCAGTTGTTTCTAGACGTTGAGTTGTAGTAGCCTTGGGGAAGTTGTGGCGGCTGGGGCTGTAGTGGCAGTTGTGACGGCTGGTGTGGTTGTTTCTAGGCATTGGGTTGTAGTATCTATGTGATGGTTCACAGCTCTATAACCAGAACACCTTGCAGCATTCTGCAGATTGCTGGATTGTCTTCCATTACGCCTCATACTAGATAACACCACATCATGGATTGCCCTATTCTTCACTTCCATAGTTATCATCCTCTTATGTTCGGTCACTAATAGGACATTTTACAGGCAGTAAACATATGGACGTATAGTGTAATTTGTTTAGCATGTGCATTGCCTTGATGGGCAGCCCTTAGCCAAATTCTTAGAATTCATCCATTGTAGTTGATATGTGTGAATTTGACTGTTTTATGGTAAAACACTTGTTGTCGACCTCTTCCACCACAGTCTCATCATGCCAGCAGTATTTGTGTCTGTAGCCACTTTAGGCCAGGTTCACACATCCATGTTTTGCGGTCAGATTTGTCTATGCACAGATCGGCTGCTGGTCTTCTGATTCAGACTCGGCAGTCTCATATATTCCTGAGGGTGTAAAGGCCAGGTTACATGCAGCGACATCGCCAACAATATCACTGCAACTCACAGGTTTTGTGATGTTGCAGCGACCTCGCAGCGAAGTCGCTGCATGTGACATGCCGCAGCAACCAGCGATGAGCTGCTGATCATGCAGGAATGGCCAGGAGCATTTTTTGGTCGTTGGCCTGCCACTGGGCAGCAGACATAGGCGTGTTGACTCCCCTCTAACCTGATGTGTACCCTGGTAACCAGGGTACACATGGGTTACTAAGCACAGCGTGCTGGTAACCAGGGGGTACACATCGGTTACTAAACACAGCACTCTTTGCTTAGTAACCCGATGTGTACCCCCTGGTTACCAGCATTCTCCCGTTGAATACAGTAGTGGGACCTCGACATCATGGAAAAGAATAGTTTATATTCTTTTCCACGAGGTCGTTACACTGGTCGCTGAGGAGATCTCCTGTTTGACAGCTCCCAGCGACCACACAGCGATGTTCCAGCGATCCTGGCCAGGTGGATCGTTGGTGAGATCTCTGGAACATCGCTACGTGTAATGTAGCCTTTAGGCTTGGGTCAGCTGAGCAGAGGCTGGTCCTTATCCAGACCACCAAACATAGATGTAAATTACGCTTTAGGCCTCAGTCAAACGTCCATATTGTACCCGTTTATTTATGGATACAACCCGAACCCATTATAATCTATGGTGCTACTCGGCATGTCTGTGTATTATTACATCCATACTAACCTTTAAGTTATATTGTCTTTAATGTTAGGCCTAAGGACCGTGATGGGCACACTAAGCAGGGTAGGATGGGCATCCATCAGACATGGTGACCCGCTTCATCAGATGCCATGTGCATAGCAGTTCCTTATGCCAGAACCCTTGTTAGGACTTAAAGGGAACCAACCATCAAAAAATCACTATCTAACCTCTAAATATCTGTCCCTGGAGCCCTAAATGACTATTCTAACCATCCCTGACTGACTAAATTTAACTAACTACGGGCACATTAAATCACTTTTTATACTTACCAAATCCTTGTCGGATGGGCGTTCCTCCAGGCTCTTTGTCAGCGAAGCGGGTCTCCTCGCTGCTGTCCATCTTCTTCCCAGGGCGGAATCTTCTTCCCAGGATTCAAATTACCTGCCCATCGCGTCCTCGCAATGAGTGGGTCACGTGCTGCAGGCCCCGCGTCACTTCCGCCCTCCGCGTCACTGGTACACCCAGGCCGGCTTCTGAGCATGTGAAGATGGCATGCTGAAGCCGGCCTGGGCGCGTCATAGACCCAGCGACGCAGCGGCCGGAAGTGACGTGGGGCCTGCAGCACATGACCCGCTCATTGCGAGGACGCGATGGGCGGGTAATTAGAGTCCTGGGAAGATGGACAGCAGCGCGGAGACCCGCCTCGCTGACAAAGAGCCTGGAGGAACGGCAATCCGACAAGGATTTGGCAAGTATAAAAAGTGATTTAATGTGCCTGTAGTTAGTTAAATTTAGTCAGTCAGGGATGGTTAGACTAGTCATTTAGGGCTCCAGGGACAGATATTTAGAGGTTAGATAGTGATTTTTTTGATGGTTGGTTCCCTTTAAACATCATGTGTTCAGGGACCAGTTCTTCGTTCTGAGGCTATAGTTAGTATCTGGGGTATTTTTTCCACGTAATTTGAAGGGAATTTGAATCAAAACTCAAACTCTCCATGAACATGCCCGAGCCAAGCATACATTTACGTCAGCATGGTTTTTTTTTCTTCATTCCTGACTGAACGATAAACACTACATCACACTTTACATGTAGTGATGAGCGAGTATGCTCGGCGCTACTCGGTACTCGCACGAGTATCTCGGTACTCGGGATGCTCGGCGAGCACCGAGTACTGCCGAGATGCTCGGACCGCTCGGTAATAAATAGCGATCTGAGACACATACACTGCTCCCTTCAGTGCACACAGTGAGCTGGCACCATACAGAGAGCAGATTAATTGTTAGGATCCCTCTGGGGGCCACAGCAAGGTGTTATATGCTGCGGCGATTTGAAAAAAGCCCACCCTCCCGCCCTTTTCCGGAATTACTCGTTTTATAACCGGAAGTCTGTGGGCGGAGCCTGTCACTCATTGACTTACATTGGGCTCGGTGCTCTGGCCGAGTACAAGAGTATCTTAAGATGCTCGGCCAGAGCACCGAGCACCCGAGCATTTTAGTGCTCGCTCATCACTATTTACATGGTTTTCAACTTATTTTTCGCATCCACCCATCCCCTAGTCTCCAGCTGGCGATTGTCAGCTAAGAAAACGTATACAGCATGATCCGTGCAGGAAAGGCCTCTGAGAGTGTAAGGAAAAACAGCACAAAAATATAGAAAAAGTGGACCTTATAGCCCAATGAAGTGCCCACGCATTGGGTAATACTGTCCACTTTTTTCTATTTTTTTGTGCTGTTTTTCCTTTTTTTACTCTATTGTAAGGAACCATCTGGATTGCTGGTTGGGGAAGCTTTGCACATAAATTGAGGTAATTTTTGGTGCGGTTCCAATTTTTCACTATAAATATAATGTATGTTTGGGTGGAGGCGGACATGGGTGGAGGCTGAGCATGGGTAGGGTCTGGGTGGAGTCTCAGGGGGGCCCCGAAATTTTGGCAGTAAGGGGCCCCGAAATTCTTACTGGGAGACCTGGGTGGCTCCAGAAGCAACCATCGGGAGAGCAAGAGACTGGTAAACTCCATCTATATCTGTCTATATTTCTGCGGTCAGCTGATGCGATTACCATGGTGAGCATCGCTCGGATCTGGCATAATGCAGGTGTGGTTGCATCAGGCTTCACAAAAAAAACTGATCTGGTCAGATGCAAATGCTGCCAGATCACTAAAGAACGCAAGTGTGAAACTGGCCCCAACTGGTTTTCTCCTGACATTTACAGTAGGAATAAATTTAGTATGTTTTACCTGCAGATTAACTCTATATGCACAGATACATACAAAGGCGTAACTTGAAGCTCATGGGCCCTAATGCAAAAGCACCAACGGGGTCCCCTATTATTGGACATTTTTGGGTCCCCCTAGGCTCCTGGGCCTGGGTGCGAGTGCAAGCCCTTCACCTGTTCCTTCTTGATACATAGTATTCGTAAAATACTAACAAACGTCCACATTTGGGAGAACATTCTGTTTCTTCCTTTGTCCTTGCAGATGACGCTGTATCTGCAGATACCCGCTAGGTGTCGCTATTTCCCTTGTCCCTGCAGTTGATGCTGTATGTGCAGATCCCTTCTACGGTAAGAGTCGCTATTTCCCTTATCCTTGCAGTTGATGCAGTATGTGTATATTTCCACTAGGTGTCGCTATTTCCCTGTTTCTTGCGAGTGACGCTGTATCTGCGGATCCTCACTAGGTGTCGGTGTGTCCTTTTTTCTTGCAGTCGATGCTGTATCCACAGATGCCCGGAAGGTGTCGTTATTTAGCTGTTTCTTGCAGTTGATGTTGTATCTGCAGGTCGCCGCTTTGTGGTCATTATTTGCCTTGTCCTTGCAGTTCATGCTATATAAGCAGATCCTCAGTAGGTGTCGCTATTTCCCTTTTTCTTGCAGTCGATGCTGTGAAGCAGATTCCCGCCAAGTGTCGCTGTTTCCCCGTTTCTTGCAGTTGATGCTGTATGTGCTTAATCCCGCCAGGTGTCGCTATTCACCTGCTTCTTGCAAGTCACGCCGTATCTGCAGATCCTCTCTAGGTGTCGCTATTTCCCTTGTCTTTGCTGGTGACACTGTATAAGCAGATCCCCTCTAGGTGTCGCTGTGTGTGGAGATTACTGCGGCCTGTAGCTCCTGCAGCCGGGGCCTTGCCTGACTGAGCTTCTCTCCTTACAGACTCAGAGAGGGAAAAGCCTCCTGTGCGACCATCATGGCGGTGCTCGGCTAACAGGTGAGTGCCGGACCAGAATGGCACATGCTGCTCTGTCAGTGGCCTCTATGATTTATTAGTAACATGTGTGATATATTGGGTAGGTCCTGGCACCCTGCTCTGTAAAATGACTGCATGGCCCTATCACCAGCAGTTTGGGTGATGTGCCTCCTCCTTGCTGATGCCCAGTGCCCACAATGCCACCCCTGCACTCCTATGTACCACGTGCCCTGGTTGTAGTTCTGTACACACAACAGATTCTTTTATTTGTTCCCAGAACAGAAGATCTGTGTATATGGGCTCTGATCACACTGGTGCACAGGAGTCATGGATTAAAGGGCCCTGTCACTTTACACTTAAAGGGGTTGTCAGGGCTTTTTCTATGTGTATCTAGGCTGCAAAATGTTAACAGGTTGTAATATACATCCTGTCAACATTTTGCAGGATTACCTAGATATCACATGTTTCCATCTGGAGGAGAACGTCCTGAGGGCGTGTTTGTGTTGGAGCCTGCATGGAAATGGGAAACTGGTCATTTCCTCCCAGTCTCCCCAAACACGCCCCCTCTCCCACTTCTACTATGCCCAGCCACCCCAATGGCTCCTACAGCCTGCCCCCTCCGCCGTCTCAGTATGGCCAGCCACCCCTAAGGCCTGCCCCCTCCCCAGTCTCAGTATGGCCAGCCACCCCTACAGGCCCGCCCTCTCCGCAGTCTCAGTATGGCCAGCCACCCCCAGGATCCTACAGGCCTTCCCAGCCTCTGTCACCACTCACACCCATTGTACACAGCGGTCCCCTGCTCCACTGACACACTGTGCTGAATCCACAGCTGTGAAAGCGATTCTGCACAGTGTGTCAGTGCAGTGGGGACAGCTGCATGTGTGTGCGCTCACCCTGTGGGTTCTGTGCAGGGGAGCCGAGGTCTGCACTCCGTAACCCGGGACTCTGTGCTGTGGAACCCAATGCTTTCTCCATATCTCCAGTACCATAGAGCCGGTGGCTGCGGTATAGAGAAGACCACTCCACCAGCTCTGTGCTCTATGGTACTGGAGGTATGGCGAGAGAAGCATCAGCAGAGTCCCGGGTTACGGAGTGCAGACCTCGGCTCCCCTGCACAGAACCCACAGGGTGAGCGCACACACATGCAGCTGTTCCCACTGCACTGACACACTGTGCAGAATCACTTTCTCAGCTGTGGATTCAGCACAGTGTGTCAGTGGAGCAGGGGACCGCTGTGTACAATGGGGGTGCGTGGTGACATTAGCGGTTGGGGAAGGCCTGTAGAATCCTGGGGGTGGCCGGCCATACTGAGACTGAGGAGGGTGTGGGCCTGTAGGAGCCATGGGGGTGGCTGACCATAGTGTAGAGTGGGGGAGGGGGCGTGTTTGGAGGAGACTGGTTTCCCAGTTACATGCAGCTCCAATACAAACACACCCCTGGATGTTCGTTGGCTGCCGCAAATATGCGATATCTAGGTAACTATGCAAAATGTTGACGGGATGTATATTACAAACTGGCAACATTTTGCAGCCTGGATACACATGAATCATAGCAAAAGCCCAGACAACCCCTTTAAGTGTAAAGGTTGCAATATGGTCCACTTATATATATATATATATATATATATATATACAGGTCTGATATAATGGTTTTTTTTGTCATTACTGCACAGGATTTTTTTTTTAATTTGGTGTTAACATGTAGCCTGCGGTTTACATATCCCATTGTATAATGGCGTATATTAGGTATCAGGGGCGGAACTGCCGTGGTGCAGCTGGTGCAGCTGCACCAGGGCCCCAACCGGCTAGGGGGCCCCTTCAAGCCTGGAGTGGGCCCCCAGCCGACCCCCGCAAGCCGCTGTCAAAGGAGAGGAGGGTCAGGCAAGGGAAGCAGAGAGCTTCCTGCTCCCCTTGCCTGTTCCCGCCCCTCCTGCTCCTACAAGCATCCGGCGCGGCTCTCCCAGCAGCACCGGGAAGGAGAGCGCGGCTCTCCCAGCAGCACCAGGCAGGAGAGCGCGGCCCTCCCAGCAGCACCCCCCCCCCCCCTTCCTCCGGGCCGCGACGCGCTGCCGGTCAGTAACAACCCCACCCCTCCCCTCTGTCCTCACCTGCACCATGGCCCCCGGGGGTGACGGACCACCCCTGTTAGGTATAGATGATTTCACCTGTGTATAATCCCATAAATGTGACGTAAACAGCCTTGGAAATTAGGTATGTTGTAATATAGAGTGTGCATTTGTATGCTGAATGCTACATACTGTACAGTCACAGGAAAACACTTATTCTATAGGGTAGGGCTCTGGAATCTTTTTAGCTGAGAGAGCCATGATCGCAACATATTTTAAAATTGTATTCTGTGAGAGCTGTACAATGTGTTTAAGATTAAATACAAGTAACTGTGCATTTTATGTAACACCAACCCTTTTAAAGTCTAATAAGTCTCTGAATTCGTTTTAATAACGTTGTTATGCTGTTGCTAACCAATTATGAATTCCCTTGCAGCCCCCAATATGGTACCCTCATCATCCCCTTGCAGCCCCCAATATGGTATCCCATCATCCCCTTGCAGCCTCAATATGCTATCCCCATCATCTCCTTGCAGCCCCCAATATGGTACCCCCATCATCCCCTTGCAGCCCCCAATATAGTACCCCCATCATCCCTTTGCAGTACCCCCATCATCCCCATGCAGCCCTTTCCAGCCCCCACCATGGTGCCGGTACCTGCAAATAAAAAACACACACACACACGTAAACACATACTCACCGATCCTCCGTGTTCCGCACTGCACAGTGTCCTGGGTGCTGCCGTACCCATATGTCACCAATTACAAGCCAGATGGCTGTGGTCCAGTTAGAAGCTAGCAGCTGCGGACCAATCAGATTCCCCACATGTGACTTCATGTGCCACTGATTGGCCTGCAGCCACCTGGCATAACCCACACGGCAGCAGGGACAGAGTGTGGCAGCCGGAACAGTATACGGCGGCTGGTAAAACAGTTTTATATAGATTTGGCTCTGAGCCAGACACAGCCATCAAAAGAGCCACATCTAGCTCACAATCCATAGGTTCCCGACCCTTCTATAGGGGGTATGTGCACAGGATGGTATTTTCAGGTGGATTCCACATTAAAAACCACCACATAAAGGTGATCATGAGGCACAGCAATGTAAAAATGTGTTCAGTCTTTTGTTAATTCTTTTAACCACTTCAGGGTTCAGAAACCGTAAAGAGGTTAAAAGAAGCAGCTTGTTCAGTGTTTGGACGACTTACACTAGTAAACTGCTTGCTAGTTGTAGTATAAATCAGGGAACAAAGATGCCACAAAAATGTCATCAATGCAGTTTTGCCTAAAACAGGTCCCCAACCTTTCTTACCTTGAGAGCCACATTCAGCTCTGAGGGTACCTTTACACGCGGCTACATTTCTAGGGTGGCTACAGGTAACTTACTGGTTGCAGTGAAATCATGGAGACAAGGTTCTATCTTGTTGCTGTGTACAAATGGAATAATCTCTCCATGATTTCACTGCAACCAGTAAGTTACCTGTAGCCACCCTAGAAATGTAGCCGCGTGTAAAGGTCCCCTGAGGGAGGGATGAGAGCCACATCCAGCTCCTGACCCCTCACAGTAGTAACACCAGAGCCCCTATTACCAGTATAATGACAAAGCTGTTCCCCAGAAATCACACTGAGGCTGTATACCAAGATCCAGGAGTTCCTACCTTACTCCCAGTCAGATCTGCTCTATGGGAAGCTACTCACAAAAGTCACCATCTAGAGACCTGCTCTTCATAGCATTTGCTAGACCTAGTGTTTATGCACCAAGCTGGAATACAGCAGAACGCTACACATCACAAGCCCATGAGCCACATGTGCTCCCGAGTCACAGGGTGGGAACCTCTGGCCTAGATAAACCTTGGTGGATGAACAGTGGTCTTAAAGACATTGTGATCCTACCCTTAATGGGTTTCATAATTACAGACAGCCTTTTTTAAAGATGATCCTTTACCAAACTGTTCATGTTTAAACTGAGTGAAAATACAATATAATAGAGGCTGCAATGAGGATTAAAACTTTTTCTCCTCCTCTCCTTTGCAGAGATGTAGTCAATGTATTTGGCACTTAATGTGTCTTTTTTAAGTCTAAAGGCAAGACACTTTAGTAATAAATGGTCAGCTTGTTGGCTCAGTGGTTAGCACTGTTGCTTTGCTGCACTGGGTTCCTGCGTTCAAATCTTAACACCTCTGCAACCATTTTCCTGAAGTCCATCACGTCGGAAGTAACGAACGCACAGACTGAGATATAAGCTCCTCGAGATCTCCTACTGCACGTGTGCTGCCTCCCCAGACATTTTCCCCACCGCACGCCACCAAGACATCACCCCGCCAGCCCTGGATCACTGATTTTACTTTGTTACAATTGTTAATTGCAGTGGGACAGTAGTATAATCTAGCAGCCATTTACATGAACATTCATCTATATAATATATACTCAGGTCATCCTCAATAGCAGCTTGTAAGTGGCTCCAAATAGGAACCCTGCCTATGTAATGTCTCTGTTGGGCATAATTGTAGACTTTGACTTTACAGCTACATATTACATTCATAGCCTGATTACATAAATACATTTTGTTGCAGGTTGTGGCTGTGTTTATTTCTCATCTCTCATTTGTTTTCAAGGATTATTTCCTCTTGCCGTGTTTTCCTCACTCAGGACTATGGGGGAAGAATACAAAATCCAAGTATTTGACGCCGAGACTCAAAGTCTTCTTAAGACTGCTTTAAAAGGTTAGTAATACTGAATGTCTGCGAAGCTGTATCCTGTACTATCTTCTGTGGACATGCTGTATTTTATCATAGTGTTCTTTCCTCTTCTCAAAGAGCCATCCAATGTAGATCTGGAGAAGGTGGCTAATGTGATTGTAGAACAGTCACTTAGAGATGCTATGTTCAGCAGAGAAGCGGGGAAAATGTGCTACACGATCATTCAGGTAGGACCATGGATGCCACAGCTTAGAATACATAGGTTTGCATAGCTGGGTGTCTATGTGGTCTCCACCGTGTATAGGGGTCAATATCACTTACAACAATCTGTTCTAAACTAATAACTACGTCAACAAACTATAAGCAATTATTTCCTTTATTAAATATCATCACTTAAAATACAAACTAAAAATGTAGGGATTAGTTTAATAAATTATGGCTCCAGTGGACAACCATTAATGTTTATTTAATGGAATATACGGGGGTACAAGAAACAGCAGCATTGGAGGTTATCCTCTACTGTACTGTTCCACCCCCACTCTGTCCAGTGATGTGTCAGTAATCACACGTGTGTCTGCAGGGCTCAGAACAACTTGTTATAGTTAAGTAGTCAGATCAGAGCTGTCATTTTATCTCACCAAGGAGTAGTCCAAAATAGGCAGGTGTGAGATATAATGACAACTCTGATCTCGCTGCAGAGGAGCACAAAGTACAAGTTGCTTGAGCACAGCTGACATAAGTCTGACTACATCTCACACACTGAGAAGTCTGCTCTAAGCTATGGTGGGTCACGTTCTTTTTTCGCCTTAGTGTTGTTGCCTGCTTATGATTGGTCAAGATCATACAGGGTAAAGAAGTACACACCCCCCAATGAATTTAATCTGATACCAACCACTTAGACTTAACAAAAGTTAACTCACTACGTGCCAAATAGTTTCTTCTATCTACACTACAAGTGTTAAAGGAGTTGGGGGTCACTAGTTCTCCTTCGTCCCACTTGCCTTAAATATTGTCATTTGTAAAATCCATGCACAAGACATCGCCAGCCGTATGTTCTCTATATGGCTTTAAACACTTACAAATCTTTATTACAGAGCAATAGACACAATAGTTTCCTGTAGCAATACCGACCTAAAATGCTATTAACAGCTCAAAGAAGCCTGTAGTTCTTATAATATACCTTGGATTTGCCTTCTATTCTTCAGGCAGAGAGTAAAGAATCCGGTCGCAGTGTCTTCCGATCCTCACTCTTGAACAGACTACAAAGTGAATATCAGAACCGGGAAGACCTGAGAGCTCGCTCGGTGCAGGAGTGGGTCTGCTATGTCAGCTTTATCTGCAATATTTTTGACTATTTAAGAGTAAGTATAACAGAATCGTTTTTTATTCTCTACATTTTCTGATTGATCTGTTCATTCACCTTCTTATCTCTGTATATCTCTCCCTTTAGGTCAATAACATGCCAATGTTGGCCTTGGTAAATCCTGTATATGACTGCCTCTTCCAGCTGGCACAGCCTGAAAGCTTACAGAGAGAGGAAGAGGTATGAAGTAAATGAAGTCTCATAACTTGTGTGAGAGAGAATTTCCAGGTTCACCGGCCATTTTTGATGGCAGATTGTAGCTATGTTATGTAGCCTCCATGTGTCTAACCTCAGCAACTGGAGCTAAGCTTTGGTGGCTGCTGTTCATCAGTTAAATACCGCACCCAACACTCACAATGGTAGGGCACTAATGGGTAAGGGCCTGCTGAAGGGCTCATCTCTGCCTGTCACCAGTGTGGTTGTTCACAACGTCTTGAAAAATAGAATAAAAATCAATCGATTTAAGGATCGTATATACCAAATAATGAACTCTGTAACCACACTAAACAAATTGTGCTAATTGCATTTCAAAACTCTAATTTAGACCATAAAAATACACACCATGTCATTCCTATGGGGAAAAATAAAAGAATGTTTTGGGTCTTGGAAGAAGGCGAGGGCAGACTGAATAACTACAGTTAAATGAGATAGGGTTTAATCTTGCTTTACCTCACCACATAGTAAATATACTCTGGTCATTGTATTACACATAATACAAAATATGCACGTATGTTAAAGTGTACCTCTAGTTCCGGTGCTGAAGCACGTATCAATTGTCTCCATTGGCAGCAGTAATTCTGGAATCTAACAAGCACCATCAGATGGACATGAAAGGTTCAGGGTATGTGCACACGGCATCTTTTTAGGGTGAACCCACTGAGGTTTCCAGGTCTTTTGGTCATCTCCTGTGCACTTGCTTTGTCATTTTTTTACCACTGGTATTTTTTTCTTCTTTAGTGTTTTTCCATTATTTGTTGCCTTCTCTCTTCTTTCTTTTCTCTCTTTTGTTAACAAGCATTTTCTATACTTTTTTTTCTTTTCACTCAATACTAAAGAACTTGCAGGAAAAAAAGCTCAAAAAGACGTCTGGATGTCTTCCAGTTATCTTTTGAGCCTTTATGTTGCCTTGTATTGTACAGCATAGTGTCTTCCCAGCAGAAGAAGCCTAAAGAAGAGACATGTAACATCTATAAACATCTTGGTGTCTTTTGGAGCCTTAAGCAATTATACCACACTCTAAAGCCAGAACATATGAACAGCAAGTTGGTTTTACATAGAAATGTATGTTTATTATTTAG
This sequence comes from Allobates femoralis, assembly GCA_033576535.1. Taxonomy (NCBI): domain Eukaryota; kingdom Metazoa; phylum Chordata; class Amphibia; order Anura; family Aromobatidae; genus Allobates; species Allobates femoralis. Next base: position 289,629,640 of record JARQOC010000006.1, read on the forward strand.
AACTTTTTCATGTGAGTTCCTGAGCAGAAGCCCTTGAGAAATAGACATCGTGTGCATATACCCTAAAGGCCCTGTCACACATAAAGAGATCGCTAACGAGATCGCCATTGGGATCGCTGTTGCGTCACGAAATCCGTGACACAACAGCGATGTCGTTCTGTGTGACACGCACCAACTATCTGGCCCTTGCTGTGAGATCGTTGATCGTTACACACTGCTCTGGATCATTCCTGCGTCGTTGTGCTCCCGCTGGGAACGCTACATCGTTGTGTTTGACAAAGATAATGAGCAACGATCTCAATGCTGCGCTATGGAGAAAAAATTCCCAACAACCTCGGTATAATTCTGGATCGCTGGTGCATCGTTTTTCACATTGCTGGTAAGATGCCTGTTTGACATCTTACCAGCGATGTGTAAACGACGCACCAGCGATCTCTGCACATCGTTAGCGTTCTCGGGATCGCTGATGCGTCGTTATGTGAGACTGGGCCTTAAGATGGAACTTGGATGATGAATAGTCTTATGAGCTTTCAATCTGTAGTTTACCTGTTTAAGGATTTTCTTATTACATTTTCTTGACATGGCAGGCAGCTTCTTTCATTGGTGAGTATTTTCCAAGTGATAATAAGGTGGTGTCAAAATTCACTTAACATTGGTGCCAGGACATGCTTATTCAATACATTGCATGGGAATCCACCACAAATAGACATTTTCTTGTCAAAATTTGTAGTAGTATAACTGATGATCTAAGAGCACTGCATCAATTATGGTAAAGCAAGTAAGTCATGGCGTAATGGTGTAACTCAGTATCGCTATAACAGGACCCATACTCATACACACCAATGCATGTGTTTGTCTGCAGGTAGACTGTTTGGTTCTTCAGCTGCACAAGGTTGGCGAACAGTTGGAGAAGGTGAATGCCCAAAGAATGGATGAGCTGTTTTCTCTTCTACGAGATGGCTTCCTTGTTCAAGGTGGACTAGGCTCACTTGCCCAACTTCTGCTCCTGGAAATGATAGAATATCGAGCGGCAGGCTGGAAAATGACGGATGCTGCACAAAAATATTACTATAGTGAGGTGTCGGACTGATGCCATCAGGAAAGCGAAGTTCACTTCATGGGCCAATGGAGTTAGGAACACATTGCAATAATTCAACCCCATGACTCATTCAATACATTTGTATATTGAAATTCGTCAGGCTCATGGTCGCTCACAGCATATTTTGGGAGATTTGTATTTTATATGGATTTTAAGCTTTCTAATATTTTTTAGATATTCTTCCGGGTAGTCAGGGTTTTATCTAAGACAAGGACTTTACATCTGAGAAGATACATAAGGCAATCATCAGTCTGTATGAAAGAGGCATAACAAGTGTTCATACGAAGCTCCTTCCGGATTGTTTACCTGTGTAAGGCTGCGTTCACATGTTGCGGCTGCATTGCAGAATTTGTGTCATGTCTACCTCGATTGTGGGGTAAATAAAATACAACACGCCCACAATGTGCCTAAACATGCTGCTTGTCAGCCGATTTAAATAGATTGTGTATATTGGCCTATACATTTTTGTTGTCCACAACACATTGCCCCTGGTAGATAGGGGATGTGCTGCTAACGATATTTATGCTGTGTGCAAACAAAGCAATCCTGTTAGCAATTGTCCCTATAACCTTTGTATGAGTTTCTGTGAAAGGACCCTAAATTGGTTGTGCAGGCTTGGGTCTCATGTTTGCTATCCCTCTGTAACTACAGACCTGTGAATCCTCACAGCGTGCTGTGTGCTCGCCATCAGGATTTTCTGGTGATAGTGCCGGGAGCAGGTATGTGCATGAAAGTAAGAATGCAATATGCATACATGGATGTGAGCAGCGTTCCTTAACATGTGAATTTAGCGAGGCCATCTAGTAGGAATGTGGCTGGAAGTATGCAAATCGCATCTTTGCGGTCACATGACCGCCTGATCCCAGAACCAGAGAATCCTGACAGTATGTACACTGTGCACTGTGAGGATTCACTGATCTACAGTTACATAGAATGACTGCCCATGGAAATGGGGGGGGGGGGTAAGATTGCAGTGTTTTAAAGGAAGGTAGTACAGTTTGAATATTTTTCATCTGTTCTTTAGTTTGATGTTGCAAGATTTTTGAAGTTTTAGAAGTCTTTCCACATAGTTCTTAAAGTTGAGCCTATATGCATTGCAATAACATTTAGCATTTCTCATTAATTGGGAGGAGACCTATGAAATTTGTATTTTTTTAAAAAGTTAATTTATAACTAGGTTATTGCCACCTAATATAACAGCAGCATAATATAGAGACAGAGAACCTAATTCAAGGGACATGTCACTTCACTTGCTGGGCTGCTTGCTGTAATTTTGATAAATATCACTGTTTTATCAACAAGAGATTTTCAGTAGAGGACTAGTAAACATGCTGCCATATATTACTCTATGTAACCCTGCACCCACACAGGCAGATTTCTGCCTATGCATAGTGTACACAAAAAGATGTCAATTAGTGGTGTGGGTGAGATATACAGAGCTTTGCATTCAGAGAAATTGGTGTTTCCAAGCTCAGTCCTTAAGTGCCACCAACAGATCATGTTTTCAGGATTTCCTTAATATTGCCGAGGTGAAAACTCTTATCACCTTTGCAATATTAAGGTAATCCTGAAAACATGATCTGTTGGTGGCTCTTCAGACTGGAGTGAGTCGGGCACCACTGAAATAACTGCTAGATCTGCAGCAGTTAAAACAGTAATATGAAAACAGCAGCAAGCAGCCCAGTAAGTGATAGATCACTAGAATCAGGGTCTCTGCCTCTATATCATGCTGCTCTCGGATGGGGTACCGCAAACCTGATGACAGATTCCCTTTAGGGTATTTATATATTTACAAATCTATTTGTGGGCGTTTTCCTAAATCCAGAACTTCCTGGTAACCATTCTGTACAGAAGACCCAAGAATGGACATGTGTTTCCCAGCTGTGATTGCTGGCTCTCTGGGTTACTGTACTTCTTTTATTAATTTATTATTGTTGTGTAAAGTAGGTTTCAGACTTGAGTGATCTTTCCAGAGTGGATATTGTGTTAGTGAATACGGAATCTGCTTGCACATCTGAAGTTTGTATAGAAATATGCAAAATCTAAAAATGGTGCGATTCAATACTGACTGTCATTTTAACTTTTTTAAGCATTTTTTAATATTGTATACTTTTTTTTGCATAACCCTGGTAATTACAATACATGCAAACAAGGGTGCTTTTATGAATTTCAATTAATAAATCTTTTTTAAGATTGTATTCGTTTTTCCCATGATGACCGTGTATGTGGCCTCTGTATGTCATATAATATACAGTTGTTAAATATACAAAAATCCGTATTACGATTTTATACTGTTTTATATATTGAGACATTAAAGCATCTGGTCCTTGGAAGGTTTTAAATTAAGACAAATATAACCTCAGATGAACAAACCACACATAAATAACACTGTCCTTATTTATTTAACCAAAGTTAAACTGAAATGCAGAAGTAGTATATAAAAAATTAAGAACACCCCACTAGAGATGGGCGAACACACCAATGTTCAGATTTGTCGGATACATATGGACTTTTTTTTTATAGTTTGGGACTGAACTTGAGCCCGAACCCCGGACCTGGACTTTAAAGTTATGAAATGGTGGCTATGGGACTGTAAAAATGAGCAAAACAGTGATTAAACATCATTGTCGACCTGAGACCCCTTTCACACTGGCGGTTTTGAAAAAATGCAAATGATTTAAGTACGGTAAGCACTTGCAGCGTACTTGCGTCAAGCCCCATGCATTGTCTATGGGGCTTGCGGTCAGGGGCGGCAAGTGTGGTTGCGGCCGCGAAAAAAAAACACTGCTGACCACGTTTTTATCGTGGCCGCGAGTGCTGCATCTGCTGCAACCTGCAAAACTGCACTTGCCGCACCTGACCGCAAGCGTCCTAGACAATGCATGGAGCTTGCCGCAAGTGCGGCTGTTAGGTGGCAGATGGTGAATCTGCCGCATTTTTTCAAAAACGCCAGTGTGAAATGGGCCTTACCGAGGTCTGCGCTTGTACTTCTGGGGACACTCTTTAACTTCCTGATTTATTCACTGCATTGGTTCCAACAGCCAATCACAGACAATTGGGCCCACCCAGGCTGCAGAACAGCAGCCCCCAGACGCTCCAGAAATCGGCGCACTGATTAGACATGCCATTTCCTGGCACTTTACTTGGCTCTTCCTGATGCCCTGGTGAGGTGGCATCGGGGTGATAGAAGTGGTATTGACAGATTGTTATCAATCTAAAATGAATGACATTCAGGTCTATATGAGACCCGCCCATTATCAATCCAGTGAAGAAATACAGTGCTGTGGAAAATAATTGGGACAAAGCATTTTTTAAGTAAAATTGTAAGTTGGTTATCAGTCAGTGATTTAAACCAGTTTTAACTGCTTTGCACAGGTGTGAGTGTACAACCTTGAGTAATAAAATGTGGTTTGACTGGTTTTAGTCAATAAATGACAGCTAGCTGCCCCTCAGCTTCAGTTGAGAGCTTGTTTCTGGGAGGAGTGGTTTAGTGTACTTTTTCTCTCAGTGTGATTCGTGCCTGTAAAAATGGATGTTACTCCACGGAAGAGGTCTAGAATTATTACTCTCAATGAACATACAAGTCTCATTGTAAGAGAAATCGCTTCCACCGTTGGTATTGGAAAATCTACCGTTTCAAGAATAATTCGCACACAAAATGAAACTGGATCGTTTTCTCCAAAATGAAAAGGGAAATGTGGAAGAAAAATGGAAAACGACACCAAGAACTGATAAAATACTTATCAGAAATAGTAAAACTAAAGGCCCAGTCACTCATAACGATGCACCAGCGATAACGATGTGCAGAGATCGCTGGTGCGTTATTTTTCACATCGCTGGTAAGATGTCGAACAGGTATCTCACCAGCGATGTGAAAAATGACGCACCAGCGATCCAGAATTATACCGAGGTCGTTGGGAATTGTTACTCCATAGCGCAGCATTGAGATCATTGGTCATTGTCCCTGTCAAACACAACGATGTAGCGCTCCCAGCAGGAGCGCAACGACGTAGAGGCGAACCAGAGCAGTATGTAACGATCAACGATCTCACAGCAGGGGCCAGATCGTTGGTGTGTGTCACACATAACGACATTGTTACCGGGATCGCTGTTGCGTCATAAAATCTGTGGCGTTACAGTTCTCGTTATGTGTGACAGGGCCTTTATGTAAGAAAATTTGCTTTGTCCCAATTAATTTGCACAGTACTGTAGTTCAAAAGCACAACACACAGAAAAATCCTTTATTTGAAGTAAATCACACAAGCAACCCTCATTTTCCCATTTATTACCCCAAAACATACCCTGTGAGGATAATCCACAGTGATAGACCCACAAAGCACACACAGCTGTGCTGCATCCAGAGACTGCAGCAATGGAACAAGCGGCCTCTCACTGCAGACTATGTGATCACACTGACTGCCGCGGGTGACATCATTGAGGGCACCCCATCACAGTGAACTCAGGTTTAATCACTGTTTTGTTTATTTTTACAGCCCCCCAGCTGGACCCAAACAGTAACACAGACTTCTCACGGAAGCCAGTGTTCGGGGTCTGTGAGTGAACACTAGAAGAAAATTACACCCCACAAATTAATAGGTTGTAGAACCAAATGTGGTAGTAATGATATGCATTAATCTTTTTCTGTATGGCTATATCAGTGTACATCGTTCTGGAGGAATTTTCGCTCACTCTTTACAACTTTGCTGACGCTCATTGAGGTTTGTAGGCATTCCTGTATGGGCAGTTCTTCAGGTCCCAATACAGCATTTCAATTGGGTTGAGGTCTGGACTGTTAATTATCAGAGAGAGCCAGCTCACAAAAGGAACATGTGTATGTGCCAGACATAGAGTATACTATAATCAAGAGAAAATCTGGCACACCATAAAGACAAAATAGTCCAATAGTTTTTGTTGATGGCTTTTTATTTGTGGAATCAATTCAATATTCTTTTTGTATATATATCTCAGTCATTCGTATAAACGTTTTCGGCTATTGCCTTCCTCAGACACAAATAACTGGTAATGTAAACAGAAATAATCACAATGAATAACATGTTTTCAATTTGAATCAACATTTTTAACAGAAAAAATCCACAAAATAGCCAAACAATCATTAGGGGGGGAACAATCATAAATTAATCAAGGATACAGAAAGAAAAATAGGGGAAACATTTTTTTTATTTACAATAATGATACAACATAGGATAGAACTCCATCCTAGTGGAAAAAGTAAAAGAATCAGGATTATATATACCTGTATATCTCCTTTCTTTCTTGTATGTATTAAATCTTCACATATACAAAAAATTCTGTGCACAAAAGTGTCTATGACAAAGAGAAACACCACAAAAAAAATAATAAGAAAAATTAGTGAAAAAATAGTGAATAAAAGGGTGCAGCAAACTAACACCTCAAGAGAGCCAATCCAAACTAGGATTGTACGTATGTCCAATACTATTCAGTGAAAATCATGCTACCATAATAAAATAGAACATGGGTTCTTCCTACTAAACGGAATAGTACGTGTAAAGCCCAAATAGAGCAATAGTTTAATGAAAACTACTAAAGATGGCGTGTATGTGCTGGACTAATGCGTTACCTTATATTGATTACCATGCAATGTAATATTGAAAATAACCGTCTTATACAGTGGAGACCCGTTGGAAATTCTCTAGATAGAAAGAAATCATTATAATAAACAGAATCCCTGTCATTCATACTTGACACAATATAGTCACAAAGTCAGGTCCATACCTGCTATGTCGATTAACTAAGATTCCACTACCACAACATAAAAAGAATCAATCATGAAGTAAATGCTGAAAAGTAAAAACAACAATGCCATCAGGTCCAAACTGCATGACAGCAACAACTTATTTATTTAGCAAGTTGCATACCTTAAAGTCAAGCCCAAGATACAAGGGATCACCAGAAACCTGGTAAAATAACATAAAGAATGACAAAAGTACTCAATACAAGTAAAGACTTAGTTAAAACGCTCCTTATTACTCACTGGTGCTGTTCACTGCAGGGCCCTGGCAGAAATGCACAGAGTACCACAAGAAACCGGCTTTTATAATGCCCGGGCGGTCAAATACCTCCTACTTCCGGTATTTGGACCGCAAAACGTGCTATGGAACGCATACGCGACCGGAAGTGACGTCACCGGTGGTGACGTCGCGGCACTAGTAAAATGTGCTGAGATGAGAAAGAGAAACAGGAAACGTTTGTCATGGTAGTGTTTCCTGTTTGAACGCTATTTGTTGTCAGGGAAACCCTGTTCAAGCCTAAACAAGGGGAAAAGAGTAGTGATGAGCGAGTATGCTCTGTGCGACTCGGTACTCGCACGAGTATCTCGGTACTCGGGGTGCTCGGCGAGCACAGAGTACCGCCGAGATGCTCGGACCGCTCGGTAATAAATAGCGATCTGAGACACATACACTGCTCCCTTCTGTGCACACAGTGAGCTGGCACCATACAGGGAGCAGATTAATCGATAGGATCCCTCTGGGGCCACAGCAAGGTGTTCTATGCTGCGGCGCTTTGAAAAAGCCCACCCTCCCGCCCTTTTCCGGAATTACTCGTTTTATAACCGGAAGTCTGTGGGCGGAGCCTGTCGCTCATTGACTTACATTGGGCTCGGTGCTCGGCCGAGTACAAGAGTATCTTGAGATGCTCGGCCAGAGCACCGAGCACCCGAGCATTTTAGTGCTCGCTCATCACTAGAAAAGAGGAAATAATAAGAAAATTAAGGTTATACTCAATGCAAAACATGCCAAATTAATACTTGGAACTATATGAGGTCTGGACTGTGGCTCAGCCAATGCAACACCTTAATTCTTTTCTTTTTCTGCCCTTTTGATGTAGATTTTCTGCTGTGTCCTGTTGCTTTACCCAATTTTGACCCAGTTTCAGTTTTTGGATAGATAGCTGCTAGAGATGAGCGAGTAATAAAATGCTCGGGTGCTCGATGCTCGGGCCGAGCATCCCAAGATACTCGTGTACTCGGCCAGAGCACCGAGCCCAATGTAAGTCAATTAGTGACAGGCTCCGCCCACAGACTTCCAGCTATAAAACGAGTGTTTCTGGGAAAGGGAGGGAGGGTGGGCTTTTTCAAATCGTCGCAACATAGAACACCTTGCTGTGGCCCCCAGAGGGACCCTAACAATTAATCTGCTCTCTGTGAGGTGCCAGCTCACTGTGTGTACTGTAGGGAGCTGTGTATATGTGTCAGATCGATAATTATTAGCGAGGAGTCCGAGCATCTCGGCGGTGCTCGAGTACCGAGATATTCGTGCGAGTAACGAGTAGTGACAATCATACTCGCTCATTCCTAATAGCTTCATATATGATACTGAAATACATTTGTACACAGAGGAGTTAAAAGGAAGGTGCCATAAAAATGTTTTTTTCAACAATTGAACTATGTGAAGTAATAAAAGTATCATTTGTTTTTAACGGAGTAAAATATTAAAATAATTAAAGTTTACTGCTAGTTCATATTACGACTGCAGTAAATGTGGGATGGATCTGCTCTGTGTGTCTGGTGTCTCCTCTCCTTCTAGGTGTTTCAAAAATGATAAGAGAGAATGAAGTTTAGGGTCACAGTGTGGAGCCATTTTGTTGGTGACTGCAAAGTGATACTGACAAATAGACTGGGTCACCTAGGACGGCTGGCAAATTCTGTTGGTGCTGCTGCACTTTATCCCACTATATCATAAACTGGGGTTAGATACATTTGAGTAACACATCCTGGAATTAGATACAGGGAATGTGCAGAGTGTTTAACACAAAATGGGATTAGGTACACAGCATCTAATACATGTAACATGTGACCCAACTCTGCCACTACTGTAGTACTCACATAGAACTTGACGGAGCAGCATCAACACCTTATATTACTGCGCCCCTTGAAATGTCACCTTCTTTCTCTACTTCTGTGGGAGCAATGGTGTAATGTGTGACCCTGCTCTGTCCACTTCTGTGGAAGCAATAGTGTAATGTGTGACCCTGCTCTGTCCACATCTAAGGGAGCAATGGTGTAATGTGTGACCCTGCTTGTCTACGTCTGTGGAAGCAATGGTGTAATGTGTCACCTGCTCTGTCCACGTCTGTGGTAGCAATGGTGCAATGTGTGTCTCCCTGCTCTGTCCACTTCTGTGGAGTAGTGGTATAATGTGTGAACCTGCTCTGTCCACTTCTAAGGGAGCAATGGTGTAATGTGTGATCCTGCTTTGTCCACTTCTGTGGTAGCAATAGTGTAATGTGTGTCCCTGCTCTGTCCACTTCTATGGGAGCAATGGTGTAATGTGAGACCCTACTCTGTCCACTTCTGTGGTAGCAATAGTGTAATGTGTGACCCTGCTCTGTCCACTTCTGTGGTAGCAATAGTGTAATGTGTGACCCTGCTCTGTCCACTTCTGTGGGAGCAGTGGTGCAATGTGTGTCCCTGCTCTGTCCACTTCTATGGGAGCAATGGTGTAATGTGTGACCCTACTCTGTCCACTTCTGTGGTAGCAATAGTCTAATGTGTGACCCTGCTCTGTCCACTCCTGTGGGAGTAGTGGTATAATGTGTGAACCTGCTCTGTCCACATCTAAGGGAGCAATGGTGTAATGTATGTCCCTGTTCTGTCCACTTCTGTGGGAGCAATGGTGTAATGTGTGATCCTGCTCTGTCCACTTTTGTGGGAGCAATGGTGCAATGTGTGACCCTGCTCTGTCCACTTTTGTGGGAGCAATGGTGTAATGTGTGACCCTGCTCTGTCCACTCCTGTGGCAGTAGTGGTATAATGTGTGAACCTGCTCTGTCCACATCTAAGGGAGCAATGGTGTAATGTATGTCCCTGTTCTGTCCACTTCTGTGGGAGCAATGGTGTAATGTGTGACCCTGCTCTGTCCACTTTTGTGGGAGCAATGGTGCAATGTGTGACCCTGCTCTGTCCACTTTTGTGGGAGCAATGGTGTAATGTGTGACCCTGCTCTGTCCACTCCTGTGGCAGTAGTGGTATAATGTGTGAACCTGCTCTGTCCACATCTAAGGGAGCAATGGTGTAATGTATGTCCCTGTTCTGTCCACTTCTGTGGGAGCAATGGTGTAATGTGTGACCCTGCTCTGTCCACTTTTGTGGGAGCAATGGTGCAATGTGTGACCCTGCTCTGTCCACTTTTGTGGGAGCAATTGTGCAATGTGTGACCCTGCTCTTTCCACTTTGGTGATAGCAATGGTGCATTGTGTAACCCTGCTCCATCCTCTTCCATACATAGAAATCATGAAACCCCATAGCAGGAGTTCTAATATTCAGCTGGTTCACGAAAAAGTATAATCACAGCTTTGCAGCTCTACAAAGTAATACTTGTCTTATTGAACCACCTAGATTCCCCATGTAGTCCTTCATAGTATAATGGGTGACACATTGACATCTTTGTGGTAAACAATGGGCCCCACATAGGGCGTCATACTGTATAATGGCCAGCACATAGCGCTCAATACATCAATATAGTATAATGGTCTCATATGATGCACCATACAGTGTAATGTGCCACACACGGTGCAAAATACAATGTAATGGTCCCACAGAGTGCACAATACAGTATAAAGGCAGCACATAGTGCACCAGACAGTATAATGCACCCAATATAGTGCACCATCATGCAGTATAATGGCCCCAAGTAGTGCACCACCATATATTATAATGGCCCCACATGATGCACCAACATAAAGTAAAATGGCCCCACATAGTGTACCACCATGCAATAAAATGGTCCCACATACTGTACCACCATCCAGAAAAATGACCCCACATAGTGCAACTAATATAGCATAACGGCTCCAAAGAGAGCACCATATAATATAAAGATTACACAGCATGCACGATACTGTATAATATGTCCCACATAGTCACTATTATGGGCATTAGATTATTGGCTCTCGGGTGGGTACCACACATAATCGGATTGGTAATATGGCTCTGGGGGTACAATATATGATAGTCATTAGATACATGGTTCTGGGGATACCACACATAGTGGTTATTAGATACATGGCTCTGAAGGGTACCACACGTGATGGGCATTAGAAGCCCTGAATGAGCTCTGCTATGTCTCCGGTCTGTCTCCTGCTGAGCAGACATAGCAGTGCTCAATGTTCACAGCACTGCAGGTGATGATTGCTGATTTCTCTGCGTGGTTGTAAACACTGCATTGACAGCGGCGGTGATCAGCAGCCTGATATTATACTACTAATCCAGGGCTGCCAATCACCAATAAAAACCACCACATACTCACCTTATCTTGGACCTCTTCTCTGCGTTCACCACATCCCAGCATCTCCTCCTGTCACTGCACTGAGCTGAGCACTGTGAGCTGTGACAAGGGGAAAGTGAAGCTTAGCCAAGGGCGTGAGCATAGGTCACAACTGGTGGTAGGACAATGCAGGATGTGGGGTCAGACCCCGACCACAGGCTCCTATGTACAGGGGATGCCGTGTTTGAGGTAAGGCCATGTTCACACATTCATTATTTGGTGAGGTTTTTTTTTACCTCATTGTTTATAAGCCAAAATTAGGAGTGGATTAATCAGAGGAAAAGTATAATCAAAATATATGCTCCACTTCTGCGTTTTTCATCGACTCCTGGGTTTGATTTACAAATACTGAGGTAAAATAATGAACGTGTGACCTAAGTGTCAGACTCAGACACACACACCAGCAAATAAAAATGGCAGCCCACAGTGGCTGAAGAAATAACTAATAAAAAAATATTTACCAGTGCATTTAATTTTGTATTAAAGCTAATTGATTATATTAGCAATATTTATTAATGCAAAAATAAAAATAACGGCACCATTCCTTTAAGCCCTTCAATACCATGGGCATATATCTATGCCTTTGGTTGTGTCCCTGCCTTCGATGCAAGCTCATGTGCTGAGCTCTCATCATCCCCTGCATGTTAGCCCTTTAGATCGAGCTGACAATCTGTGACAGTGCATTCTAAGGCACCGCGGCGGGGATCGCGTTCCTGCCAGCATTGGCAGCCTCGTGATGAGATCATGGGACCTCCATGCATTGCCATGGCAGCCCAGGGTCAGCTGATGACCCTGAATGCTGTTGTGACACATTTCCTACCAGCGATGCCCCAGCGGTGTCACTGGTAGAATGCAATAATTTGTGCTGTGCAGAGAGATGCTGAAGCATTTTTCTGCACAAGACAATGACTAGAATGTTTAGAGCTCAGGCGCCCTAGGGGGCCATTTAAAGAGGACCTGTTACCACCTCCCCTTCCCCCGCTGCTTTCCAAACTGAAAGCACCACTGTGTGTCTTCTGCATTCAGGGAAGGGGTCTCCCATGTTTCTACCTGCCCTGTAAGCTGTAAAAAAACACTTTATAAAGTTTGGAAGCAATGAGTCTGGAGGTCCTTACTGATTATGGAGTCCTCGCTGTTCCCGGGGGTCCTCCCCACCTCCTTCCTCTCTGTGCCACCTCCTTCCTGTGACGTCAGCACTGGAGCCCACCCTGCTACAGATTATGCTGTATGCATACAGTGGGGTGAGCTCCGGCGCTGATGTCACAGGCAGGAGGTGGCACAGAGAGGCAGGGGGCAGGGAGGACCCCTGGGAACAGCGAGGACTCCATAATCAGTAAGTCCCTCGTTATCTCTAAACTTTATGAAGTCTTTTTTACAGCTTACAGCAGTGATGGCGAACTCCAGGCCTCGAGTGCCACCAACAGTGCAGGTTTTCAGGATTTCCTCAGCATTGCACAGGGATTGGAATCATCTGCAGTGCAGGTGATTATATTATCACCTGTGCAATATAAGGAAATCCTGAAAACCTGCACTGATGGTGGCACTCGAGGCCTGGAGTTCGCCATCACTGGCTTACAGGGTGGGTAGAAACATGGGAGACCACATCCCTGAATGCAGCATACATGCTGCATTCAGTGGTGCTTTCAGTTTGGTCCTCTTTATTTTAAAGGAATATCAAGTTTTAAAAAATGTAAAAAAAAACAAAAAAAAACAAAAACTGTTCAAATCACCCTCCTTTTGCCCCATTGAAAAAAAATGCACGTATATGTTGTGTCACTGCGTTCATAAATGCCGATCTATCAAATCAATAAATCAGATCTGCAAACTGCAGAATGGACAAAAAGTCCAAACGTCAAAAGTTCATTTTTTGGTTGTCGCAACATTGCAAAAAAAAATGCAGTAACAGGCGATAAAACAGCGTATCTACCCAGTAAAGGTCAGGTAAGAAACATCAGCTCAAGCCGCAAAATATAAGCTGTCACACAGCCCCCGATACTGAAAAATGAGACTACGGGTCGTGGAAAATGGAGACAAAAGCGCAATTGTTTTTCTCTAAAAACGTAAGAATTTTTTTAAAAATAAATATTACTTGATAATACTTGTGTGTACTTATACTATGCTACATATGCTGCAGACTCTACCAAGTTCCAATGGGGGAGGGGAGACCACGTCAGTGCTGAATCAATCAATGTAATGCTCTGCATCATCATACAGCAGAGGATGACAGCGTGTATATCTGCTTGGTGACATGATTGCTATTTGAAGCGAGAACACCCATGTCACATTACATAGGATGGTATATCAGTGGCAGGATTGTAATGTGACCATGGGGGGGCAGCGGCCACGCCCCTTCCCCATACAGAAGTGTGAAGGGGCTAAATGTAGGATGATCCTGCAGCTCCCAGCATCCACGCCCCTGACACACCTCCTCTTCTCACCGACAGCATGAGACTGTCAGGCTGAAGATTCTAGGTCACATGAGGGAGGGTGGAGAGCAAAAGAGCAGGTATGATTTTATTGATTTATAAGAGATCTATAGATCCTAGAACTGCAGTCTACGCTCTGCTTCATCATGTAGGAGGGCAGGAACTGTACTGAAAGGTTTTCTCTCCCAAAAGATCCCCTCTAAAATAGGTATGCCACAGGTGACACCTAAACCTATGTAAGTATACAGAGAAAAAGGGGTTTGCTTAAAAAGAGGGATACAACCCAAATTTTTGTGAAAGTATAAATACAAATAATCTTCTCTACAAAAAGCACAAAAACACTCAAAATTAAAAACATTTAAAACCGCAATATTAGCCTAATTGCATAGACCCCAAACAAGATAGCAAGGGAGTCAACCCCCAATAACCATACAAAAATACTCTGATATGAAAGGTCCGGAGTTCACAGATAAGGGTCCAGAATGTGTGGACACAAATACAATTTACCGTAGTTATTTGTACAGAGATACATATCTTAGTAAGGTTACAGAGGTACAAAACCAGAATAGGTTGCACTGGTTGAAATGTACAATCATGTAGTTAACAAAGCAATAGAACAAATGCCTCTAATAGAAATAACAATATATAATCCATGTATAAACATCCAGAGATGGTAGTTACAGAAAGAAAATCAGCCTGATAGCAAGTAATCAAGTAACCCCTAGGTACCATAATGCTAAAATAGAGATAAAGATATGGCCCAGTATTAGAGTGTTTTAGTCAATAAGGTTGATTGAAATTACCATAAATTCTAAAGTAGATGGTCAGGAGAATGGGGGGAGGAGGGGTGGCTAGGAGTCCCTAGTTGCATTGCTGCAGTGCCTCGCAGCTTCGTCGGGGAAGGTGCATGTCCTCTACACACCTGTTGGCTGCCTCTGGCAGGATATGAGGAGAGGAGATGCAGTCTCCATACTCAGCCTGAAGCGCTGCCTGTAGTATGCCCGCAGTCCCATGTGGCTTCTGGCATCCAGGAAATGGGAACTGTGCAGGTCCTATACACCGAGCACAATGCATTGCGTGTGTGGAAACCAACAAAATGGCGGTTCCTCTCTTGGCAACATGTTTTTACTTCAATAGAAGGATGAAACAAAAAAATTGGCCTTTCACATAAAGGAGACATATTCTCGGTGCAATTATAAAGATCCCAGGGATGATAATAAAGGACACATAGCGATGTTCTCTGAGCTCAAAACAAGGTATCTATACACAGGATTTTAAAATGTGCAAAGTGTTATAATAAATGCTAGGCGCCTCAGAGACAATAAATACATGATTATAGGCAATAAAACAGGCACAATGTGAGGTCTCGCGATTGGCAGGGACTGGAGTGGTGGGCGGAGCTAAGGCTAGGCCACAGCCAGGGACTGGATTTAACTTTAACCGGAGCTCCTGCCTTGGTTTCACGTATAACGCTGGCCAAGCTGAGGGCTAAGATGGCGCTGGGACTCTCCCTGGCATCAACTGAAGTCTTTAGAGTCCTGGAGACAAGGAGGGATCTTTTTGGAGAGGCAGCGCTTTTTAAGTTACATTTGAACAATGTAATCTGTCTACCTTCGCTGATCAAAACCTGGTGGGGGAGCAGCAGTGTGGAACACCCTGTCACCCTAGATAAGAATCCCAGGTGGGAGAACACCCTGTCACCCTTTGGGAAGAAACATCAACAGGAGTGACGTAATATGGGAGAATGGCGGTGGTGGCACCCTGTTGCCCTGAGAAAAAACTATGCGGGAAAAAATGTCCAATGGGAGAACAGTGATGAGAGACACCCTATTGCCTTGATGCAAAAATAGGAAAAAATTACTAGTGTAGAAATGTACCCTTGTCTGTGGAGATACAAGCAGGGCCGCACCATCCATTGGACAGCGTGAGACCTTTAACTCAGGTGGCAAGCTGGCATGGGGAGCGGCTGTGCAGAAGGGGGCGGCGCCATATCCATACTTCCTGCTCGACGGGCTCCGACGGCTGCGGTAAGACACAACCTCTCCCCCTACTGCATAGACAGACCTGTGGCGTGGCGGCGGCGCAGATAGCACCCCCCCTCCTGGTTCCTCACTTGCAGCTGCAGGGGCGGCGGTGGTAGCTACTGACAACAAACTCCCACCCCACTTTCCCCCGCTCCACACTGTGTGGCTCAGGCGACAGGGGGGCTTGATGCACCCCTGGATACAAGAAGAAAAAAATAGTAACAATGCGCCCAAAAAATAATGGGAGGAGATAAAAAGAAAAAAGTGGATGTAAGTAAAAGCAGGCCCGGTCTGCCTCTTTACACACTAAGCAAAAATTGGGCTTGATTTTTTGTCGGTTTCAGGGTGTGCTGAGGAGCGAAAACTTTATTTACCTAGTGTCGCCTCCTAGTGGCAGCAGCATACAACCACGGTCCTGTGTCCCCCAATAAAGCGAAATATAAATTTTTATTAAAATCTTCTTAGTAAAATGAACAAACAGCAGTCAAAAGTTAAAACCAGTTTCCAGTACACGGACTGAACGCTCAAAGTGCAATTGTTATACAATTAACGTTATTATCACTGAAATATATATTATATATTATATTATATCTGATAATAGTATAAAGACTATAATAGAAATAAAAATAGAAATAAAAACCTATCTCCATAACAGGAAAAAAACATCATCAGAACTTGAGACATATAAGGTATAAAATATAGTATATTTCTCTATCGCCTCATTGGGGGACACAGACCATGGGTGTATGCTTGCTGCCACTAGGAGGCGACACTAAGTTAAATAAACAAAAAAGTTAGCTCCTCCTCCGCAGTATACACCCCAGGTTCGAAGGGACAGCCAGCCAGTTTAAGCTTAGTGTCTACAGGAGATAGACATGGCTCTGAATTCAGAGCCAATATGATATTTTTTTATTCTTTTTACTTTTTTACAAGGACAGGGCGACGGGACCCCCTGCTTGCCCACATACAACAACTGTGAGGCACTTCGAGTGTCGCCTCTTAGTGCCCACAGCGACTGCCAGACCTGCTCTGTGGACACCCTTGGGGTGTCGTCCCTCTTGGGTGCCCAGATGCTTAGTTGGTGGGACCAGCTGTTCGTGCCAAGACCTCGCCTCAGCATCCCTGCTTACAGGGTTACTGAAAGCTGGAGGCTCTTCATTCCCCCACCTCCCTCCGGTCATGTAGTGAAGAAGATTGGGGTGATGGTGTCCCCCCCTCATAGCTTCTCCCCTCACAGGGAAAGAAGACAGCCGAATCACTAGGCCCCCTACCAAGGGGAGAAAATCTGCGTGCCAGGAGACAAGCAGCAGGGTGGAGAGCTTTCTTGTGGCTTTCCCAGCCAGGACGCATGCCTGCGGTGAGTATCCACGGCGTGCGTCGGTGGCGGGTTCCCCACTAGCAGCGCCACCGTGATGCTCCCAGCCGGCGGCCCGCAACTTGAGCCCCTGGCTTTGCGGCCTAGTACTGCGCAGCTCCGCCCCCACCAGCACCCCCGGCCGGCCCACATCTCGGGGCTGTGCTTGCTTCTCGCAGGGAGCGAGATCTCCTGCGCGCGCTTTCTTCTGCAGCGCCTTCGGCAGTTGGAGTCTCTTTCCTCTGTCTCTGGGCCGCTCCCACCTCTGTATTGATGTGTTCACTGAGGTGTGGGATCTGCCCGCTGTCCTCGGTCATTGTTTCTGGAATCTGAAGCATTGAAGACTAATCACAATTTTTTTGTTTTAGGTTGGGTATATTTCCTACTGTCCCAGTATCAAGACAGCCTTCAGCACCTCAATTTCCTCTTCAGGTCCAATTCTCTCTGTATAGACCTGCTAGTTATATCGGCTCATGGAACCTTGTTGGTTTCCAGATGAGGAGGTGTCTGCAGATTAAGTTTCTCTGCCGGGAATTCACTTCCTGTTCGCGGATCTATCTTCGATGATGAGAAATTTCCTGGTCACTTTAGTTACTTCCACACTTGAGCGGTCAAGTTTCCATCTCGGGAAATAGATCTCCCAGGCTCATGTTCCAAGAACAGAAGGGGTACGAATTTGCAACTTCCTACGAGCATACTCGGTGTCTTTGACACTGCATAGTTACACCCCGGGGTTTCACCTCTCTTAGTCAGCTCTTGTCACCTTTTTTCCTGGTTGTCTCGAGCTTCGATCTTGATAGTATTTTTTGTGGACAGTGGCCTCCTCTCCTGAGTGTCCAGCCTCTGTTTTCCTTCCTCTTATAGTACTTTTTTTCCCGCACCCTCGAGTACAGCTTTAGGACATCCCATGGTCTGTGTCCCCCAATAAGACGATAGAGAAAAGAGGATTTTTGTGTACTCACTGTAAAATCTCTTTCTCTGAGCCATCATTGGGGGACACAGCACCCACCCTTATTATAGATATTTCCTTTGGGCCATTCTGTGTTACTTCACATGCTTCTCCTACTGCTTTTGCACTAACTGGCTGGCTGTCCCTCCGGACCGGGGGTGTATACTGCGGAGGAGGAGCTAACTTTTTTGTTTATTTAACTTAGTGTCACCTCCTAGTGGCAGCAAGCATACACCCATAGTCTGTGTTCCCCAATGATGGCTCAGAGAAAGAGATTTTACGGTGAGTACACAAAAATCCTCTTTTGTGGTGCTTGTCCCAATGCTTTATTTTGCATTATTATTATTATTATTATTATTATTATTACCATTTCTTTCAGGTGTTAAGACTTGTGAAAAGAAAAATAGGGAGGGGGACAAGAGGCGCAATAGTGCCCTATCACTAGTGACACTTGTGTATGCTGGTGGTGCTATGAAGCTGCTTACCTGGTCCAGTTGTGATCCCCACAACTGGTTTGAAGGCGTTTTGGAAACTGTGTTCCAGCTGCTGCAGGACCTCCACCGACCACTGGATAGTGGTTTGAATCCAAGGCAATGATGGGAGTGCTGGTGTGTCACGGTCCGCGCTGCTGTGGTATGAATAACTCACCAAAGAACCAAGATAGTTATCATCCTTTATTTCCTCCTCTCTCCTACGCGTTTCAGCGCCACACCCGGCGTATGTCCCTGAGGAAGGCTACCACAGCAGCGCGGACCGTGACACAACAGGTGTTAAGACTTGACCTACACCATGGGGGACAATTCATTTTTAGAGGGGCCACATGAGAGACTGTGACTGGTGTGGAGGGCCAAACCAATAGGCTGATATTAATTCTGCTCAATATTAATATTTACATATTAATTGCAAATAATATTAATATAAAATAATTAAACATAATTAAACAACTTAAAAATATTGAGCAGAATTATGGTAAGTATGCTGACATCCCTTACATATCATATTAGCTCACATGCATTCCCCAAATATACAGTATTTATATTAGCTCTATATACAGTATGAGCCCCCACATTTACCTCTCTATATAAAGAATGATCTTCAACATAACCCCTTACATACAGTGTGAGCCCTCACATTTCCACTTTATATACAGTGTGAGCCTTCACATAGCCACTATATACACAGTATGAACCCCCACAGTCTCCTACATGTAGTATGAACCCCAAATAGCCTCCTAACTATAATACCGTGTTTTCCTGAAAGTAAGACCCTGTCTTACATTTTTTTGGGGGCCAAAAGTGGCCCCTGGTCTTACTTTCGGGGGGGGGGGGGGGGTCTTATATTGAGTGCCCCAGCAGTGTGGCCTACAGGCCCCCTCCTGCTGGCACACTGCGGGAGCGGGTCGCACGTCACGTGCGCCCGCTCATTAGATATGCACTGCATCCCCCTGTCAATCAGCGACAGGGGGAGCAGTGCATTATATATATGGGCCCCCCTCCTGCTGGCACACTACCCCCCCAGTTGGTGTTCTGAGGCCCCCCCTGCTGCTGCTCACATCTTACCCTCCAGGGTCTTCTTGCAGCAGCCAGCGTGTCAGTCCTCCGTCCTCGGCTGTCTCCCGGATCATGTGACCCGTCGCAGCGCATGACGTCATCGCGACTGCGACCGGCCGGTCACATGATCCGGGAGACAGCCGAGGACGGAGGACAGACGCGCTGGCTGCTGCAAGAAGACCCTGGAGGGTAAGATGTGAGCAGCAGCAGGGGGGCCTCAGAACACCAACTGGGGGGGGTAGCATGCCAGCAGGACGGGGCCCATATATAATGCACTGCTCCCCCTGTCGCTGATTGACAGGGGGATGCAGTGCATATCTAATGAGCGGGCGCACGTGACGTGCGACCCGCTCCCGCTCTCCCACCCCCCCACCGCTAGGGGCCTTACATTAGCCCCCCCCGGTTGTAAGGCCTTATATTCGGGGGAGGCCTTACATTAGCAGGCCCCCTCTTTACCCCTAGGCGGCCTTACAATCGGGGGGGTCCTACTTTCGGGAAAACACGGTATGAGCCCCCCACATAGCTTCCTAAATACATTGAGCACCAGATAGCCATCTCTATACAGTATGAGCCCCCACATAGTGTCCTAGATAAATTATGAGCCCTACTTAGCCTCACATATACAGTATGAGCCCTAAATAGCTCCTATAAACATTTGAGTCCTAAATTGCCTCGTATATATGTGGCACCCCTGCAGGGGATTGCCACAGGTTACACTGGTGCAAGGAAGGACTGACACCTTGGTTTGCTCAGCACACAACATCTACCACTCCAGACCTGAAGGGGGAGCTTTACTGGCTGCATTAAGTCAGTTCCCCTTTAAGAAGATGCAGGCTGAGAGGAGGAGACAGTTAGTCCCAGGAGACAGTTGGCAGTTAGTTCATGTGAGGAGAGGAGAAAGGAGGAGGCAGAGCTGCTGGTCTCTGGTGAAGATTATAGGCCAGGACCAGAAGGGATAATTGTCGGCTGTTCATACCCCAGGGAAGGGGCCGGAGGCAAGTAGAGGAGATAGGGGACAAGAAAAGGGATCTGTGGAGGTTTAATAGTGCCCATAAACAATGGGTAACCCTGGAGGGTCTCCTTTTTCCTGTGTCTCTGTATTGGCTCCCCTGGCTTGAAAAGACCTCACGTCCCTCTGTGACGGAATGGGTCCCACTCACCCAGACGGTTATAAGACATTGGGACAAGATTAACTGCAAACTGAAGTTGACCTCCAGACCGGGTAGACTGAGTCCTTTGTTTGACAACCCCACATTCCCCCTGCGATGACTAGATCGTCCTTTCTGTGTTGGTCAGCACATGACCGGGTATGCCTGGGACAGGTTGCGGACAGACTGGCGGGGCTCGCTGGTGTGGAGGGGCTCCGGGGCCAGACCGGGGGGGGTGTTGTTCTCATGGATGGAGTTCGCCCAGATCCGAGATTATCTCTCAGGGATCTCCTTGGGGGTTCCGACACCATTTGAGTTGATGATGCTTTCATCTGAGGGCCTGTCCCATGTGGTCTCCATGTTTTATGTCCTGGTCCTGGCTGGGTTGGTGTCCGACCCTCTTGGATTCATGGAGGCTTGGGAGAGAGACCTGCACATCACCTTATCTGAGACTGATCGTCAAAAAATTTTTGTACTCACCCACAAAATGACGGTCTCATGTGCTGCTCAGGAACGGAACTATAAAATTTTAACACGCTGGTACCGTTGCCCCACTTTCCTACACAGGCTCGACCCTGGAGTGTCAGATGCTTGTTGGAGATGTGGGATAGAGAGGGCCTCTATGTTCCATATCTGGTGGTCGTGCGGTCTCCTCCAACCCTTCTGGGGTCAGGTGTTTGAGGCCTTTCACCTGATGTCTGGGATTTATCATATGCCTTCCCCCCAGATTGCCCTCCTGTCTCTGGTTCCTGCCGCTGTGTCCTCAGCAAAAAGGGGAATTTTGAGGTTCTGTTTAATGGCGGCTAGGGCTGTCATTCCGAGACACTGGAGCAGTGGCGTAACTACCGGCATAGCAGCCGTAGCGGTCGCTTTGGGGCCCGGCGCTTGTGGGGGGCCCGGACCCAGCGCCGCTACGCAGCCGCTGCTATACCGGCAGCTGCGCCTGTGATACATTACAGGGGCGGACTGGTCCGGCGGGCCCCGACACTTTGGGGCCACGCCCACTAAGTCCCCCCCCCCCCATACCCCCCTGGGTGCTGTAGGGGGGGCCCGGACGGAAAGGGGGGACCCATTGGTCCCCTGAGCGCCCCCACATGTAATACAAGGGGGCCCCTGACCGCTGCCCCCACACGCTATCCTCGGGGCCCCCTGACCGCTGCCTGACCTCCATTACTGCTGCGTCCCCCGGCCGCTCTCCATTACCTGCAGGCAGTCTCGCTGATCTGCCTGTCATGTGAGCTGTAGCCGGCGCCGCTCTATTTCCTGTATCGCCGGCTACAGCGTCACACTACATGACAGGCTGTGGCTGTGATCAGCGCGACTGCCTGCTGCAGGTAATGGAGAGCGGGGGGCCTGTATATACCACACCACCAGGGGCTCTGTATATACCACCAGGGGCCTGTATCCTACCACCAGGGGCTCTGTATACTACCACCAGGGGCTCTGTACACTACCACCAGGGGCCTGTATACTACCACCAGGGGCTCTGTATACTACCACCAGGGGCCTGTATACTACCACTAGGGGCTCTGTATACTACCACCACCAGGGGCTCTGTATATACCACCAGGGGCTTGTATACTACCACCAGGGGCTCTGTATATACCACCAGGGGCCTGTATACTACCACCAGGGGCTCTGTATACTACCACCACCAGGGGCTCTGTATACTACCACCACCAGGGGCTCTGTATACTACCACCACCAGGGGCTCTGTATACTACCACCAGGGGCCTGTATACTACCACCAGGGGCTCTGTATACTACCACCACCAGGGGCTCTGTATATACCACCAGGGGCCTGTATACTACCACCAGGGGCTCTGTATATACCACCAGGGGCCTGTATACTACCACCAGGGGCTCTGTATACTACCACCACCAGGGGCTCTGTATACTACCACCACCAGGGGCTCTGTATACTACCACCACCAGGGGCTCTGTATACTACCACCACCAGGGGCTCTGTATACTACCACCAGGGCCTGTATACTACCACCAGGGGCTCTGTATACTACCACCACCAGGGGCTCTGTATATACCACCAGGGGCCTGTATACTACCACCAGGGGCTCTGTATATACCACCAGGGGCCTGTATACTACCACCAGGGGCTCTGTATACTACCACCACCAGGGGTTCTGTATACTACCACCACCAGGGGCTCTGTATACTACCACCACCAGGGGCTCTGTATACTACCACCACCAGGGGCTCTGTATACTACCACCACCAGGGGCCTGTATACTACCACCAGGGGCTCTGTATATACCACCAGGGGCTCTGTATACTACCACCACCAGAGGCTCTGTATACTACCACCACCAGGGGATCTGTATACTACCACCACCAGGGGCTCTGTATACTACCACCACCAGGGGCCTGTATACTACCACCAGGGGCCTGTATACTACCACCAGGGGCCTGTATACTACCACCAGGGGCTCTGTATACTACCACCACCAGGGGCCTGTATACTACCACCAGGGGCTCTGTATATACCACCACCAGGGGCCTGTATATACCACCACCAGGGGCCTGTATATACCACCACCAGGGGCCCTGTATACCACCACCAGGGGCCTGTATATACCACCACCAGGGGCCCTGTATACCACCACTGGGGCCTGTATATACCACCACTGCGGAGGCTGCTGTAATACTGCTGGGGCCTGTATATACCACTGGAGAGGCTGCGGTATACCACTGGGGCTGCTGTATATACTGCTGGGGCCTGTAAGGGTGTGTGTCTTGAAGGGGCGTGTCATTTTGGGGGGGGCGTGTCTTGGAGGGGCGTGTCATTGGGGGCGTGTCTTGGAGGGGGCCCCGTTCAAAAGTTTGCTATGGGGCCCTGCCAGTTCTAGTTACGCCCCTGCACTGGAGGTCTAAGGAGGTCCCCACCATGCTGGAATGGATAGCTGAGATGAACAAACTAAGTCGCATAGAGTCTTTGATGTCCGATGATCATGGCACCGGATCAGACGGGGGTAGTACATGGTATCTATGGCATTCTTTTAAGGAGAGCCCGGAGTTTGCAGATTGGTTGTTGCGATCCTCTCTTCCTTCTTGAGCTAGATTAACCAGGTTTCCTCTTCCCTCCCACCCCCTCCCTTTTTTTTTCTCTCCACCCCTTCTTCCCTTCTGTTCCCTCCTTTCATGTCTTCTTTCATTACCTTTCCCCTTCTATTTTCTCTTTTTTATTTCATGGTCTGTAGGGGTGACGGAGATGTTTAGATGGCTACGGAATAGCAAGAACTGGCTTACACTTCGCTTCAAGCTTCATCTTGATGTGATATAATTGGTGAATTATATGTATCAGGGTCTTTTGAGACGGCTGCCGGGGTCTCGGCCTTGGAAATGGAACGTGTTTTCTGTCATACCCCAGACTATGTACGAATGTGTAATTCTTTATATCTGAATTGTTACCTTTTTTTTTTTTTCTTATGACCTTTTGAAATTAATAAATACATTTATTGAAAAAAAAAAAAGAAAAGGGATCTGAATATATTCCCCTTTAGCACAACCGGACACTGGAGTCCGATGCTGTGGGCTTGCAGAGCCACAGTGAAAAGCCCAGCAGTGTCAGGAGGAGTTTAGCCCTGAGGATAGTGACAAAAAAGACTTTAAAACTAACCAAACATAGGACCAGGGGCCACAGAAGAAAACAGCACCTTGTCGCTGGTTTCCGGGCACTCCGCAGTAGCTACTGCTGAAGCTAAGCCTTCCACTTTGCATTGAATCTAGAGCAGTGATTGCTATACCCCTATTCACATTGTCTGTATTAGCTGTGCAGTTTAGCCACTGCTGGCACTCATTTAAGTGCACATAGTGTTTAGTGTCGCAGCAGATAACTCCCTTATACAGAGGAAAACAGGACCCCGCAGAAGGACCTCATTGTTAGTTTAAGAAAATAAAGAAGTGGAGGGTTCAGACTCAGGGAGGACTCATCCCTCAAGGCAAAGCACAAAGATAAAGGAGGCCTCCTATCCTTTCAAGGAGTTAATCCTAAATTGCACCAGGGACCTGGTTATTACTCTGGACTGTACCTGTTATGTGACCACCAGTAAAAAGGTACCGGAACAACTATCCCTGTGTGTATGTGTGACTGTTTTACAGCTATAATTTACCATCATCCTCCTCCACTGCCCTCCCTCATCACCTTCTTTAATTGCTGCCCTGAGGTAAAGCTCCACCTGTGGGGAGCTGTACCACACTTTGCTGCCCCTACCATCACCTCAGTGGCCGGCTGGCAGCGCTGGTACCAAATTACCGGACACTACAGGTGGCGTCATGTTCTCCTGTAAACAATTCCTTCATCCCCCATCAAATGATCCCCAGGGCACGGCCCCGGGATACCGTCCACCTGTGACTCCTTACTCAGCAGACCCGGTGACCGAGTACCCCCCTCAGCCCTGGTCCCATCATATACATTAAGTCCCACATAGCTTTCTATACACATCATCGGCTATATAAAGCCTTCTAAATACATCATTTTACGTAGAGCTTACTTACTTTCTATACCTTGGGGAAATTCTGGATTGTTCCACAAGAGGATGTGCTGCGAGACTCTAAAAGAGAGGCCAAGCTTTTTCCTTACTGCTTTCCAAGTAGAAATAGCATCTACAGCTTACTCTCGGTAATTCTTTTGGGACATCCGGTTGGGGCGCTGGCCAGGTGGGAGCGTCAGCTGGGCCCGATATCCGTGGACCAGTGGGACGCAATACTTCAGATGGTCCCCAGACTGTCTCTCAGTGAGCCCAATCGTTTGTCTCAATTGTATATCCTATATATCCTCTCAGCCCTGGTCCCATCATTTTCTGGCGTCACAAACAGGATCCGAACCAGCCTGGTATCTACCAGGTGAAGTGCGCCGTAGCCTCCCTGGCGGTCTGTTTAGTTCTAGAATTTTTTGCTAAAAGCGGGCTACCCGCGTTCGCGGTAGATGCGGTTAAAAAACCGCATCTGCCGCACTTGCCGCATAGCTGCCGCACTTGCGCCGCACTTGCGGCGCGGTTGCGGTAATCTGCATAGGAACCAACCACCTCGGATGACCCTCATACACTGTTAATATGTGCCCCTGCAGCCTAGTAAACCATTAGCAGCACTGTTGTTGTGTGAAAAGTGGCTGCAGTAGAAGTGAGATAATGATTGTATACACTTACATGCCTGCGTACTTGAGTGCGTCTCCCTGTGTGTGCTGGCACGTGTGGGCTGTGCTCATCATGTCTGCTCTCCCCCTCCCTTATGCACGCCCCCTCTCAGCCTGCTATAGTGATGTGAGGCTGATTGCGTCATAAAGGGGCGGGGCTACCGGGATGCCGCGATTTAGCCCCGCCCCTTTATGACGCAATCAGCCTCACATCACTATAGCAGGCTGAGAGGGGGCGTGCATAAGGGAGGGGGAGAGCAGACATGATGAGCACAGCCCACAAGTGCCAGCACACACAGGGAGACGCCCTCAAGTACGCAGGCATGTAAGTGTATAAAATCATTATCTCACTTCTACTGCAGCCACTTTTCACACAACAACAGTGCTGCTAATGGTTTACTAGGCTGCAGGGGCACATATTAACAGTGTATGAGGGTCATCTGAGGTGGTTGGTTCCTATGCAGATTACCGCAACCGCGCCGCAAGTGCGGCAGCTATGCGGCAGATGCGGCAGATGCGGTTTTCTCACCGCATCTGCCGCGAACGCGGGTAAGCCCGAGCCTGACTCGGGGTTAACGCTTCTGGTAGTGAATGTTAACCCCGAGTCAGGCTCGGGAATAACGCTAGGAAGGTTAAGACTTTATTTAATTGACTGTGCGGCCGCCATTACACCGCCTCAGAAATTACAGCTGCGTCACAGCAGGAGAAAGAGCGGGAACATAAGCCCCGCCCCTTCCACTCTGCCGGAGAGACACAAAGCGCAGCTCCCTGCTTCAGAGAGACCCGAGGTGCCCGCTCCCTCTACAGAGCCGCCGACGGCTGGAGAAATCTGTTTCATCTTACAGGTTGGCAGCCATTAACTAGGGGGGGCCTCACCATGAGTGACACGGATGATGTGCAGGTCCCTGACAGGGAAGATGCCCAGAACGCAGTACCTGGAGCAGCAGCCCAAATAATGCCTATAACCATGCCGTATGTACCAGGTGCCAAATGGTTACCAACATATGAAGGTAAACCTGGTACGTTAGCAACATTTAAGCATAAGATGTGTGCAATGCTGGACATGTATGCTATGACGCAGAAGCAACAGGCTACCGTTGTGCTGGGACAATTAACAGGCGCAGCGGAGCTGGAGGCTGAGTCCTGGAGTGATGCTGAAAGGGACTCTGCTGCCAAAGTGTTTGATAAGCTAAAATTAGTGTTTGAAAAGCGCACACAGTCTGAATTGAGGATGCTGTTCTATCAGTGTAAGCAGAGACCGCAGGATACCATCAGAGACTATTCCCTCTGTTTACAAAGGGCACTCCGGTCCTTAAAACAGGTAGACCCGGCAAGATTAAATGCTTGCTGAGCAGTTTACAGAGGGATTGAGGTTCAGACTATCGCCCCGTGACGAAGGTATATTACCGAAACACGTGTTGGGCGGGTTCATCACTGACAGCGGCGCTGAGGTAAATATGCTTCTTATATCATTGGCTTGTTAATGTTGGCTCCCCTAGCAGCAAGCGGTGTATTAGATAACATCATTGGCTGTTGGTGCTATATAGCACACTTTTGACTATTGACCTGGTCCCTATTTATAGTTTCCATTGGAGTTGGCGTTGTTATATGTGGCAATGCTAGACATTGAGGTTCAGCCTCTTTGATTTTACACTTTGTTAGGGCTATGTGCTGCTAACTATGGCTTGTCCTGGTTATGTCATGAATACAATGGTCATGATTTATTCTTCAACTAAGGCCTCCTGTTATTTGACACCCTTAGTATTGCATTAGTATAGATAATATTTTGCTACCTATATAGTGCTTTGTTGGTTAATTATACCAATTTTTTTGACTTTCATTGTTTTGATTTCCCTTTGGTTGACAGTAACATAGGCTATATTTTACCCTGAATATCCATATTATTGATCTGGTCATGGTTACTGATCTGTATACAACTGTAGCAGCTGTGTTGCCCATACCTTGGATATAGGTTAATTCATTGTATATTGTAATTAAATAGGTATATAGGAATTGTCCTATCCTATGCATTTATCTATATGTTTAGAGGATTATTTCCATTAATGTAAGCACTATAGCACTTTTTTTAATCATGTTTACAATGCGGATACTATTGCTTATTGGGCTTTCAATTTTGTTTAGGACATTTTTCTAATCTTTCCATCGTTTTAATGTCCTATTACCAACTGTAATACAAACAACCTCTTGTTGTGATCTATTGTGTCCAGTTATATATTGATATCCTGTGTCCCCACACTGTTCCTCTGTGATCCCCTATTTAATAATAAAATTTCACTTTTCATTCATCTGGGCTGCAATGTCGTTTCATTTGGTTGTTGGAGGTTAGTAATTGTAGCGATAGGCCCCTTTCCCTGCACACCTCCGGGGTGCAGTTCTTGACACAGCTATGTCAATGAATAGATATATGTTGATTTTTTGGTCTCTAGGGAATTATGCAGACGTCAGTTTTACCATATGTGAACATGGTACAGGACACAAAAAAAAAAAGCCATTGTAGAATTTTTCTTTTTTTTGCAACTTCACCGCACTTTGAATCCTTTTCCCGTTTTCCACTACACTAATATGGTAAAATGAATGATGTCATTCAAAAGTAACTCAAAATTCATCCCACAAAAAAACAAGCCCTCTTATGGCAATATTAATGGAAATTTTTTAAAAAAAGTAATGGCTCATTGAAGAAAGGGAGGAAAAAAAAAACGAAATTTCTTGGGGAAATGAAGTGGTAAATCAAGGACCTGTCACATTGAACGTGTTATCTAAGTACCAGGCATCACATTATAGGGCTGTAGAACTGCAGTTAGTGATCCTATATGGTTTTTGCCAATCATGTGTTTAAACACAGTCATAAAGAGAGTATGCTCAATAAGTGCTTTTGCTCCAATGTTCAAGAGATCAGAGGAGGTTTCAGAACACAGTCCCCCACCAATAAAAACTTATAGCAGTATTGTATAAAATATCAGTAAGGCCCCTTTCACATCAGTGTTTTTTGCTGAATGCGGCAGATTTACTGCATCTGCTGCCTAACGGCCGACTTGGGATACAGCTACGGCAAGTCCCCATTCATCCTCTATGGAGCTTGCGGCAGATGCGGTTTTGCCTCAATCCGGCCAGTTAGCTACATTTTTTTTGCACGGCCGCAATTGCTGGATTGCGGCAAAGCCACACGCCCCATAGAGAATGAATGGGGGCTTGCCGCAGGTGTACCTCAAGTCAGTCGTTAGGCGGCAGATGCGGTAAATCTGCCAGATGTGCTAAATCTGCCAGATGTGCTGTATTCAATGAAAAATGCTGATGTGTAAGGGGTCTTGGGTCATTCCATGTCAAGTAAACCAATGATTTTTACCTCTATATTTTAATTCTTTTGAGATTTTGTTATTTTATAACAGACAATGCAAAATGTGAAGATTAAAAAAAAAAGTCTAGAATTTTTTTTATCGATTTTCAAAGTTCGGAAAAAGTGTGAATTTCGATGTTGCCTGCCTTTACATTTCTCCTAATAAGGGTGCCTTTACACTTGCGTTTGACACGCAGCGCACCGAACGCAGCCAAACGCTTGCGCACATGCGTTCCTATGTTTAACATGGGAACACATGTGGCTGCATTTTGGCTGCGTTCGGTTGCATTTGCGTACGGATGCGCATAATATGTGCGCCCTCCTCCACACTCCGAACGCAGTATGTTGCATTTTTTGTGCGTTCGCGGGCGTTTGTTTTATCCGCAAGTGCACAAAAAATGCATGGAAGTCAAAGGATCCACAGTGTCCTCCACATGACAGCGCAGGAGAACGCTACGGATCTCACTGAATTCTCTCCCGGATGGCCACCGGGAGATCAGCCAGAGCCACAGCTGATCTCCCGCCGGGAGATAGGTGATGTCGGCGCGGGATATTTCAAGAAGCGATCAGCTGTTTCTCATCTCTTGCACCTATATCACCCTATTCGGTGTCGGCGCGGGAGATTTAAACAGCTGTCAGATCAGCTGTATCTTCAAATCTCCCGTGCTGGCACGCGGGAGATCAGTTGTGGCCGGGAGGAGGAGATCTCCACCGCTGATCTCCTCCCGGCCGCTGATTGGCTGGCCGGGGACCATACTAATGTGAATACATGCAGAGATTCTCCGCTGCGTTCACATCAGTGTGGGCTGCGTTGCACTGCGTTTGCATCTGCATGCCCTCCGCATGCAGACACAAACGCAAGTGTGAAGGCAGCCTAACTTAGGCTAGAAATAAGTTGGAGAAACAAAATAACACCCATTCTGCTCAGAACTGTACAGGCTTTCACCAGATATGTCACAAGAGTATCTTTGTTAATATTTTACCCATGTGAATGCAAAATTTTAAAACACATTTTAAAAAGAAAAGTTTAACAAAAATTTCTAAAAATGCACGTCTGCTATGCTCTTAGCCACATCTGTACCAAAATTCAAGTTGGGATTGCGAAAGTTATATACTTTAAAATATGATCCTATTATAGCGTCAATGGGTCATTCAAATGATCAAGTGATCCAAATATGAATATTTTTTTTACCTGACATCTTTAGATTTAAAAAAAAAAAAATTTCTATATGAAGTACAACTTTAATTACAAATTACAAGTTCAGAATTTTTTTCTTCATCAGTTAAATTTTTACAGACGTTTAAAGTTTTAAAAAAGTGCGAATTTTGGCCTGGAATGGCTTTTTTTTTTAATCATATCTCGGGCTAGAATTTAGATAAAGAGGTGCGAGAGGCATCATGCTTCTCAGAACGGTACGGGCTTTCATTTGATATGCCACAAGACTATGTTTCTTAATATTTTGTTTTGGAGAAATCAAATTCAAAATTTTGATGCGCAATTGTGAAAAAAAAATTTCTTGCCTAGTAACAGTGTGCTGTCCGTGTGAATGCATTTTTTTTCTCAGCAGTTATGTACTGTACAATCATTTACCAGAACATTTTACAGTGTTCTGAACTACAGAATGATAATGTATGACACTTTGTCGGACCCATTGATTTGCATTGGTGAGTGTCGCACAAGAATCGCAATACTGTCGCAGCATGTGGCAACTTTTTTTTCATCCAGATTCTGGATGAGAAAAAAAACGGACGACACATGTTAATCTGTTCTGACTCATTCTCTAACACCAGTTCAAGGGCAATGCGATATTTTCTCGTCCGATTTTCACGCCAGTGTGTCCGAGCCCTAGCAAGGCCTTCTCTATTTGAAATCTCATCTTCTGGGAATGCAGGTGGAGGGTCTGGGGAATCACAGACCGGGAGGAGACGATCTAGTGTACAGTCTTGGTCCTGGTGCACTGAAATCTTAATAGCAGAAACCTTCAAATTAAAGAAAAGAATTAAATAAGAACCATAAAGTGGGTTTCTACACAAAAGGCATCAATTTAAAAGGGACTGTCAGCACAGAATGATTGTTCAATCCAAGTACAGGTGCTCATGCATCATGGAGGTGTTAAGTGTAGATGCCACTTAGCACCCCAAAAAGGAAAAAAAAAAAAGTCTTGCCGAAAGCTTTCACTTTATTCCAAAGTATAATTGTGCAAATTTTGCCCTAGCATGGACCCCCGATACATGGACTGGCAAGTACCCAAGATTGCCAGTCTTCTCTATGAGGCTGTCTATTTTGGGTCAAGGACCTGTAGCCCATCAATGCACTACGTCAGTCCATATTCAGATAGCAAAACATGAATAGGTGAATCCAGATAAAGGGCGGTTTTACAAAGAGAAGTAGCTTATTTCCCTGCAGCAGGTACTTTGCATTCAGCAATGGTACATTCACTTAAATAGATGACCATACATATAATACAAATGTAGAGCAAGTCAGAAAGGGTGACAACATACAACTGCCTCTAGGACATCCAACATTAACAATTCACACATTTAGAAATAAAACTTTCCTTTTTATTATTGAAAACATATTTACACAACATAATGGAGAAAAGTAAGAATTTATATACATGACGCTCTTCTCATGACCTGGAATATTAGTCCCTATGTGGTCAGAACTCGGCTATGATATAGGTTTACATCTACCACCATCGGAAGTGAGCAAAGGCTCGATTTGCCTCTGCCATTTTATGGAGGTCATTTTTTCTTTTAATAATATTCCCTTCACCACGATAAGCTTCTAGCAGTATTTCTGCCAGCCGGTCATACATTAAATTGCGGCGAGATTTCTTCTCTCGGCCTTCAGTGATAATCCACTTCATTGCCATAAATCGGCGTTTTTGATCTGTTAGAGGTACAGGGACCTGCACAAACAAAGCAAAAAAGAAATGATGTAACATAAAATATTATAACCACCCTTTCTCCAGGTTTTATTGTTCTATACCTGATAGGACTTTCCTCCTTTCAGTATACTTGTAAGGCCAATGATGGGGGTGCATTGCGCCATTGCCTGGTGAAATATGGCATAAGGGTTGCACTCAATGTTCTCCCTCTCCTCTGGGCTCGCCTTGTAATATTTCTCTAGCTGTATTCTCTTGATTTTCTCCAAAGTCTGAAACAAATATGGAAAACATTCAACTCTCATTCAGTAAAAAGTAGTGACTGGTTGTGTTTGTTGTCTGCTGATCCATTAAAACTCTAGGACACTGCCTAATATACCACATGTAGCCAACTTTGGATCTTCAGAAAAGTGGTGGAGTGCATCCGCAAAACTATTCAAATCCATGGACTGGAAACCAAACTGACCTAACAATTAACACCTACCCAGTGTTGAAAATAATTTTGCCCCAGAATACTCCTATAACCCCTTCACCACCCAGCTATCATGCCCAAATTTTACTTCTGATCAGTGTCACTTTATGCAGTAATAACTCTGGAACACTTGAATGGATCCCAGTGATTCTAAGAAGGTTTTTTCATGACACATTGTACTTCATGTTAGTGGTAAATTTAGGTTGAAATTATTATGATTTACGTTTGTAAAAATGTTGGAATTTTGGCAAAGATTGAAAATAGCAAAATGTTCTAACTTTGAATTTGTATGCCCTTAAACCAGAGAAAGTAAACATTTCCCACATGCCTACTTTACATCAGCACCATTTTTTAAAACATCTGTTAGGACGTTAGAAGGGTTAAAAGATTACCGTATATACTCGTGTATAAGCCGACCCGTGTATAAGCCGACCCCCTACTTTTCCCCCCAAAACCTGGGAAAACCTATTGACTCGTGTATAAGCAGAGGGTGGACCCCAGCACAGGTATACAGTTCCCCCCAGTGGTATACAGCAGCCTCCCCAGTGGTAGTATATAGCAGCCACAGAGGTATATACAGTAGCCCCAGTGGTAGTATACAGCAGCCTCCCCCTGTGGTAGTATACAGCAGCCTCCCCATGTGGTAGTATACAGCAGTCTCCCCCTGTGGTAGTATACAGCAGTCTCCCCCTGTGGTAGTATACAGCAGTCTCCCCCTGTGGTAGTATACAACAGCCTCCCCCTGTGGTAGTATAGAGCAGCCTCCCCCTGTGGTAGTATACAGCAGCCTCCCAGTGTGGTAGTATACAGCAGCCACAGAGGTATATACAGCAGCCCCTCCCCTGTGGTAGTATACAGCAGCCCCCCCTGTGGGTATACAGCAGTGCCTCCCCCTGTGGTATATACAGCAGCCCCTCCCCTGTGGTAGTATACAGCAGCCCCTCCCCTGTGGTAGTATACAGCAGCCCATCCCCTGTGGTAGTATACAGCAGCCCCTCCCTGTGGTAGTATACAGCAGCCCCCCCCTGTGGGTATACAGCAGTGCCCCCCCCCTGTGGTATATACAGCCCCCCCCCCGTTGCTGCCGCACACCTGTAAAAAGAAGATCTTTCATACTTATCCTCCTGCTGTCACCGCGCGCATCCTCCGCTCTCCTTCTTGCTTGCACCCGGCGTCCATCTATATGACTGCGCACAAATAATGACGTCATTATTTGTGCGCAGTCACGTGGATGGACGCCGGGTGCAAGCAAGAAGGAGAGCGGAGGATGCGCGCGGTGACAGCAGGAGGAGAAGTATGAAAGATCTTCTTTTTACAGGTGTGCGGCAGCAACGGGGGGGGAGGGGGCTGTATATACCACAGGGGGGGGCACTGCTGTTTACTACCACAGGGGGGCGGAGGAGCGCTGGCAATGTAATATGCACGGCTCCCCTGCCGCTGATGGACAGGGGGATGCAGTGCATATTGCATTGCACTAATGAGCGGCCCCACGTGACCGGCCGCTCACTATACAGCCTCCCCCACCTCCTCCAGCCCCCGGACACCAGCCCCACACACTCAGCCGTATAGTGACTCGTTTATAAGCCGAGGGGGGCACTTTTCAGCACAATTTTTGTGCTGAAAAACTCGGCTTATACACGAGTATATACAGTAATCAGCAATTTCTCATTTTCCAACAAAATTTACAAAACTATATTTTTTAAAGAGATCACATCACATTTGAAGGGACTGATGTGTCCATCACAGAAAATACCCAAAAATGACACTATTCTAAAATCTGCACCCCTAAAAAATGCTCAAAACCACATTCAAGAAGTTGTATGAATGCTTTAGGTTCTTCACAGAAAGTAATGTTGAAGGCAAAAAATGAAAATCTTACTTTTTCCCACAAAAATATATATATATTTTTTTAAACAATACATTCAATTTTATTGAAAGTTTTTTTTCAAATGAAAGCATAAACAACAACAAAAAAGACCTCCTTCCACTCACAGGAGAAGGGAAGGCCAACAATAGAGAGAGGGACAGTAGTTCAGAGAGAGAGAGAAAAAAAAAAAAAAAAGAGATGTGTAGGGGGGGGGTAGGTCGAAAGCTACAACCTCCAAGTCACGACATCAAGCAGGTAGAACATACTCTGCCCACTTCAAATAACGATACGGGAGGATAGTAAGAGGCTCTATCTCGAGGGTATCGGGGTTGCCCGAGGATGAGACGCCCATACTTCCCACCTGCGCCGGACACTGGCCCTGGTAGGTCTGTCCATAGCCAGGTAGTACTCCTGGTGGAAGATCCAATTAGTCTTTTGGATCACCTCTGATAGGGTAGGAGGGGTGTGCGACTTCCATTTAGCGGCCAGACAAAGACGGGCCGCAATCAAGATGTACGAGGTCGTCCCCCTAAGTGGCACCGGCAAGTCGTCAATCCCTATATTTAAAACTGCTAATTGTGGAGATAAATCCACCTGGGTTCCAATTACTGAACGGATAAGGGTCAATACTAAGCACCAGTAAGGGGTTATTTTGGGGCATCTCCGCCACATGTGAGCCAGGTTTCTGCTCTCCCCGCATTGCCTCCAACAGAGAGGGGACTGACTCCCAGCAAAGTGAGAGATGCGCACGGGAGGGAGGTACCACCTGAAGTGGACCTTTTTCAAGTTTTCAACATGGTTTACACATCTAGTCGCCTTCCCAATCTCTGAGGAGGCAACCCACCAATACCTGGCGAGGAGGAAAAGGCCAGGTCCCTCTCCCAGATCTTCA
Organism: Allobates femoralis; assembly: GCA_033576535.1. Lineage (NCBI taxonomy): Eukaryota > Metazoa > Chordata > Amphibia > Anura > Aromobatidae > Allobates > Allobates femoralis. The sequence continues at coordinate 289,665,117 of JARQOC010000006.1, forward strand.
TATATGTTAACTTGCTCTCCACGCATCGACCCACCAAGGAATGGTACATTTTTGACAGTTCCTTAGTATTCGATGGGGCGGACATTACGAATTGGAGCAACGAGGACCTGAGCCGGGGGGCCCCCTGAACCGAGTAAGGTCCTGCTCGGATCAAGTGTGCAACTTGTAGGAATTGTAGGAAGTAGGGGCAGCATGTGGGGTAAGCGTCACAGAGGGGACCCCCCCACCCAGGAGGAAGTCACCCAAGGACCCAATGCCAGCCTCTTCCCCCCTCCTCAAATTTAGAGACGGGATCTGGAGTTGTAGAGAGTGAATGGGGATGTCATCAGGGAGGAACTCCGTCCAAGAGCGCGGCAGACCTCTCCAACACGCGAGGAGTTTGCGCCGACTCAAGCAGGTGGGTCCATGCACTTGACCGGAAAGACTCAGCAGCTAAAAGGTCGCGAAGAGAGCTCCGCGGCACCAGTGAGGACTCAATTTGAATCCATCTAATGTCGTCAGGCGAGTGCCACCAGGACCTGGCCTCCTCCAGGACGACCGCCCTGTGGTAATCCACAAGTTTAGGTAGTCCCATGCCCCCCTGGTGGAGGGGGAGGTACATCACCTCCCGAGCCACCCGTGGCATCTTGTTAGCCCATACATATCTATTTATTATATTTTGTAGCTTAAATAGAAGGTCCTTGGGGACTTTGAGCGGGACGCATCGAAAGTAGTACAAAATCTTCGGGAGGAGTAACATTTTCAGGGCATGTAGTCTTGCAATCCAAGACAGGGTTCTAACGGGGTGAGAGGTGACACCTTTGGAGATTTTAGAGCATAAGTTACCATAATTTACTCTGGCAAGAGTAGATGTGGAGCACAGCATTACGCCAAGGTAGGGGATGCCTGATCGTAGCCATTTGAAGGGAAGGGATCGAGAGAGGGACGCAATGGTCGAGTCTGGAATATTGAGGGGAAAAAAAATCACTGATTTCGCCGTGTTTAACTTGTAGAATGAGATCTGAGAGTAGAATGATAAGGCGCGCGCATTACTGTTAGGAGAGATCGAGACACATCAGTGCAAGTAATTATCACGTCATCGGCGTACAGGCCAATGACGTGTGAGCTCCTACCCACCCAGATCCCCGCAATGTCAGGGTCCGAGCTGATTTTTTCCGCCAGCGGCTCAATGGCCAGGGAAAAAATAACCGGGGACAGTGGGCACCCCTGGCGGGTACCGTTCGTGATCTGGAAGGCTGGCGAAAGGAAACCAGAGGCAAGAACCCTGGCATTGGACCGAGAATATAATGACAGAATTGCCGTGAGGACAGGGCCAGCCAGGCCAAACCTCCTCAGAGCCACCTCTAGGTATCCCCAGTGCACCCTGTCAAACGCCTTTTCCGCATCCAGAGACAGGAAAGCACCGGGGACCCTCTCAATTCCAGAATTTTAATGAGGTTAATCATTCTCCGTGACCCGTCCTTCGCCTGCCGACCAGCCACGAACCCAATCTGGTCTGGTTTGACCAGTTTCGGGACCACCTCCATTAGCCTGCACGCCAGTACCTTTGCAAAGATCTTCAGATCGCAATTCAGCAGTGAGATGGGGCGGTAACTCTCAGGGTGTTCAGGCGGCTTACCGGGTTTGGGGATGGTAATTGTAGTCGCTTGTAAATTTAACGGGGCAATCGTCCCCACCTCCCTCCAATAATTGAAGGATCGCAGGAGGAACGGAATCCAACACCCCCAGAAGGACCGGAGATATTCGTTTGGAAGTCCGTCCGGACCCGGAGCAGAATTTATTTTTGAAGACTTAATAGCGGATTCCACTTCCACTAAAGGGAAGGGAAGGTTTAATCTCTCCAGCTCATGTTCCGAGACTGTGGGCAGGCTCAGCTCCCCCAGGAATTTCCCAATGAGGTCGGGAGTGGGTTGGGGAGTATCAGGGTCCTCCCCAGATTATAAAGTTTAGAATAAAATTGCTCAAATGTTGCTGCAATTTCCGTCGGGTTCCGTACCGTTCGCCCCGAATTATCAATCATTTTTTCAACCGTGCCCTTAGCTTCCCGTCTATTTATCCTGCGGCCAGGAGTGCCCGGCTCTGTCCCCAGATTCGTAAAATTTGTTTTTTTGATATACGGAGGAGTTTTTCATGGTGGAGGAGAAGAAAGGAGCGCAGGCGAGTTCTGGCTGCTATCAACAGGGAAGATATGGCCGGAGTCGGGTTCCTTTTGTTCTCGTCTTCCAGTTGTTGAAGGCGGAGGAGCAGGTCCGCTCTCTCCCTGTCTCGGGCTTTTTTGAGCTGCGAGGCCTTTTGTAGGAAAACCCCTCTGACATATGCCTTGTGGGAGGCCCATAGAGTCTCGTCAGAAACAAATCCGTTATTACTGAGGCGGAAAAATTCGGAGAGGCGGGACTCCACCTCCTCCTCGATATGTTTGTCAGACAAAAGGCCTCGATTCAGTCTCCAGATGCCAGGGGGGAAAGGCGGGCACCCAGGTCCACCTCAAGGGAGACCGGTGCATGGTCGGACCATGTTATCAGACCCACTTCCGCACAGGCACAGGCCAACAGAAAAGATGCGAAAAGAAATAGTCTCTTTCAGTTGTGTGGAAATATCGCCACACATCGTGTAGGCAAAGCTCACGACAAGTGGGACCAAACTCCCTGCCCCTCCCCGGCGCCCCAGAGGAGCAGTCTAGGGTGCGATTAGAGACAATATTAAAATCACCACATATAATTTTTTTGCCCGTGCGTCATCTCCGACACCTTACTCATAAGTGGACGGAGAAACTGCAACTGCCCCTCGTTTGGAGTATAGAGTGTGACCAACGTAATTGGAACCCCGAGATAGAGAACATCAATATGATATATCTACCCGCTGGATCGGATATCACATCCAGTAGCCGAAACACAGTGGAATGTTTAATAAAAATGCAGACCCCCGCTTTCTTCTTTGTAGAATTTGCAAAGAATGCGTGGGGATACGGTCTATGCGAGAGTCTGTGATTGTCCGCCTGGAGAAGATGGGTCTCCTGCATGCATATTACATCAGCCTGCAATTTACTCAGATCTCTCCAGAAAAGAGAGCGCTTGACTGGGGAATTCAAACCCCTTACATTAAATGAAATCACATTCATAATGTATTATTTTACCAAAAAACTGTGAGCATCGGAAAAACATAATAACAAAGTAGTGAGGCCTTAAAGGGAAAAGACAGGGCAAGGGGAGGCGGGGGCGAGAGTGAGAGCTAAAGGGAGAAAGACAAACAAGATTAACATACAACAGGTAACAAGCATGTAAACAGTGTATCAGGAAGCCGGGCCGGGGGTGGCCCCGGCAATGATGGGGGGCGGGGTTCATTGGGGCAGCAAAACCCCGGCTCGCCAGCTCAGTCAAGAGGTGCCCCCTCAGATGATGGATGGAGGGGGCGACATGAGCTGGGCAAAAACCTCTCCAGGAGAGGGGGATCAAAAAAAAGAAAAATGAAAAGAACCCCGACTGGAGTTCTCGGCCTCATCCCGAGACAGCCGTGAAGGTCCTGTGTTCAGCCAACCCTTTTCCACTTGGTGGGCGAGACAGAGCTTTTAGCCTTAGGGTTGGGCCGGGGGAAAAGACACTTGTAAATCAGGAATGAGGTTCCAGCTTTTGAGGGCGTTTCCCAGCTGGCTAGGAGATTGAAAAATCTGGGTGGCTCCTTTGTACCTGTACCTGACCCCCACAGGTGTGCCCCAAGTGTAGGCAATGCCCCTGTCCCTCAGGATCTTGCAGTGAGGGGCAAATTCTCTCCTGCGTGCCAATGTCCCGGGCGCGAGGTCAGGGAAGACCGAGAGAGCCAAATAGGGGGCCGGAAGCTCGGATAATTTGCGTGCGGCCTGCATGACGGCATCTCTGGTTTTCAGAGTGGAAAAGGACACAAGCACATACCTAGGCAAGGATCTGTTAATGTGTGATGGTTTGGGTATGCGATACGCCTTCTCAAAGGCAAGTTCAGCAGGGGAAAAGTCAGGCAGAATCACTTGTAGAAATGGTAGGATTATAGCACGCAGATCCTCCCCCTCTCAGCAAACCCTCTAAGTCTCAAGTTGTTTGCACGGGATTTATTTTCAAGATCCCACACCTTTAAGTGGAGCTGTTTAAGCTCTGTATCCATGGAGGAGTAGTCCTCAGCAAGCTCATTATGAGCACTGGCATACTCTGCCATCTTTTCCTCTATATGATGGGTCCTCTCCCCAGGGCTGCCAAATCCTCTCTCAGCTCCTTTAGCATACCTCTGAAGTCGTCCTTCAGTGATCTGTGGAGGGAGTTTATCATTCCTGTGATGAAGCTCTGTGTGGCAAGCTGATCTCCCTCTCACCCAGCCGTGCCCTCTCCAGGGCTGCTTGTAGTGCGAGGTGAGGAAGAAGCTGCTGGGGAGAGAGGAGGGGCCGGGGCCATGTCTGAATCCACTGCGGGCAGCTTCTCTGTAGTGAAGAAGTCTGTCAGCCTGGCAGGCTCTCCACGCTTACGGGATGAATTCCGCGGCATCCCAGGTAGGACAGGGCAGGATCCAGGCAAGGAATGAGGTACAGGGAGGCAGAAATAACACTGCTTTTATGCTGCTAGTTCTCAGGGTGAAGGCAGGAGCCCAGCACAGTGCAACCGGTGCCATTAGCTCCCAGGTCACGCCCCCCAAAAATATTTCTTTCTTCACGCCACGACAGCACCCACTGGAGAGAGGGATCCGCCCCCAGGGACAGGAAACCTGCAGATAATAAGGGGGCGGTCCCCTCGCCTCCTCAGTTGGTTTCCTGTCCCTGATGGGGAACCTGCAGTACTTCTTACCTAGGTCCAATCAGCCCTCTGTGCGGTGTCCTTGAGAACGGCAGGGTCTGGGGCGCTAGAAGCAGCGTCGGGAAGTCCTGCTTGCAGGCTCTCCCCTCGTCTGATGGATGGATGGGCGTCCTGTCAGTGCCGGCGGTGTCCCCCTGACTGACGCTGGGGCGTGGGGCTGAGGCGCCTTGCCGCTTGGATGGCGGCTCCTGGCCGGGAGATGCGCGGGCGGGCCGCGGGTGTGGAGGACTGGTGCGCTCCGTCCGGGTGCTCCGGGTGTGCGGGGCATTGGGTGTGTGCGCGGCCAGGGCCTCTCTCTGCCCGCCGGTGGACCGCCGGCGTTCTCTTCCGGTCGGGGCGGGTGCGCATGCGCCGCCATGTCCCCCGGAAGTGACGTCGTCGCGCTTCCGCAAGGCCGGAGGAGGTGTGCCGCCTGGAGGGCGGGAAGACTCGCAACCTGCGGTGCTGGAGCCTGGAGGCCTCACCTGGACGCCTGGATCATCGGAGGGGCACTCACGGACGGATGTCCGACCCAGCTGGATGGGAGGCCATTTCTACGGGCGGTCCAAGGAGCGTGGTGCTAAGCCTGGTCCGTCATCTGACCAGATGGAGTCTTTACCTCTTCATTCCGGTGCCGGCCTTGAGCTTTCCTAGGTGAGTGTAATGGGCTCTGCCTATTGAAGCTACCCCCTTCTCTCTGTCGCCCCCTCTTCGGTTACAACGCCTAGGGGGGTGTTGGTTACGTGTTCTGTGGCCTTTATGAGATGTGCTCTTTGTTGTCTGCCACTGCCGGACGCCTATACTTAGCCGGGGTGCTATGGCTGCGGATTTTAGACGGGGGCTTCATGGGGTCTACCCTCCCTCGGGAGTGGTGCCCATTCCATCACAACCAGAGCGAGGCTGCTGTGGCAGGACCCATGCATCATCTGCACCGTGCCCCATACACCCAGCTGTGGCTGTGGGTTCAGATACTATGCTGTACAGGTCATCCAAGCCATTATCTATGGATGGCACATGCTGGCCACAGGCTCTCCCCTGGCAGACCTCGTGCCCTGGCGACCGTGGGCCACTAGCCATTGGGCGAGGAGTGGGCTCTGGTCTCCTCTACGGATGGTATTCTGGGCTCTTGCTCGTTTATATCCCCTTGTCATCCTCAGGGGAGGTTCTGTTTCCCTTTGTCAATATGGGCTATTGCTTGACTTCTGTTGGAATACAAGGGGGAGGCTACCCGTGCCGCTGCTGTGTTGCGTGCCGGGTTGAAGGTGCCTAACGGGGTTTCGGCAGTGGCCTTCCCTTCCACGCATTCCTCCTTCGTATGGGGGATTCCGGTCCTTTCTGCTCTGTAGGGCTATGGTGCTCCTGCTACACAAAAAAAAAAAAAAAAAAAAAAAAAGTGTGACCGGCATAGGGGCCTTTATGCCTGCTGTTTCAGCCACGTGTGCGGCTAGCTCTTGGCTGGTGTGGCTTGGCACCTGGAGACTCAACTCCATACGGGGGTGTCCTGTTTCAGCTACGTGTGCGGCTAGCTCTTGGCTGGTGTGGCTTGGCACCTGGAGACTCAACTCCATACGGGGGTGTCCTGTTTCAGCTACGTGTACGGCTAGCTCTTGGCTGGTGTGGCTTGGCACCTGGAGACTCAAATCCATACGGGGGTGTCCCGAGTCACCTTATGGTCCTCGGTCCCATTGTTTCATGGGGGTGCTGCCTCCTGGGGCTGTTTCCCTGCACCTGGCAGCGAGGTCATCAGGCTTATCCAATTCAGCTAGATGTGCTCTTGGATGTAGCGCTGGAGTGGGGCCACGCAGGCCTGGGCCTGGTTCGGCGCATTGTTGAGGGGGTGAGTCCTTGTTGGCAGGGCTCTAGTTGATGTCCGCTCCAGGGCGGCTGCCAGGAATATGGGATTCCTTCCTCCTCTTGCGTGTTACAGGTGAGCGTTCGGACGCTGACCGTTCGACCAGTAGTTTTGCGGTAGGAACCATACGGGGTTCCTCCGGACTATCACTGGAGTGGGCTCATTTTCTTCCTGGTTCAGTGTATGGACTTCCCCTCCTTTTTCCTTCATGACTTCAGGCCCTTAGCTCTGAAATCTAGGGTCGGTTGGAGTAGTGGTTCCTTATGGAGTTCCCGGGGGCCTGATGGTGGGGGTTTTTGTTCCCCTTTCTTCCTGGCTTCCAGCCCTGAGTGTTCTTCTTGGCCGGTTATTGCTTTAAGACAGTGTCTGCCTTTTTTCCGCTGTTGCGGGGTTACTTGGAATCGGTTGGCTCTGCCGGGTAATCGGTAGCCAGGGGACACCAGTCCCGGGCCACCCGGAGAGGTGTGCCCTGTTCTCTACTCAGGTGGGCACGCTACGCTCCGTGCAGTTCTGCGGTTGCTTCTGGTTCCTGGTTGCTTCGGGCCGTTAGGGATTTGATGCCGTCCTATTCCCATCTGGCCGTTCATCCTGCCTTTCCATGGCTTTCAGGGTCGTTGTCGTAGTCTGTTTTTGTCATTCCGGTGGTCGCACTTCAGTTGGTCTTCGGGGCCCTCAGGTGTTCACCTCCGTGGAGGAGGTGGTGTTTTTCAGTCGCCCTTGTGATTCTGCACTTGTGTGTTTCCTCGTAGGAGGGCACGCTGCAGCTCTGGGTGGACCTTGCCTCCGTACTTCGTTCCCCTGTAGGGGCGCTTGGCTGACTGATGTGCTCAGGGGGGTCATGCTTGGCTGGATTGTTTGCTACTGGGCCTCGTAGTCTTGGTCGTGCCATGGTATGGTCTGTGGGGCCTGGTCCAGGTTCCTTCCTCGTGTTCGCCGGTTCTTCCTAGGCTTCTCCTCGGCTCTGTCGGACTGCTCTGCCTTCTCACGATAGCCAGAAAGTTGTTACTTTCTGGGGGGTTCAGGTGGCTTTCGCCGCCCTGGTGGGTCCCTGCAGGAGGTTGTCTCCCGGTTGGGGTCCCTGTTGTCCGGTATCCCGGGGTACTGTGGACTCTGTCCCATTCCCAGGTTCTCCTACGCAGTTCTTCGGGTTGCCTCTCCTCTTCGGAGGTGGCTTCACGGTCGTTCCTTCTGGGCCGGGTTGTGCAGTCCCTGTCCTGGTGGTCGGCCCTGTTGGGCCTTCCAGGGGGTGCCCTGGGGGGTTCTCCGAAGTCTGTTCTGGTCATGGGTGCAGGCCCGTGGGTTGGGGGGCCTTTGGTGTCTCTGTTGGCTCGGGGTCGGTGGTCCTTTGCTGTTTCGGTGGTTCCTCTCCCCGGTTGGAGTTTGGCGGCTTGTGTCATGCCTTCCTCCATTTTCTTCTACAGATGGCATGGCCTCCGGTGGAGTCCTCTCGTCTTCGGTTGTCTTGGGTTCCTTGGGGCAGGCCTCGGTCCTGGCCTCGCGTCTGTTTTGCTGTTGCATTCCTTGCATTGCCCGTCCCATCTCTTCCTTGTCTGCCCTGCACTTCGGGGGCGTGGGTGTTCTCAGCGGCTTTTTCTGAGTCTACACGCTTCCATTAGGGGAACTGGACTCTGTGGATTTGAGTTTTCGTCGCATCGTGGCTTTTTGGGGGTCTCCCGGAGGTAACCTTGGTTTCCGCTTGGGCGTGCAGCCGTGTCCGCCTGTTTGCCTGCGGCGGTTCTCCTGCATCCTGGCTTCGTGGTCTCCCATAGTGGGTTCCCTAGTGCCTCATTCGGGGAGGGACGTTTTTCCCCTCTGGGCCTCCTGCCGATTGGGCTGCGCCTCTTTGGTTACGTGACAGTCTTGTTCCTTCTGGCCTTGGCGGCTGTGGTTGGTGGTTCGGTCCCATGTCTGCTGCCATCTGTCCGGTCCTGTTGTGTCTGGGCCCCTTCTGTCATCCTCAAGTGAGGGGTCGGCCTCCGCTGGCATTGCTCTTGCATGACAGGGGCGGTTACCTTTTTCCGGCCTGGCGGCTGCCTGGTTAGGACTCCGCTACTCGCGGTCTGGCTACGTGTGTCGGACCTTCTTGGGATTTTCCGACGGTCTGGTTCTCCTGTGTTCCACTTTTTGGCCATTTTAGTTTCTTGAGTGGGGCAAGTTCTTCAGGGTTGTTGGTTAGTATGCTTCATCCATAGTGCCCTGGTGCATCGTGCTAGTATACCCCCCTGGGGGGTTCCGGTCTGGCCTTCGTTGCCTCTTCCGGTTGCCTCTTTGAGTCTTGGAATCTGATCCAGGTGTGCCTTCCCTCCGGTCGTTCCTGCTTGGGGGTGTTTCTTCTGTTTGGTGGGGTGGTCTGTTCAGGCCCTTTCCCTTAGTCCCGCCTGTCCTTTTCTGGTTTCCCTGAGGGCCTGTTTTTTGTTGCCTGGTACCTCGTCCCTTCTGTGGGTGGTTCTGCCTTCCCTGGTAGTCGGCTGTGTGTTCTCATTCCTTTGTTTTTCCCGTTCCCAGGTTCCTGGGGGGGTTCTGTTCCTTGCTTCAGAGGTTCGTCTTGGTCCTTCCCTATTGGGTGGGCCGCCGACTGGGAGGTAGTGCGGTGTGTTGTGGTTTTCTCATTTCAGGGTCTTCGCAGATGGCTGCTACAAGCATTCGTCCTCTGCCTGGAGTTTGTACCCGTTCCGCTCAGGCTATGGCTTTCTCCTGGGAGGCACGGGATCTGGTGCCTGGTTGGTTCGTATGTTAGGCCGGTTCCTAGTCTTCGCCTTGCACCTATTTTCCACCATCGTGGGCTGGTCCTCACCTTACCTTCTGCCTTGGTGTTCAGGGGATCTGTACTCGGCCTGGTGGTCCCTCCCTGGGGTTGATTTCTCTGCAAGTCTCTCCAGTGGGTGCTGTCGTGGCGTGAAGAAAAGACTGGATTACTTACCGGTAATCTCGTTTTATGGAGCCACGACAGCACCCACTCACTTCCCCCCTGTTTGCTTGTTGCACCTCTTCCTGGTTGCTTTAGTGGTGGTGGTTAACTGCATTTTTTGCTTGTGTTGGCATGTTTATTAATTTGGCGGTTCCTCTCGTGCTCTGTAAACAAACTGAGGAGGCGAGGGGACCGCCCCCTTTTTATCTGCAGGTTTCCTGTCCCTGGGGGCGGATCCCTCTCTCCAGTGGGTGCTGTCGTGGCTCCATAAAACGAGATTACCGGTAAGTAATCCAGTCTTTTAGCCTCTAAAATTTGCATAAGGGTAACAGGAAAAATTGCATCATGCAATTCCTCCTGAGTACACAGATACTACATATGTGGTGGAAAACTACTGTGCGGGCACACGGCAGGGCTCGAAAGGGAAGAGGCGCCGTTTGACTTTTCCATTCCAAAAGTGGCTGAAATAGACAGACACCATGTCATGTTTGTAGGGCCCCTGATGTAGTTTCCAAGATGGGGTCACTTGGAGGCACAACCCTGAAGGAATTTATCTAGATGTGTGGTGAGCACCTTGAACCCCCACAGGTGATTCATCGGATTTTATAATATTGAGCTGTGAAAATGAAAAAAAGGAGAATTGTGTGTACTCACTGTAAATTCCTTTTCTCTTAGCCTCTAATTGGGGGACACAGGACCATGGGTGTTATGCTGCTGTCCACTAGGAGGCGACACTAAGCAATCTGCAAAAGAGTAACAGTGGCTCCTCCTCTGCAGTATACACCCTGGAGCAGGCACTGCCTCCCCAGTTTTGTGCTAAAGCAGTAGGAGAATTAACAAGGTTAACCAATACCAACAAGCCTGGCAAGGCCACAATGCAACAATATAAGAGTAACAAAAAACCACAAGTAACAAGGCCGGTACGGCCAACAGAGTGGGTGCTGTGTCCCCCAATTAGAGGCTAAGAGAAAAGGAAATTACGGTGAGTACACAAAATTCTCCTTTTCTCCTTCGCCTCATTGGGGGACACAGGACTGTGGGACGTCCCAAAGCAGTCCCTGGGTGGGAAAGACAATGGAACTAATGCTACTGAACAAGTCAGTGAACAGATAAATACCTACAGGTGGGCAACTGCCGCCTGAAGGATGCACCTACCCAGGCTGGTGTCCGCCGAGGACTGGGTATGAACACGGTAGTGCTTGGTAAAAGTGTGTAAACTCGACCAGGTGGCCGCCTTACACACTTGGAGAGCCAAGGCTTGGTGCCGAACGGCCCAGGAGGCCCCCACGGCTCGAGTAGAATGTGCCTTGATCCCCGCTGGAAGAGGAGTATTTTTCATCTTGTAGGCTTCTTGGATAGCTGATCTAATCCACCTAGCCAGTGTAGCCTTGGAAGCTGGCATACCCTTACGAGAGCCTTCCGTCAGAATGAACAGAGTGTCTGACTTACGGAAATGTGCAGTTCTGGACACATAAATGCAAAGCGCCCTGACGAGATCCAGAGTATGCAAGGCTCGTTCGAACCTGTGAACTGAAGCCGGACAAAAGGAAGGCAATGAAATATCCTCATTCAAATGAAAAGAGGAGACAACCTTAGGCAGGAATGACGGCACAGGACGGAATACAACCTTGTCCTGATGGAACACCAGGAAGGGTGGCTTACAAGAAAGCGCTGAGAGCTCTGACACTCGGCGAAGAGAAGTGATAGCCACTAGAAAAACCACCTTCAGAACCAGAAAGTGGAGGGAGATGTCCCGAAGAGGTTCAAAGGGAGGTTCCTGCAGAGCCGTAAGTACCAGGTTAAGGTCCCATGCATCTAACGGTCGTTTGTACGGAGGGACAATGCGATTAACTCCTTGGAGAAAAGTTTTAACCTGCGGCTTAACAGCAAGGCGACATTGAAAAAGTACTGAAAGAGCTGAAACCTGACCCTTAAGAGAACCTAGGGAAAGACAGACTAACCCCGACTGAAGGAACCCTAGAACTAGTGGCAAGGAATAGGGAAGAGGGGGTTGATCTTGAGAAGAGCACCATGCGAAGAAAGCTTTCCAGGTGCGATGATAAATTTTTGCCGATGCCGACTTCCGCGTTCTGATCATGGTCTGAATAACGGCAGGGAAGAAACCTACTTAGGTTAGTACCCAGGTCTCAAGGGCCACGCCATCAAATTCAGGGCGTCTGAATTCTGGTGGTAAAACGGGCCCTGAGACAGAAGGTCGGGACAACAAGGGAGGCGCCAAGGAACGTCCGCCGTGAGTTGTACGAGATCGGCGTACCACGCCCGTCTGGGCCAGTGTGGGGCTATGAGAATGACTTGAATGCCCTCTTGCTTGATCTTCCGCACCACTCTGGGAATGAGAGGCAGAGGAGGGAAGATGTAAGGCAGCTGGAACTGAGACCAGTTCTGAACTAGGGCATCCGCCCCTAGAGCTCGCGGGTCGTGAGATCTGGCTATAAACATGGGAACCTTCGTGTTGAATCAAGATGCCATCAGGTCTACGTCCGGAGTCCCCCAGCGACGGCATATTTACTGGAACACGTCAGGATGTAGGGACCACTCTCCCGAGTCCATGCCCTGGCGACTGAGAAAATCCACTTCCCAGTTTTCCACTCCCGGGATATGAACAGCTGACAGCGTTGAGTTCGTCGATTCTGCCCAGTGTAGAATGCGTTGCATTTCGCGCATGGCCTGGAGACTGCGGGTTCCGCTTGATGGTTGATGTATGCCACGGCCGTGGCATTGTCCGACTGAATCCGGACTTGTGTTCCTGCCAGCATGCAATGAAAGGCCTTCAGAGCTAGAAATATGGCTCGGATTTCCAGGAGATTGATGGGCTCGGCCGACTCCGCTGGGGACCATGTTCCCTGCGCCGTGTGATGACGATGTACCGCTCCCCATCTAATGAGACTTGCGTCGGTCGTGACCATCTTCCAGCAAACCGGTAAAAAGGACTTTCCTCTTGTGAGGGAACGAGGTTTGAGCCACCAATGGAGGGAACTCCTTGCTGCAGGTGACAACCGGAATAATCTGTCCAGGGCAGAAGGGTTCCTGTTCCACGAAGTCAGAATCGCCCGTTGGAGAGGCCTGAGGTGAAGTTGAGCGGACGGCACCGCTTCCATAGAGGCAACCATCCTGCCCAAGACTCTCATGGCGAACCGAAGCGATTGAGGAAACGGCCGTAGGAGACTGTGGACCCCCTGTCGAAGAGCCTTCGCCTTGCCCTGAGGGAGGAGGAACAGACCCCTGGGGGTGTTAAAACGCATCCCGAGGAATGTTAGATTGTGACGGGACTGGTGATGACTTCCGCAGATTCACCAACCAGCCTAGCCGACGCAGGGTATCCACCGTGATGGAAACACTCTGCTGACACTCCCTGAAGGAGGGGGCTTTGATGAGCAAATCGTCTAAGTATGGCAGGACTACCATTCCTCTTGTGTGCAGTATGGTCATGGCAGCCGCCATGACCTTGGTGAATACCCTGGGAGCCGTCGCTAGGCCGAATGGCAGGGCCACAAACTGATAATGGTCCTGGTTGATGGAGAATCGGAGAAACCGCTGGTGAATTGTCGCGATTGGGATATGGAGGTAAGCATCCTGTATGTCGATGGATGCGAGAAATTCGTTCTTCTCCATGGACGCTATGATGGAGCGCAGTGACTCCATGCGGAAATGCCGAACCTTCACGAAGGAGTTTAACTGTTTTAGATCTAGAATGGGGCGAACCGCCCCTCCTTTTTTGGGTACCACAAAAAGGTTTGAGTAGAACCCTTGGAAGCGTTGGGCTGACGGTACCGGTATGATGACACCGGCTTTCAAAAGGGAATCTACCGCCTGAAAGAAGGCGCGAGCTTTGGGCGGATGAGCAGGTGGGATTGACAGAAAAAAACGATTTGGAGGATGGGCCGTGAATTCTATGGTGTATCCGAAAGACACCAAGGTGTTTACCCACTTGTCGTTGGTAGAAGCGAGCCAGACCTGACTGACAGCAAGAAATTCGGCCGCCAACCTGAATAGTGTCTCCCGAAGGGAGGAGAGTCAGGAAGAAGAGAATCTGCTGGGCTTTGAGCCCTTAGATCTGGACTGGTGGGAATGGGACTGCCAGTTTGCACCAGTCTTCCGTGTCGTCTGGGTGCGCTCCTTATGGGGGGACCTATTGCCCGCTGGCAGGGGCTTCGAGACTGACCAACCAAAGGAGTCCGAAAGGACCGGAAACGGGTTTGTTGGCGATGAGTGAAGGGTCGTTTAATCTGACGTTGCAGAAGAGAGGTACTCTTACCCCCAGTGGCATCTGAAATCAATTGGTCCAGCTTTTCGCCAAATAAGCGGCCACCATTCTATGGAAGACATGTGAGCGACTTCTTTGACACTGCATCTGCCTTCCACTCTCTCAACCAGAGGGCTCGCCTGATAGTTATGGCGTTGGAAGCCGCCCCCGCGGCACAGTTAGCCGAATCGAAGGCAGCATGCATGGAATATTCGGCGGTAACTGCTATTTGAGCTACCTTGTCTAACAAGGGTGGATCGACCTGCAAGGACCGAAGAGCCGAGTGTACAGAATTAGCTCTGGTCATAATAGCCTTTGAGGCCCAAACTGAACCAAAGGCTGGTCCTAAAGAAGAGCCCGAGGCCTCAAAGACGGACTTCGCCATCTGCTCCACCTGACGGTCAGTGGCGTCCTTTATGGATGAACTGTCCGGTAAGGACAGGAGGGTCTTGGTAGCGAGACGAGATACAGGAGGGTCCACCTGTGGCGGATCTGTCCAATCCTGGGTGACCTTAAGCAGAAAAGGATAACGCGTTTCCAGAGCCTTACGGTTACCAAACCTCTTGTCAGGTTGTAACCTATGTTTTTTGAGAATTTCCTGGAACTCTGGATGGTCTGAGAAATGCTTATGTGGTCTCTTGGCCCTTTTAAAGGACACCTTATGCTCCGGAGCATCAGCTGGAGGTTCTGACACTTCCAGAACCTGGTTGATGGAAAGTAATCAAATCCTCAACCAGCGCCACCGTATCGGTCGCGTCTAAGTCCAGGGACTCATCTAAGTGACCGTCTGAGTCCGAACTACAGAGACCTTTGGATTCCTGTGCATCATCTTGACGCCTGAGGGATGCGGAGGCTGCAGAGCCCGCAGGGGACTCTGGAGATGGAGGTGGTCTCTTATTGCCAGAGTCAGACACTGACGGGGCAGGGTCGGCCGCCTGTCGCGGTTCCGACACTTCTGGCTGGGACGCAGAAGCCTGAACGGCGGATTCAGGTGGCAAACGGGCTTGCATAAACTGCAGCAGTGTGGCAGACAATCTGTCAATAGACTGCGTCATATTCTGAGACATAACCGTGGCCACGCAGGGGTAGGGTCAGGGGCACTGGTAGAAGCCCGGGTAGTGGGGGTCTCAGTACCTGCAGCCTGCGTGCAGCTCTCACAATGAGGCGAGGTGTGAGGAGGTGGCAGGAGCAGGGTTCCACATAGGAGGGACAGTCGTGCCTGGTCTGGAGGGACTGCGGATCACTGCAGTCACAGCGCCAGGCATGGCATTCCTGACAGCACAGCGTGCAGTCTGTGCTGAGGGCTCAGCTCCTGTCATTGTAGGACCTGTGGTGAGGTAATGAAGAGGGAGGGATGGAGGATCACATGACAGCAAAGGGCCATCCCTATTCATTATGTTACCACAGCTCCTGCAGACACCGCAATAGAAACAAGGAAACTTCCTCTTACAGGACTTGTGATAAGGTAATGAAGAGGAAGGGCTATGTGCTGTAATGCAGTGCTCCAGCCCTCCCTCTTCGTTGCCTCACCACAGGTCCTGTAAGCTGTAGAGAAAAAGATACTTCCAGGTTTCTAGCATGGCTGCAGACCTGAACTGATATAAGCACAGCCTGTACAAGTAAGAAGTAATTAAAAGTTTATTAATTATACACCACATAAAAAAAAGCACTCTACCACTCCTGTGGTGAACTATAACTCCTAGCATGCCAAAGGATCTGCACGACATGCTGGGAGTTATAGTTCTCCCATGGGATCTTAAAGCAGCACTCTAGTGGATTTTTTTTCAGCACTGGAGTGGTGCTTTAAATACAAACCCCCTGCCACTTCTTATACTCTTCATGATACTTTAACACCACCACCTTCTGCCCATAGCTTCCAACTAAATAACATACTATTATATATAAGAACATCAGGTATAATAGCATGTTATTAAATATTTTACCACATTTTTTGCTTTAAATATTTTCTCCCTATTTTCCACCTCTAAAACTTGGGTGCGTCTTATAGTCCGAAAAATATGGTATGTTATGTTTTCATGTTTTGCCTCTTTCACACAAACGATTTTATAGAAAAAAAAAATTTGCATTGCTATGTTCTTACAGCCATAGCTTTCATTTTTCCGTTGAGTTTTTGATTGCATTTTATTCCACTTTTTGTTTTTTTGGCGGTTTCATTAACCCCTTCATGATTCTGGAATTTTTGCTCCCCTGCTTCCAAGAGATATAACTTTTTTATTTTTCCGTCAATATAGACATGACGGCTTGTTTTTTGCGGGACGAGTTGTACTTTCAGATGCAATCATTTATTTTACCACATAGTGTACAGGAATTGCAAAAAAATTACAAAGTGCAGTGAAATTGCAAAAAAAGTGCAATTACACATCTGTTTTTCATTTTTTTAGTCGCCATGTTCACTATATGTAAAACCGACGTGACGGGGTGATGTCTCGGGTCGGTACGAGTTCGTAGATAACAAACATGTATACCTTTACCGGTATCTAGGTGGTGAAAAAAAAATTCAGAAGTTTGAAAGAAAAAAAAGAAATTACACTTTTTGCGCCATGTTCTGCGACCCGTAGCGTCCTCATTTTTTGAGATCTGGGGTTGTGTGATGGCTTATTTTTTGCGTCATGAGTTGAATGCGGCGATATCAAACATGTGTATTATTTTAATTTTTTGTAATACTTTTATTGTGAATAGGGGAAAAGAGGGACGATTTGAACTTATGTTTTTTTTTAAAGGTTTTTAAAAAATTTACTTAAAGGGATCCTGTCACCCCCAAAACACCTGCTAACCTATTAAAACCTGTCCTAGAGCATATTAACACTTTCCCTACACTATTCTACCTCCTAAATGCAGTAAGTGACATTGACTAAAAACGTTTATAAGTACCTGATTAGTGATGATAATGAGTGACTATGCTATTCATAGTCACTCATCAAGACTGCCCCTCTGCTTCATAGCACGCCTCCATAGCGTGATCGTCCTCCTAGATTAAAATTGCAGCCTCCCCGCTGTGCCCTGTGTCGTAGGAGGCTGCAGTGTGGCTTGTGACGCGATCCGCGTCATTCCCGGCGCCCTGTGACGTATTTACAGCGGCGCCGCGCTGTTAGCTTCAAAATGCGCACTGCGCATGCCAATGCGCATGCGCAGTGCACATTTTGAAGCTAACAGCGCGGCGCCGCTGTAAATACGTCACAGGCGCGGAATGACGCGGATCGCGTCACAAGCCACACTGCAGCCTCCTACGACACAGGCACAGCGGGGAGCTGCAAATTTTAATCTAGGAGGACGATCACGCCTATGGAGGCGTGCTGTGAAGCAGAGGGCAGTCTTGATGAGTGACTATGAATAGCATAGTCACTCATTATCATCACTAATCAGGTACTTATAAAACTTTTAGTCAATGTCATTACTGCATTTAGAGGTAGAAATAGTGTAGGGAAAGTGTTAATATGCTCTAGGACAGGTTTTAATAGGTTTTACAAGTGTTTTGGGGGTGACAGGATCCCTTTAAAAATGAATTCTTACTTTTACACTGCCCCATAGAGAGGCACCCTGATCCACAGTCCAATCAGTTCTGAGAGATACCGATGATCTACAGATCATCTGTATCTCTCAGAATCGTGGATGTGTTGTGGTTGGCAGCACTTGCCAACCACAACCCAGAAGTGCTCCATGACAGCTTCTGGGGTCTAGCCAGGACCCCGGGCTGTACGTGAGCATCGGAGATCCCGCGATATTATCGGAGCGTTCCCCACTGCTGCACCTTTGGATCCCGCTGTCAGTGATTGCCGGTGGGATCCAAAGGGTTAACAGCACCAATCGGATCCCGGACCTGTAGGTTCTGTTAGCCTGACTTCTCAGCTGATGAGCTCACATCAAACACCGGGACACACCCCATGATGTTGTACAACGTCATGGGTCGTGAAGGGGTTAAAAAGCCTAATGTGTGCCACTTTTTGTTTATGGTGTTTGCTGAACAGGTTAACTAGTATGACAGCTTTATAGATCAGGTCATTCCAGACGCGGCAATACCAAATAGGTGTACTTTTTTTTTTTGTGTGTTTTTGTTTTGACATAAATATACGTGTTTATCAGTATCTTTTCTTCTTGGAGGATTTTTTAAATAGATTTTTAACAATTTTTTTTTATTAGACCCTCTATGGGACATTATACAAGTGATCAGAGTAATAAAAGTTAATGTATTGCATTACACAAGCATGGCAATACAATATACCAGTCAGTGCGACACTGACAGATTGCCTTGCTGTTGGCATGGTATAACAAGCCACTGTAGCCAGCAAGCGCAGAAGTCATTATTTAGGCTCATGTTGCCATGGCAACTATCAGGACCCTGTGAACACATCGTGGGGGTCCCGATTGGGAAGGAGAGGGAGCCCACTCCTTCTACCCAGCCTCCTAAATGGTGCGATCGCTATTGACCGCAGAATTTAGGTGGTTAAACAGCAAGTGGCAGCTAGGGAAGTGTCCCTGGCTGGGACAGCCATAGCGCAACTATCATTTAAGCCGAGCGCCCATCGCAGCTCTGGTGTCTGCACAATTTCCAGGACATGCTGGTACGTCCAATTGTGGGAATGGGAACACACTGCAAAGTCCAAAGTATCAAAATGTCCAATGTCGGGAAGGGGTTAAAGTAAACTTGACAGCTTCTCAGCCACCGCAAGCCACCACCCTGTATTTATTGCTACCATTATACCACTCCTAACAAGGCCATTTTATAGTTTTACCAAATTCTTTATACCGCAAGTCAAAAATAATTTTTAAAACTGTGTTCACGATATGCTAATTATGCTAATTAGCGGGTGACTAGTCAGTCATCCTGTGTCACTACTGCCTCCCTGGGCATGCACAGTGCATCGATGAAGGTGGAGTACATACAGCCGGTTTAGAGCATATTGTCAGGGTGGCTGAGATTTGAAAAGAGTCGGCGGTGACGCCACACATGCCAATCACGTTATGTACACAGGAGAGTGATAACATGATTAGTGGGACAATTATCTGTAGAAAATAACAACCCAGCAACTATTCATCCATTAATTAGCATTGCTCTACTGCAGTTCTAAAAATACTGATTATGGCATAGACCAAATATTAAGACAATAGACCTTGTTAGCAATGGAATAATGGTAGCAATAAATACATGGTGGTGGTTTTGGAGCCTAGGGTATACGCCAGATTATATTTAGCCTTTTCATATTCCACTTTCATTGAAAGATGGAACACAAGTATCTAGTCTGACTCACCTTGTTCATGATCTGCCGTGACAAAATCTTATCACCGCTTTTCATCATCATGTTGGTGAACTTGCTGTGAAAAACAATAGAAAAGTAATGCAAGATTAGTGAAAATGTTGTATGGAAAGAACAAATTGCAATTTGTACAAAGCGGCTATGTCACCAGAATTCACAATACAAACTAAATAGATGATTAAATAAATCTAGATTGGGATTGGGGTGGTGAGGTGGATCTTGAAGCCAGATAAGTAAACCAAAGTACGTACAATAACCTAATCAGGTCCGTGATCTATTTAGAAGTCTACACTTTGCTTTGTGATACGTGTAAGAACAGGAAGTGATGTAGTTTTGGTGCTTCTTATGAACCGACTCTCAAGCAGCATACAGGGTGTGCTGGGTTTCTGTGCAGAAGCTCTACATACCCCCAAATCACCAAATCACTCCACAACAGCTGAAAAACTATTGTCTTAGGAATTATTTTACATGCAGCTATGAGCAAGAGCAGACAAAGTGATGACAGCCAAATTAGCTATTAACTGATACCACGTGCGTAACTATGGGTCCAAATAGCACATTGACAGCGCTGCTGACCACACCTGAGCATGATGGCTCTGCTGACGTAGACGGCACGAGCCGCTGAGCGTACAGATTGGCTACCATGTCTGCAGAGCATAAACACCACAGCAGCAGCAAAAACTCAGTGCTGAACCTAGGAAGGGCGAGTCACGCAGGATTTTTTTTTTCTTTATTAAATACTACTAAGGCCCCTTTAACATCTGGGTCTTTTGAAAAATGCGGCAGTTGCGGGCAAAAAAATGCATCTGCCGCATTTACCGCATAAGGGCCCTTTCACATCAGCGTTTTTTTCAAATCGCGGCAGATGCGGTGAAAAAACCTTATCTGCCGCGATTACCGCATACCGGCTGCACTTGCGGCACGGTTGCAGTAAACGCCATACAAGGTATAGGCGGACTTGCGGTAGGTGCGGCAAGTGCGGTTTTGGCACTTGTGGCAGGTGCGGCGCGCGAAAAAAACGCATCCGACAGCATTTTGTTTTTCGCAACCGCACCTGCCGCAAGTGCCAAAACCGCACTTGCCGCAAGTCCGCCTATACATTGTATGGCGTTTACCGCAACTGCGCCGCAAGTGCAGCCGGTATGCGGTAATTGCGGCAGATGCATTTTTTTCACCGCATCTGCCGCGATTTGGAAAAAACGCTGATGTGAAAGGGCCCTAACAGCCGCACTTGCGGCAAGCCCTATGCATTGTCTATGGGGCTTGCGATAAGTGTGCGGCAGGTGCGGTTCTGGCAGTTGCTGACCGCTGCTTTTTTCATGGCCGCAACTACCGGAACCGCACTTGCCGCACACTTACCGCAAGCCCCATAGACAATGCATGGGGCTTGCCGCAAGTGTGGCCATTATGCGGTAGATGCGTTTTTTTCCACTGCAACTGACACATTTTTCAAGAACCCCAGATGTGAAAGCAGCCTTAGGCCCCTTTCACATCAGCGGTTTCTTCAAATCGCGGCAGATGCGGTGAAAAAAACGCATCTGCCGCGATTAACGCATAACTGCGACACTTGCGGGAAGCCCCATGCAATGTCTATGGGGCTTGCGGTTAGGGTGCCGCAGATGTGGCAAGTGCGGTTTCGGCACTTGCGGAAGGTGCGGCCGCGAAAAGAAAACGCTGCTGAATGCTTTTTTTTTGCGGCCGCACCTGCCGCACCCTTACCGCAAGCCCCATAGACATTGCATGGGGCTTGCCGCAACTGTGCAGCAAGTGTGGCGGTTATGCGTTTAATCGCGGCAGATGCGTTTTTTTCACCGCATCTGCCGCGATTTGAAAAAACCGCTGATGTGAAAGGGGCCTAAGGCTGCTTTCACATCAGTGTTTTATGCTGATCATGGCAGTTGCGGTGAAAAAAACGCAACTGCCGCGATTACCGCATAACGGCCTCACTTGCGGCAAATCCCATACAATGTCTATGGAGCTTGCGGCAGGTGCGGCAAGTGCAGTATCGGCAATTGCGGCAGGTGCGGCCGCGAAAAAAAACACGGCATACTGCATTTTTTCGCGGCTGCACCTGCGGCAAGTGCAGAAACCGCACTTGCCACACACTTACCGCAACCCCATAGATGCCGTTATGCGGTAATCACGGCAGTTGCGTTTTTTTCACCGCAGCTGCCGCGATCAGCGAAAAATGCTGATGTGAAAGGACCCTAAGGGTATGTGCACATCGGACGTTTTGTGGGCTGTTTTATAGCGTTTTCCGTCGGCGGTTTCCGCTGAGTTTTATGTTAATTTATGTTAATCCTAGCCACCGGTTTGATTAACATGCTAGTCAATGGAGTTTAGAAAACGCTGTGTACATTAGAACGGTTTTTTTTGTCTCCTTTCCAGTTTCTTCACCGGTTTTTCACCGGTTTTCAAAGATAGAGCAAGTGACTTCTTTTCAGCGTTTTTCCAGCGGATCTAGCTTACAAGTGCACCAAAAACCAGTCTGGAAAACGCTAAGAAAAACGCCGGGGAAATTGCCAAGAACACGCTGTACAAACGCTAATAAACCGAACACAAAACGTTAGCAAAACGCTAACAAAACGAGGGACACTGCTGAGCTCAGAAAACTCAGTTTCTGCAATTCTACACCGGTTTTAGCACGGTCTGCAAAGATGCAGAACCGTCCGATGTGCACATACCCTAACAGAGGTTATAGGAAAAATATGTACTGAAAGCAGACAACCCCATCAAGTCCTGAATACTGCCCAACCCACTCAGTGGTTATTAAGAGGTAATACTACAGAAGCTACAACAAAGAGAATTTTGTTTACGTACCGTAAATTCTTTTTTCTTTAATCATCAATGGGAGACCCAGACAATGGGGTTTAGGGCACTGCCCTCCAGAGGTCACACTAGGTACTACAAGTTTGTAGACACCGCCCCCTCCGCTTATAAACCCCTACCGCAGGGAACATCCTCAGTTTGGTCCATAAGCTGCGAGGAGACAAATAAACCACACCCGAAACATCGGGAAAGAAACCGTACACAGACGGTCCAACAACCCGGAAGAACACTGTCCCAACAGGGAACAGATCAAATGCAAAACATGCAACGGAACAACTGGGTGGGTGCTGGGTCTCCCATTGATTATTAAAGAAAAAAGAATTTACGGTACGTAAACAAAATTCTCTTTTTTCTGGTCATCATAATGGGAGACCCAGACAATGGGGATGTCCTAAAGCAATACCCCAGGGCGGGAAGAGTTCCTCAAAGACGGATAACACATGGTCCCCCTCAAAGGTGGGCAACCGCCGCCTGGAGAACCCGCCTGCCCAAACTTGCATCCGCAGAGGCATGGGCATGCACCATATAGTGCTTAGAGCAAGTGTGCAGGCTGGACCATGTGGCTGCCTGACACACCTGTAGAGCAGAAGCTCGATGTCGCAAAGCCCAGGAGGCACCGACAGCTCTGGTAGAGTGAGCCTTCAATCCCACCGGGAGAGGCAAACCAGAAGACCGGTAGGCCTCCTGAATGGGAGCCTTGATCCATCTGGCCAAGGTTGACTTCGATGCCGCGGACCCCTTACAGCGACCTGACGTCAGGACAAATAAGGAATCCGAATTCCGGAAGGAGGCAGTTCTGGACACACAAATGCGTACAGCCCTCACGAGATCCAGAGTATGGAGATCGCGCTCGACCTGATGAACGGGAGCGGGGCAAAATGATGGGAGAACAATCTCCTGGTTCAGGTGAAAAGTGGAAACCACCTTTGGCAAGAATTCTGGCCGCGGGCGTAACACCACCTTGTCTTGGTGAACCACCAGAAAGGGTGACTTGCACGATAGTGCAGCCAATTCTGAGACCCTTCTCAGAGATGTAATCGCCACCAGAAAGACCACCTTCTGGGACAGACGAGACAGAGAAATGTCTCTCAACGGCTCAAACGGCGGTTTCTGCAGTGTCGCCAGGACCATGTTAAGGTCCCAAGGGTCCAGTGGTCGCCTGTAGGGCGGGACCACCCGAGAGACTCCCTGGAGAAACTGACGAACCTTGGGAAGGAGCGCCAAGCGCTTGTCAAACAGCACTGAAAGAGCTGACACTTGACCCTTCAAAGAGCCTAGGGATAATCCCAATTCCAGCCCCGACTGAAGGAAAGCCAACAATGTCGGGATGGACAAGGGCCACGGGGAGCGACCACCCGAGGCACACCAGGTGAAGAAAATCTTCCACGTTCTGTGGTACATCTTCCTGGAAACAGGCTTCCTAGCCCGAGTCATGGTGGCAACAACCGTAGGAGAGAAGCCCCTGGACGTCAGCAGCCAGGCCTCAAGAGCCATGCAGTCAATCTGAGGGCCCTGGAATTGAGGTGGAAGAATGGGCCTTGCGCGAGCAGATCTGCACGTTCTGGAAGAGCCCACCGGAGTCCGCCTGACAGTTGCCACAGGTCCGGATACCAGGACCTCCTGGGCCAATCTGGAGCCACTAGAATGGCTACCCTGCACTCCGACCTGATCTTCCACAGAACCCTGGGAATCAGAGCTAGAGGCGGGAACACATACGGAAGATGGAATCTGGACCAACTCAGGATCAGGGCATCTGCCCCCAGAGACTGAGGATCCCATGATCTCGCCATGTATTGCGGCACCTGATGATTCAGCCGCGAGGCCATCAGATCCACGTCCGGAGTGCCCCATCTGCTGCAGATGTCCTGGAAGACGTCTGGATGAAGAGACCACTCTCCGGCGTCCATCCCCTGCCGGCTCAGGTAGTCGGCCTCCCAGTTCTCGACCCCTGGGATGTGAACTGCGGAGATCAGGCAGTCGTTGTCCTCCACCCATGATAGAATGCGGTGGACTTCGGCGAGGGCCTGAGCACTTCTGGTCCCTCCCTGATGATTTATATAGGCGACGGCCGTCGCATTGTCGGACTGAACCCGAATGGGTTGCCCTGACAGGAACTTCTGAAACGCCAGGAGCGCCAGATAGACCGCCTTGATCTCCAGCACGTTGATCTGCAACGCCGACTCCGACGGAGTCCAGAGTCCTTGAGCCCTGTGGTGTAAGAACACCGCACCCCAGCCCGTCAGACTGGCGTCGGTGGTCACCACTAACCATGACGGTTTGAGGAAGGACCGGCCCCGTGACAAGTGAAGTGGCTGAAGCCACCACTGCAGGGAATCCCTGGTCGGTTGGGAAAGTGTCACCAGCCGATTCAGAGAGATCGTCCTCTTGTCCCATCTGCGAAGAATCTCCAGCTGGAGAGGACGGAGGCGAAACTGCGCAAAAGGTACTGCCTCTATTGCAGCTACCATGCGCCCCACCAGCTTCATCAAGATCCGTAGGGATGATTGTGGTGACAGGAGTACTGCTTGCACTCCTGATTGGATCGCCATCTGCTTGACTCGTGGCAGAGACACTAGGGCCGAGTCCGTGTGGAAGTCCATGCCCAGATATGTCAGTGACTGGGTCGGAACCAGGGTCGACTTCTGGATATTGATAAGCCACCCGAACTGTTCCAGAGACTTCATGGTTACCTCCAGGCTTTGCCGACAAAGGTGTTCTGATGGCGCCCTGACCAGCAGTCGTCCAGATAGGGTATTACGGCGTGCCCCTGCACGTGCAGGAGAGCCATCATGGAGGCCATCACTTTTGTGAACACCCGCGGTGCCGAGGCCAACCCGAACGGCAGCGCCACAAATTGGAAGTGTTCTTCCCCCACTGCAAATCTCAACCAGCGCTGATGAGCCGGTGCAATGGGCACGTGAAGATAAGCGTCTCGAATATCTATGGACGCTAGGAAGTCCCCCTGTGACACAGCTGCGATCACGGATTGCAGTGATTCCATACGGAACTTCCGAACCAACACGTGATGGTTGAACAACTTTAGGTCCAGAACCGGCCGGAAGGATCCGTCCTTCTTTGGGACAATGAAGAGGTTGGAGTAAAAACCCCGAAACCTCTCCCCGGAAGGCACCGGGACCACCACTCCGTCCCTGCGGAGACCCTCCAACACCAGGTGAAAGGCCTGAGCCTTTTCTGGGGATGGGACCGACCGATGGAATCGGGGCATCGGCTTTGATGTCAGCTCTATCCTGTAACCTCGCGAGACCACGTCTCGAACCCACTGATCTTGAACGTGAAGTAGCCACCTGTCCTGAAAACGAGACAGGCGACCCCCCACCTGTGGGGAGGCAGGAAGGGAGAGCGAGTCATGTAGAGGCGGGTTTGGGAGCGGCAGCCGCTGCCCCCGCCGGCTTCTTTGGACGACTCTTAGAGCGCCACTGAGAAGCGGGCTTGCCCCCTCGGTCCGTGCGAGCGGACGGTGCTGATGACTGTGAGCTGGAACGAAAGGACCACTGCTTTGGGTTCCTTTTAACGGTGTACCGTGGCTTAGGCTTATTCTGCGGGATCTTAGACTCAGCAGAATCCTTTATCAGCTTGTCCAGTTCGGTACCAAAAAGCCTGTCACCAGAGAACGGAAGATTCTGCAAAATCTTCTTAGATGTGGCATCTGAGTCCCAAAGACGCAGCCACAACAACCTGCGAATCGCAATAGCGTTGGCCGAAGCCACAGCTGAGCGAGTGGCAGTTTCCAAAGTCGCCGTCCTGGCGTAGTCCGCATAGGCCCTTGCCCTTTCGGTAAGCGCCAGGACCTCTGGACTGGACCTTGCCAGGTCAGTGATACCATCCAAGCAGGTAGTAATTGCTTGTAAGGTCCAGACCGTGGCAAAATTAGGGGCAAATGAAGACCCCACAGCCTCATAGGAAGACTTGGCGAGTTGCTCGACCTGTCTATCAGTCGCATCCTTCAGCGAGGAGCTATCAGAGGCAGAGAAAAGGGAGCGTGCAGCAATCCTGGTCATGGAAGCGTCCACCTTCGGGGACTGCGACCACTCCTGTAGCACCTCCTGGGGGAAGGGGAAGCGATTGTCCTTGGGTTTGCGGACATAACGCCGCCCAGGATGTAACCTGGGAGCTCTAACCACCCTTCCAAAGTTAGTGTGGTCCATGAAGGAGCCACTTGGTCTAGCCTCCGGCCGCAGCCATTGATAGACCTCCTTCGGGTGTACAGTCACCTCCTCAGGGGGTGTCACGAGACGTAAGGTCTCGTTAATAGAGGACACCAAATCCTCCACCCCGTCTGGTGGTTCAGACACAGACACAGACCCGAAAGTTGAACCCCCATCATCCTCCTCACCATCAGAGGAACGCTCCTCCTCAGAGAGAGCCTGGAGCTCGGGTGAAGCCTCACGACGAGCCCGCTTAAGGGGTCTCACAGCAGAAGAGGGAGACACCCGGGGGTAACTAGAAGGAGTAGCTGGGCTTTCCAGCCTCCTATTGAGTGCCTCCAGGGACTGCGACATGGAGGACAGTTGGGACAACAGAGATTCATTGATCTTATTCTGAGTTTCCCATGGCCCTGGGATCACTTGTACCTCAGGGTACAGCACCGGAGCTGCTGTCTCAGCAGTGTCAGTCCGGGCCTCTGGGCGTCCGCAGTTATTGCAGGACCCCTCCACCAGAGTCCCATTGCATGTAGCACAGGTAATGGTGGTCTCTGCCGCCCTAGCAGCACGCTTCCTAACTGAGGACATCGCCACAGTAGGGGAAAATAAGCCAAATTGTGCAGACAAAACCGGGAATCCCGGTGGCTTACCGACCGCAGCGAAGCGGTAGGAGGAAGCGGTGTATGTGTGTGACCTCCGCGAGAGTTTCCGGTCTCCTCTGGAGTGCAGACGCACGCTGCATACAGCTCCCAGCCGGGAAGTGAGGATAAAGATGGCCGCCGACAGAGAAACCGTGGGCGGCGCCGAAAAACACGCGGGAAGCACACACACACGCCCATCGATGACGTCACCGCACGGGCTGCTTCCTATCCTCCAAGCAGCCTCAGCATGAAGGCGCCAGAGCCCGCAGCGCGGGAAATAGTGTGGAGTACAACACACAGACTGCATGCACCAATACACATCTGCAGCCTACAGCCTCAGCCCCTGTGACACACAGGGCGGTCAGCCAGGGTGACCCCAGCACGGGGTACACCTCCAGATCCGCGGACTCGAGAGTAACGCGCGGTCTGAGTGTCAGGACACATAAAGTGACAGACACTACCCCCAGGCACACAGGAGACACAGAGTGCCTCAGTGCCGGTCCGGTCTGTAAGCACCATTTAGGGAGGCCTCGGACGGGGGTTCAGCACCAGTCCGGAGTGTAAGCACCATTTAGGGAGGCCTCGGACTGGGCCTGGCTCCAGTCCGGTCTGTAAGCACCATTTAGGGAGGCCTCGGACGGAGCGGAGCTGTGCAAGGCTCCCATCTCCCACTCTCCAGAGCCCCCCAGAGAGGGATGGAAAGGAGCGCAACAGCGTACCGGGAGAACACAAAGTGTCCAGGCTCTAGGCCCTCCGGTACCTCCACCAGCGTGTTCCACAAGGGTGAGCGGGGAGGCTGTCGCAGGTCCCGACCGGAACCATTTTACCTTGTCTTCAGACGCCATCACGTAAGTTGTGAGAATGCAGTGAAGTGCAAGCAAAGCGTGATCCTCCGAGCACACTAAGTTTAAAACTGAGGATGTTCCCTGCGGTAGGGGTTTATAAGCGGAGGGGGCGGTGTCTACAAACTTGTAGTACCTAGTGTGACCTCCGGAGGGCAGTGCCCTAAACCCCATTGTCTGGGTCTCCCATTATGATGACCAGAAAAGTAAAGATAAAAGTTATCCTTTCTTTTCATCATGATGAATGAAAGCAATTGTAAAGCGCATACCGCACATCATCTCTTCTTATTTTTGCCAAATACCTTATCGCCGGGTCGGTGAAGACAGAGCTGGTCAGTCCGGGTGGACATGCCTTAATTGGTCTGACGACCTTAAGTTCCCATTCCTCCTGATCTTCTTTACTGAGATCCTCAAAGGGGCGGCGGTATTTCTCCTTATCGGTTACAGGGTCCAAATACTGAGGGTTGTACCTGCTCCATCGCACCTGCATTAAACTGAAATCAGCAAACATCACCATAATGTCCACGTGTAATAACTGGGTACGTAATCTACATAGTTCATGTAAAGTGACATCAGCTGCGAAGGTCCAAGCCTGAGGAATTACTCTCTAGTCCTCCTGTAAAACCAGATGTGTATCCCAGTTTACCATTCCATGTGTCCCATTTTGAAACCTTTGGCTCAGATCATGATCACTCATAATACAAACAGTTCATGATCACTCATACAAACACTAATCACCGACGTCTACCATAGGATCCAAGTGTACAAAAGCCATGAAGTGGCACAAGTTCGGCTAGTATGGCAGGTCATTAAACTATATTTACTTTGCTTAGTAGTTCTGCATCACCTGATACTAAAGGTTAAAAGGAACTCAGTCAGGTCATTTTTCAGTATACTACTAATCGTACCTTTGAATAATGCCTGGGCAGACCTTTCAGAATATGTAAAAAGTTACAGTACCCAATGTAGTTCTCTTGTTATCAGCATTTTCATACTCAGCAGGCAGCTGCTTCACTAGTTCGGTCCACTACTTTTAATGCTGAATTGTCCGCAGTATGTAAATGTTCAGTTATTATTTACTCCTTCACAGGCTGGTATTCCCTCCCCCCTGTGCTCTGCTTCACTGCTAGTTTTATTTTCATTTTGTAGTCCTGCGTGGTGCTTCTGATGAGCAGGAAGAGGGAGAAGGTAAGGCAATCTCCTTACATTTGCTGCTCTGAGGACAAGCCGTGCTGTCTGTGGGATATTCTGTGTGATTATTTGAAGATTTGTTTTGCTGCATAAAAGGAGAGCATAAACAGAAGGATACAGCTTCCGCCCCATGTAAGTGATTTCCACTGAACTTTCCTTGTGTGGAGTGCAGTGATGTCACCTCATGAATATTCATTTTCTGTGGAGTGTGCAGCAGATAACTAAGAGTTCACACACTGTGATTGACAGATGGAGTGAATCTTTTTATTTGCAGTTTACAGAGGATAGGAGTGAGAGCTATAAATAAAAGAAATACACGAATAGAAAGAGCTTCAGAGGAATTAGAAAATTATATTTTACATATGGATTTTTGACCTCACAGATTTTCTTTAAGGGTAGGTAACCTGTTAGCTAACGATGGACAAGTTGGTTGCAGATTGTCCCGTAATCTTCTGGGAAAGCAACGTCACATTCAAATGTATCCATGTAAATAAGAATCCTGAAAAATCTGAGAACTGTGCTGGATTTCAGAAACCATGGGCACCAAACCTGCCTGCCTTGTAACTACACTCCACCATATTGGTGTGCTGGCAGTGCGAGTATGACATGTTGCACAGCAAGCCTGCTTCCATTCACCTCCTGCAGTTCTGAATGGCTCTCAGAACTCTGAGCAAGATGATGCTCAGGAGAGGTGGGCGCCCTTTGAAGCTTGAGTATCTTCCATCCCAAATTGGTGAAATCCCAGCAGTTCTGGGTGGCACTATTGAGGATGTTGTACCACTACATCTACATACAAGCTCTGGCCATTCATCTGACGATTCCGCCTCGCCTATAGTAAGGTACAGGAGTTTGTGTTTATATAGCAAGTTTATTGGGAAAGGGATGGGCTGGGAGGAATGTGCCACATTCTTTTACTCTCCAGAACTGCAGAGCAATCAACTTGGGCAAACTGTACATTAAATGGGTAAAGCTGAAGTGGTCAGACTACAAGAAAAATGCTCGAGTTCCCCATTGACTTGCGTTCTCTCTCATGTTGGGGGAACAGTCCTTAAGAGCATCTGACCACTCCCCCTGAAGAATATCCCGATCTAAATGGTCTCCCCACCCTGAGGGACTGGCATCAGTCGTGACTACCTTTGTAGCGGGGGACCACCAGGGAACCCCTGTGGACAATATTGAATCGTCCAACCACCAGCGGAGAGACTATAGCACTAGCTGGTTGCAGAGTCAGTTTGCCCTCTAGATTCTGACCCAGGGCTTCCTAATGTTTTAGAATATCCCACTGCTGAGTTCTGGTATGAGCCTGGGCCCAACGCACTCCTGGGATGTAAGCGGTGAGAGCCTAGTAATGACATGGCCCGTCTCAGAGTCATGGTTGGAGAGTCTATGGCTAGTAGAACAAGTGTCTGGATGTTCTTTGCTTTGTCTGGTGGTAGACGACACTCTTGTATGGTTGAGTCCAATAGGAGACCTAGGAAAATCAGGGATGTTGATTGAGTCAGTTTGGATTTGTCCATGTTGATGAGCCAACCCAGATTTATCAACATTTTGAGGACCTGATGAACCTGGTCTGCACAATGCTGGGCTGATTTCCCAATTACCAGAAAATCCTCCAGTTATGGTACAATGAGGACAAATTTTTCCCTGAGGTGGGCTGAAACTTCTGATATTAGCTTTGTGAAAACCCAAAGAGCAATCGCTGCACCGAATGGAAAGGCTCGATACTGACAATGTTGGACCTGGAAATTCACCTGAACTGACATCCGGAGGTACTGTTAGGACTGGAGACATATAGGAACATGATAATACGTGTCTTTCAAATCCAGGACTGCCATGTGGCAACCTGGAAAGAGCATTTTGACTTCTTTATAAGAAGGTACTTGATAGATGGGTGGTGTCTCTTTTTAATACTGGGACACAATAAATAGACCAGCTTGCCATAACATTCCTTACCCCTGGTTAGTTGTATCATAGGGGGAGCACTACCTTCTAACTTCCAGGGTGAGGATAGGGCATAAGCAGCGCTAGCCGCCGACGAGTGGGGGCGCCACTACGTATTTAGGGTGCCGACCTCCGCTGTCAGGCAGGTGAAAGGAGGGAGGCATGTGATAAGGAAAGCATCCTTCCTTCACTCTACTATACTGTGCACCCCGTTTTTTAATCATGTTTGCTGTGTTATATTTATAGTTAACAATAAAGTTTATCATTTAAGGGTTTAATATGATTTAGGCTGCTTTCACACAGCGATTTTCTGTGATCCGTGGCTGTGCGTTGTAAAACGGACAGCCACGGATCAGATTTTGGCCCCATGTTATCCTATGGGCACGGATCACATCGGATTTGGCCTTATTGGCATCCGATTTTTGTCGGATCCGATTCTGGCCGATTTTTTGCTGTGCCCAAAATCGCAGCCTGCTGCGATTTTTGGCACAGCGGGTCAAATCGGACCGAATTGGATCCCACCTGATCCGCGCCAAATAACATGGGGCCTATGGAGCGCGGATCCGAGGAAACAGCTGATGTCTCCTCGGACCCGATCTTAGTGTACTGAGCATGCTCAGTACACCAAAATAGCTCTGTGCCATCTAATATCACTTCTGCAATGTATATTCATACATTGCAGAAGTGATATCCAGTGAAATCAAAGGGTTAAAAATAAAAAAATCATTATCCTCACCTCTCCACGATCCAGCGATGCCTCCTGCGCTCGGCTCTGTGCTTCCAGGACCTGGCCTGACGTCACAGTGCAGTCACATGACCGGTTACCGCGGTAATCGGTCATGTGACTGTGACATCACGCCAGGTCCTGTGCATCAGAAGAAGAGAAGCTGGAAGCAGCGCGGGTGTCGTGGAGAGGTGAGAATGAAGATTTTTTTTATTTTTTAAGGTCAGCAAAGGAGGAGTGCAAAGAGGGGACAAAGAGGAGGACAAAGTGGGGGGACAAAGAGGAGGACAAAGTGGGGGGACAAAGAGGAGGGGAGACAGAGGGGACAAAGAGGGGACAAAGAGGGGACAAAGAGGGGACAAAGAGGGGACAAAGAGGGGACAAAGAGGGGACAAAGAGGGGACAAAGAGGGGACAAAGAGGGCAGACAGAGGGGAGAAAGGTGACAGGAGGGGGACGAGGTGACAGGAGGAGCAGGGAGAGGATCCAAACTGATGCTGCAAAACATCGGGATCGGATGCCTATTTGGCATCCGATTGCAGTCATCAGTTTGGATCAGTTGCTGTCCGAGGGGAGCTGCAATAAGTCTGATCCCCTCGGACAGCACAAAAACGCAGTGTGAAAGCAGCCTTACACCTATTTTGAAACCTATGTTATCTGATTTTGAGTCAACATTGGAAACTAGTTGGACTAGCCACACCTTCAAGGACCTGGATGCACACATAGCCGCCAGGCCTGGTTTCAGCCCAGCTGCTAATGACTTCCAGCAGTTCTGGAAACCAGATCCTGGAGCCATTCATCCAGAGGAAAGGAACAACGCTTCTTTTGGCCCAACCCCTCGAACATTAAGTCCAATTTAAAAGGCTGCAATTTTTCCAGAGGCAATGACGTCATTGTCTGCGCGCCAGAGGAGGAAGCCGGAAGAAGACGGAAGACGCTGGATGAAGACGGAAGAGCGCGATGGCGGCGGCGGGACTGCGGAGGGATAAGTATACTAATCTCTTCCTTTACAGGATTACTACCCAAGGGGGGGCCTGTATACTGATATGGGGGGGCTGCTGTATATACCTCTGGGGCTGCTGTATACTACCACAGGGGATGCTGTATATACTACCACAGGGGCTGCTGTATATACTACCTCTGGGGCTGCTGTATATACTACCTCTGGGGCTGCTGTATATACCACCACCACTGGGGCTGCTGTATATACCACCACCACTGGAGCTGCTGTATATACCACCACCACTGGGGCTGCTGTACATACTACCACTGGGGCTGCTGTACATACTACCACTGGGGCTGCTGTACATACTACCACTGGGGCTGCTGTACATACTACCACTGGGGCTGCTGTACATACTACCACTGGGGCTGCTGTATATACCACCACTGGGGCTGCTGTATATACCACCACTGGGGCT
>JARQOC010000006.1:289702954-289802954 GCA_033576535.1 Allobates femoralis
GTCTGAAAGCCAGACTGACCCTGGAGTACAACAAAACACATGGGGGGGTTGATCTCTCTGATGAATTTCTCGAGCCCTACAGTGCCATGTGGAAAACGACGGGATGGTACAAGCAGCTGGCCATTTATATGCAGTGTTGGCCAAAAGTATTGACACCCCTGCAATTCTGTCAGATAATACTCAGTTTCTTCCTGAAAATGATTGCAATCACAAAGTCTTAGGTATTATTATCTTCATTTAATTTGTCTTCAATGAAAAACACAAAAAGAAGTGTCCTAAAGTCAAATTGGATATAATTCCACACCAAACATCAAAAGGGGGTGGACAAAAGTATTGCCACTGTTAGAAAAATCATGTGATGCTTCTCTAATTTGTGTAATTAACAGCACCTGTAACTTACCTGTGGCACCTAACAGGTGTTGGCAATAACTAAATCACACTTGCAGCCAGTTGACATGGATTAAAGTTGACTCAACCTCTGTCCTGTGTCCTTGTGTGTACCACATTGAGCATGGAGAAAAGAACAAAGACCAAAGAACTGTTTAAGAACTTGAGAAACCAAATTGTGAGGAAGCATGAGCAATCTCAAGGCTACAAGTCCATCTCCAAAGACCTGAATGTTCCTGTGTCTACCGTGCGCAGTGTCATCAAGAAGTTTAAAGCCCATGGCACTGTGGCTAATCTCCCTAGATGTGGACGGAAAAGAAAAATTGACAAGAGATTTCAACGCAAGATTGTGCGGATGGTGGATAAAGAACCTCGACTAACATCCAAACAAGTTCAAGCTGCCCTGCAGTCCGAGGGTACAACAGTGTCAACCCGTACTATACGTCGGCGTCTGAATGAAAAGGGACTGTATGGTAGGAGACTCAGGAAGACCCCACTTCTTACCCCGAGACATAAAAAGCCAGGCTGGAGTTTGCCACAACTTACCTGAGAAAGCCTAAAACGTTTTGGAAGAATGGGCAAAGGCATCAACATATTTACAGGAGAAAAAAAAGAGGCATTGAAAGAAAAGAACACGGTCCCTACAGTCAAACATGGCGGAGGTTCCCTGATGTTTTGGGGTTGCTTTGCTGCCTCTGGCACTGGACTGCTTGACCGTGTGCATGGCATTATGAAGTCTGAAGACTACCAACACATTTTGCAGCATAATGTAGGGCCCAGTGTGTGAAAGCTGGGTCTCCCTCAGAGGTCATGGGTCTTCCAGCAGGACAATGACCCAAAACACACTTCAAAAAGCACTAGAAAATGGTTTGAGACAAAGCACTGGAGACGTCTAAGGTGGCCAGCAATGAGTCCAGACCTGAATCCCATAGAACACCTGTGGAGAGATCTAAAAATAGCAGTTTGGAGAAGGCACCCTTCAAATATCAGGGACCTGGAGCAGTTTGCCAAAGAAGAATGGACTAAAATTCCAGCAGAGCACTGTAAGAAACTCATTGATGGTTACCGGAAGCGGTTGATCACAGTTATTTTGGCTAAAGGTTGTGCAACCAAGTACTAGGCTGAGGGTGCCAATACTTTTGTCTGGCCCATTTTTGGAGTTGTGTGAAATGATCAATGTTTTGCTTTTTGTTTCAGTCTCTTTTTTGTTTTTTCATTGAAGACAAATTAAATGAAGATGATAATACAAAAGAATTTGTGATTGCAATCATTTTCAGGAAGAAACTGAGTATTATCTGACAGAATTGCAGGGGTGTCAATACTTTTGGCCAACACTGTACGGTAGTAGAGAAGGCACTATACTATACAATGCGGTCATGCTATCGTAATGTGCAGGGCAGACTAGCACCTTCCTTTAGTTCCAGTAGGTAGAGATTAAGGCACTGATTTTTGGAAGTGAGGGAGGAGGGGACTCTTGTACCTCTGGAACTGAAGGTGTCTGTATGGTACCAGAGTATCATTTTCCCGATGTGGTCCCTTAAACAACCAGAAAAGAAAAGGTCACGAATAAGCTGCTATGTGTGCAACAAAACAGGGATAAGGAAGGACACAGTGTTTCAATGTGACATCTGTCCTGGCAAACCTGGACTATGCATGAAAGACTGTTTCAAAGGTTACAAATGTCCATGGACTAAATTCACTCATGCCAACCTGATTCACGACAACCTGATGTACACTACACAACCCAAACAGGCCAACCTGACAAACTACACAAAAAGCATACTCTACACTATAAAATGCACATACCAGGTCCCTACCCATAAACATGACTCCTTCCTTTCTGAGCCCTGCCGTGCACCCAAACACAGTTTTCCCACCACATATGGGGTGTGACGATCTGAAGTTGTGGGTTGTAATAAATCACTAAGCAGGATAACGAAGCAAAACGTTTTATTTGTATCCATAAATGTTATTACAGCAACTCCACGTAGATGCTACAATGCAATGTGCCAGTCCACGGGATCCCAAACTATCCGACGACAATAGTCCGTAAGTTCCTCCAGACGGCTGATACCATGAGAGAAACACATGTATCTAACTCTGGACCTAACCCCAGCACAGATCCTTTCACTTCCAATTCCCAGCATCTACAGACCTCCAACAAGCATGTGTCTTCTTCTATTCTCCTTCTCTTGGGATCACCCCCCTAGTTAAGCAAAGACAAGTACACCCAACTGCCTTAACCATATGTACATTCAGTAAGGCATGATTGCGTTATGGCCTATGAACACAGGCTGGAAGGGACATTCTGGTACATATCCTTTCCCCTTCAATAAAATTCATGTAACTAGCCATCTGTGCTGGAAATGTCCGATTGCTGATACTCAGGAGAAATTGAATAACAAATTTTGGGTCCATTTTACCCTGTGATCCTTGTGAAAAAAAAAAAAAAATGTTCCTCACAAAAATTTTTCTTTTAGTCTCACTGATATATGGTGGAAAACAATGTCGGGGTGCAGGGCTTAGAAGGGAGCGACATGTGGCTTTTTGAACAGAAAATTGTCTGGAAGCGTTAGGGGAAACCATGTCATGTTTGGAGAGCCCCTGATGTGCCTAAACAGTGGACACCCCTGCAGGATGTTATCTAGATGGGGGAGCAGTATGACCCTCAGGTGTTTCACTGAATTTTATAACAAAGACGAGAAAAATAAAAGCCCAAAACTTTATTTTAGCCTCAATGTTTTCATTTTTACTGGGGAGGGCGGATAGCCCGGCCCTAGGAAGACAACATTGATGGCCTCAACCCAGCATCACTGTGACAGGGTGGTAGTGAGCTCCCACAGCAGCACAGTTTTCACTATTCCCAGCAGGTGGCGCCACTGCAATGGAATATTGATAAACTGTTGTCACATGACTGCTGCAGCCAATGTGCCTGAGGAAGACACAGGAGGTCTCGGAAGCTTGCTGCTTTGTAACAGCGAATATTAGATTTTTGTTAGCCATTAAAAAGGTATCACAACAAGAAGATTCTTTAGTTTCTTCTCCCACTTGGCGCAATCACACTCCCAGCTCTCTGCAGCCGCCATGTCTCCCGGGCTGTACAGCCATTACTGCCGTCCTCTGTATAGCCACAGCCATGTGGATGTTGGGGCAGCACTCCTCCTCCTCTGCCCTTCACCCCGTGCCACCTGTCTGAGGAGACCCTGCGCACACTCGTTACCATGACAACACCTCCTGCTGTGCCGCACCTCTCACACTCACTTTACGGTACCGCCTCTAGACCACCCACCTCGGTAACCCGGCCCGGATCCGCTGTATGAGCAGCTTACAGCCGGGGGCCGCCATCTTTCTTTGACCTCTCACGAGATCCCGGTCCGGATAGGAGAACAGTGAAATCTCGCGAGAGTGGAGCTGTACGGTTCTCACAAGTCTCCGCGGAGGAGGCGGGGTCTCCGCTGACATCATGGCGGACAGTGACGGGGAGACCCTGGAGTCCTGGCTAAGTGAGTGACAGACAGCAACACCCGCCGGGTCACCATTGGTCACCCGTCAGAGCCCTGGCTATAGCGGTGATCTTGGCTGTGCTCCCCGCACATGCGCACTGACGTCCTGTTAGTTGCTGGGCATGATAGGGGCATCTGGTCTACATGGCTGGGGCGTGCCAGGCTGACAGGTCCACAAGTGGATAAAGCACTGCTGAATGGGTGGCATAATTTGGGCACCTGCCCCATTACATTACACATGGTGACATGTTAGTAAGATGCCTTTATGCCTATCCTTGAAGAGTAACATTTATGTGCTAGAGTGTGCCCACAGTCTGGGGTGGCACAGCTATATAGATAGAATGGGTGGGCAGATTGTTCGTGGTCATGGATTTCCATCTGTTGTCACCTGTCCGGCTGATGATGATCGCCTGATGGCAGAAGTGATATTGAGTGCCAGTCTGATGGCGGGTTTACACGTTGCGATATCGGCGTCCAATTTCAATGAAAAGTCACGTGGTTCGATTGTTGGACCGAGATCGTTCCTGCGTTGTATGGTGTGAACGTCCAATACGATGAGGAACGATGTCAATGCGATATCGGGGATTGAATGAGCGTGCTATTCAATGCTCCGATATTGAATGAAGATTGGAGCCGGATCGTGCTGTATGACAGCACAACTCCGATGTGAAGTTCAACGTCACCCATTCACTCCCATGTTAAATGGTCGTTCCTGGGTTGGTGGGCGTAGACATCGTACGGACGTTGCATCCAGAAATCGCAACGTCTAAACCTCCGATGCGATGCGGGAGAAACGTGCACTAATTGCGCGCTCCCGCGCCATTGAGTTGCGATATCGCAACGATATTGAAGCGTGTAAACCACCATTACATGGTGGTGCCCAGTACAGGTCAGGCTGGAGCCAATGTGGGCAGGTTTCTTCTTTGTGTTGTATCAGTTGTGGCCGTGCGGGGGCAGATTTTGGTAAACTTACAGATTAAACAGCCAGACGTTTCGGGGCGTGAGCGGCTCTGGTGGTAGCAGTGGTGTAACTTGAAGCTCATGGGCCCCTGCACCTGTTTGTAGTTACACCACTGGTGGTGGCGTGGTTTGGTGTCGGTGGGCATGTCTCGACAGTTCACCGATGGAACAAACGTTAATTTTTAAGTCCACGTGGTCATGGAGCTGATTATAATACAAGCGGCATTGGGGCAAGGACCCCAGGTGGGGAAGGTGCAGAGGAGATCCAATGTAGCGGCCTGCTGCCCCACCACGCCCACCAACTAAATTGGTCACACCTTTAGTAAGTGAAAGTATGCATGGGGGTGCTTCACCCCTTCCCCTGCAAACCAACACCTTCATTCCCGGCATGGGGGGGGTCTATCCCCCGACTCCGCTTCTATTATATTCAGTTCCATGACTGTGTGGACTTAAAAATCAACACTTGTTCGGTTCGCAGAGAAACCATTGAGTCACACCCATTGGCCCCAACCATGCCTACCAGTCCAGCCAACGACTTCTGGCTGTTTAATCTGCAGGTTTGACCAGATTTAACCTGTTACAATCTGCATTGGACAGGACCAGATTTCAGGCTTTTTCTAATCAAAATGTCACATCTGCGGTCCGGCGACATCTGTTCTGGATTTTAGCTGTGGATTTCCTCTTTCTTTTTTTTTTTTTGTATAGATAAATCCGTATCAAAATTTGTAGATTTGTGGCAGAAATATCAACTTCGTGTATAGGGGTTTTCCAGTTTCAGAAATCCTTCTTCCTGCTACAGTTTGTTTAAATCTATTTCCCCCCCTCCTGGGTCTTGTGCTGCCTCCACCACTGCTCCTGATGTCTGTTATTATCTGCAGCGCTGACATCACTTTGAAAGCTCTGCAGCCAATCAGTGAACTGGTCTGCTCTGCCCGAGCTGCTGACGTAAGGCCCCGTTACACGCTTCAATTGTCGAACGATCCGACTTGACCTAGATGCTTGAACGTCGTTCAATGATCGCTAGTGAAATGTCACACGTACAGATATCTTGAACGACGCAGCAATGATTCCGCGACAAGCGAACGATACTTGCGGTTGTTTGATCGCCGACGTTC
The DNA here is from genome assembly GCA_033576535.1 of Allobates femoralis. NCBI lineage: Eukaryota > Metazoa > Chordata > Amphibia > Anura > Aromobatidae > Allobates > Allobates femoralis. Next base: position 289,708,920 of record JARQOC010000006.1, read on the forward strand.
TTCAGTTCTGAATAGGCGAAGTTGTTAACGACCTCGTTATCAAGGTGTCACACGCTGATGCTGCAGGTTGGACGGATGATCATCTTCTGGTTTGAGGTCCGGTTCAAAAATCAACGATCAGCCGACAAAAAGCCGTGACGTACAAACGATATCGTAGCGTGTAACAGGCCCTATACACTGATCTCACTGATTGGCTGCAGTGCTGTCCATGTGACTTCAGCATTGCAGAGCCTTCAGTTGGATCCAAGGAGGGTGAGTAGAGGACTTTTTATTTATGTACTTTTAAATAATCTAATCAGGACACTTCAGTATTTGGTGAGTTTTTTACCTCAGTATTTGTAACCAGAGGTGTACACAAAATACAGAAGTGGTGAGGTGTTTCTAATATACTTTTCCTCTGATTTTCCTACTTCTGGTTTTGGCTACAAACACGGAGGTACAAAACTCACCAAAAACTCAACATGTGCACGTGGCCTTAGTTTGTACAATGCTGTGGTTAGCTTTGCACTAGTAGGTTATCAGATGTGTCAAGTTGCTCCATTGCCTTTTGGTGCTTTAAAAAGTGCAGTGATCCATCGCAAGCAAGGCCAAGACGTATGAAACCTATGATGGCGCCATACACTCAAAATGGCCAGTGCTGCGTTTATATGACAAACGTCGTGAGGCATAACATTATAGTGGGCTGCACTTTGAAAAAAGTAGCCTGTACTAAATGACGCTCATTTTTAAAGGAGTTATACACTATTAGGACAACCCCTTCTCATTCCACATGCCTCCTCCATATAACATAAAAGACCCTGTACTCATTTTCCATGTTAGTGCTGTTCCAGCGATGTCGGTAATCGGGGCTCATGTGATATTGTGACATCACGCGGACCCACATCCAATCACCGGTGGCTTCTATCTCCCTGCTCTCGGACCAAATGAGCAACAGGAAGTGAGTTGCCGCTGCCACTCATTTCGTCCAAAAGCGGGGAGACAAAAGCCACCAGTGATTGGATGTGGGACCGCATGACGTCACAGTATCACATGAGCCCCGATTACCGGCATCGCTGGAGCGGCGCTAACACAGGGCTATGCATTGCATGGCTGCGCTCCCCCTCCCTCCGTGCCTGCTGCCCTGCCCTGATGGGTGTGATCGTTATCTCCTCTGCACAGAGGGAGGGGGAGCGCAGCCATGCAATGCATGCACAGCCCTGAAGTATAACAGAAGGAGGGATACGCCCAGATGTCTCCAGGCATGTAAGTTTATAAACTCTTTATATCAGTTATACTAATGCAAGATTTTACACAAAAACAGTGCTGGAAACGTATCCTTAGGGTGCAGGGACATGTACTAACTGTGTATTAGGGTGATCTGAGGTGGTTGGTTCCCTTTAACATAATAATCCAATCTTCCCCTTCATCCACAGCAGCACAATATGGGATCTAGCATGTATTTATTTGGGAGGGTTTGAGACAGCGTCCAGAACAGATCTGACTTAAGTAGTAGAAGACTGTAGTAGTCAAAGAAAGTTATCAGCGTGGACCATGTAGCTGAGCGACATCTGTGGTCCATAAACACATAATCTCCTTCTGCCCAGGTTGTTGAAAATCTGCCCTAGCAGAATGAGCAGAAGTGAACTGTAGTGATGGAATGTTGGCATACCATGAAGAGAGTGAACAAGATCTCTTAGGCCAGAATGGAAGGATGGCTATGATAGACACCTGATCCTGCCTGGTCTTGATCAATACCCCTGATATCCTGAAAGTTGACAGATAATATATGATAGCTTGAAGCTGCATGGGACAGACATGGTATCTAATACCATAGGGTTGTCCAGCTAGAGCTAGAAGCAGTTCACTGTTCTGGTGTTCTCTCTAGTCACCATCAGGTCGATCTTTGGAGAGCCCCATGTCGGTGTAATCCCTCTGAACACTTCCAGGTTCAGTGACCATTCTGCCAGTCAATAACTTGGTTACCGTTGACTTTGCCCACTGAAACAAATATGAGCCACCTCTGACATGAGAGGGGGAGATTTCATCCCACTTTGTTTATGTAAGGAAGATAGGGAATGTTATTAGCATGAACCTTCACTGTTTGACCTCTCAGGGATTTCATGAAAGCTAGAAGAGCTAGACAGATCTTAATCTCTTTCATTGGAGTGTAGAAGAAACTCCACACTGGACCAAGACCTTGCAATGACACTACTTTTTGAGTGGGCTCCCCAACCTGTTCTTGAGGCAACTACCTCCGGTATTATTCAGGCTGGTCCCTCTATCCTTGCCGTCCAGAACATTTCCCCAAGAGAATGTTTGTCTTGCTACCATGGAAGGGACCGCATGGTATCCAGGTTGTAAAAAAAAACCTCTGTCCCTGCGACAGGGACAGCCATGGCTGTGGAGATTAATAACCCTAGAAATCTCATGAGTTCAGAATGACATTCCATGTGAGAAAGTGAACCTCCTCCGCATCTTCCTCTGGGGGAGAGATACGGTATATTGTTTCATCTCAGAGAGTTGATCATACACCCCTGGAAGGATTTCAAGTTCCTGGTACCACATACTTATCAGCCAATCGAGGTCTGAAAGAGTAATCTGTAAAGGCCACTTTACACACACCAACTTATCTGTCCAACTTCTGAACAACTTACTGGTTGCAGTGAAATCATGGACACATTGTTACATTTGTACACAGCCACAAAATGGAGCAATGTGTCCATGATTTCACTGCAACTAGCAAGTTGGTCAGAAGTTGGACAGATAAGTTGGTGTGTGTAAAGTGGCCCTAAGTGTTGTAGAAGGAGAGGGCTAGATAAGGCTAGGAGCAGCCAGGCATCCAGATATGGAACAAGGCATATTCCCTAAAGACGAAGTCTGGACTTTATTGCCAATACCATCCGGATCGATTAATTGCACTGCCTGATGGTTCAGACCCAGAAACAGGAGAGTATATCTTCCCAACTGGACAGGTTCCAGGCCGGACAGAAGGATTAGTTTCTGTATAGCCCTGTCTAGAATTTTCTGCCTGGAAGGACGGAAAGTCCTTGACTCCCAGGCCTTCCTTGGAGACAGGAGATGGAGGACAACAAGAAATCACTGATTGTACATCTTTGTGCCCCAATCCTGCAGACAGCAAGGGACAACCAAGCTGCACAGTAAAACTGTGTCAACCTTTTCCTTCCCAGAACAATTCAGGAGTTGTCTTGGAGTCTTCCTTAAGGTAGCGTTACACGGCACGACTTTGAAACGATATCCTTAATGATCTCATGAACATGCGGTCGTTAGGACATCGTTTTGACATCGTTGGGGAGCTGTCACACGCATAGATATCGTGGACGACGAACCAACGATCCAGCGAACGATACTTGTTCATTGATGTGAATGGGCGAAGTCGTGACCGGCATCGTTTTCGCGGTGTCACACAGAACGATGCAGCAGGTTGGCTGATCGTGGAACGTCTGATTTGGAAACATGTTCTCAAATCTGCAATCAACGATTCAACGATTTATCGTAATCAAATCTTGGTGTTATGGTGGGTTTACACACACCAATTTATCTGTTCAATATCTAAACAGATCTCTGGTTGCAGTGAAATCATGGACACATTGAATCATTTGTACACTGCCACAAAATGGAACTGTGTGTCCATGATTTCATTGCAACCAAAGATCTGTTCAGATATTGAACAGATAAATTGGTGTGTGTAAACCCACCATCAGGCTGGCTTCACACTGCAGTTTTTTCACTGATCAGTGTCCATCCAGTTTATGTGCCAAAACCAGGAGTGACTCCAAAACTCAGAACAGGTGTCAAACTTTCAATTATAGTTTTTCTCTGCAAGATCCTGTCCTGGTTCCTCTCCTGGTTCTGGCAACCAAACTGGATGGACACTGATCAGTGAAAAACTGCAGTGTGAAGCCAGCCTTACATGCAACAACGTCCTAACGATGTCGTTTGAACGACTCCAAACCCGTGAGGTTTGAGCGATATCGTTAAGGATATCGTACCGTGCAATAGCTTCTCTTCTCTTCAAGACTGAAATCACTCTATCTGGCAGAAGTGCTATCATTTGCTCAGAGGCTACAGTGTTTCCCCGAAAGTAAGGCCCCCCGATTGTAAGGCCGTCTAGGGGTAAAGGGGGGGCCTGCTAATGTAAGGCCTCCCCCGATTATAAGGCCTTACAACCGGGGGGGCTAATGTAAGGCCCCTAGCGGAGGGGGGGGGGGGGGAGCGGGAGCGGGTCGCACGTCACGTGCGCCCGCTCATTACATATGCACTGCATCCCCCTGTCAATCAGCGACAGGGGGAGCAGTGCATTATACGGTATATATGGGCCCCCTCCTGCTGGCACACTACCCCCCTGTTCTGAGGCCCCCCCCTGCTGCTGCTGCACACATCTTACCCTCCAGGGTCTTCTTGCAGCAGCCAGCGCGTCCGTCCTCCGTCCTCAGCTGTCTCCCGGATCATGTGACCGGCCGGTCGCAGTCGCGATGACGTCATGCGCTGCGACGGGTCACATGACGTGCGACCCGCTCCCGCGGTGTCCCAGCAGGAGGGGGCCTGTAGGCCACACTGCTGGGGCTGCCAATATAAGACCCCCCCCCCCCGAAAGTAAGACCGGGGGCCACTTTTGGCCCCCCAAAAAATGTAAGACAGGGTCTTACTTTCGGGGAAACACGGTAGTAGGATATCCTACTAGAAATTCCATACCAATTACAGGCTTGCTAGCCATTTCTAGATGTTTCAAAGGCTGAGCAGCAATAGAGGACTTCTTGGAGGCAGAGGGATAAGATCAAAATCTATAGGCCAGGGACAAGTTGTCACTTCGGTTTCAGGATTTGATCCGGTGACCTCTTGCTGTGAGGCAGATTCCCCTGTCTGCTGAGCTTTGGTCCTTTTTGCCACATTTAACTTCTGCACAGTAAAGATACCGTCACACGCGACAATATTGCTTGCAATTTCACTGGCAATTTGCTGGTTGCAGTGAAATCATGGACACATTGTTCCATTTGTACACGGCCACAAAATAGAACAATGTGTCCATGATTTCACTACAACCAGCAAATTGCCACTTGTTATTTTCTCCAAGCAATGCTTTGTGAAAGCAGCACATGGCTCTTAAAGGGGTTTTCCCACAAACAAAGTTCATTTTTATAGTTCATTTTAATCAATTTATCTTGGAATAATAATTTCCACAATTGATGTGTTTACCTCAGCGCAGGAATATTTTTTTTAATCTTATATATGTACCTGCAATATACTGTGTAATGTCTGTGTCTGACTGTACAGGGACATGGTGTGATCATACCACATCTCCTGTGCTGAGATAATCTTATATACAGTGCCTACAAGTAGTATTCAACCCCCTGCAGATTTAGCTGGTTGACACATGCGGAATTAACTTGGCATTGTGACAGTTGGACTGTAGATCAGCCTGGAAGTGGGAAATGCACTGCAGCCAAAAAGATTATTATTATTTTTTTATAAAGCATTAAAAGTTAATTCAGAGGGTCATTTATTATTCAACCCCTCAAACCACCAGAATTATGTTTGGTCCCCCTAAAGTATTAAGAAGTAGTTCAGGCACAAATAACAATGAGCTTCACATGTGTGGATTAATTATCTCTTTTGCCAGCCTTTTCTGACTATTTAAGACCCTCCCCAAACTTGTGAACAGCACTCATACATGGTCAACATGGGAAAGACAAAGGAGCATTCCAAGGCCATCAAAGACAAGATCGTGGAGGGTCACAAGGCTGGCAAGGGGTACAAAACCCTTTCCAAGGAGTTGGGCCTACCTGTCTCCACTGTTGGGAGCATCATCCGGAAGTGGAAGGCTTATGGAACTACTGTTAGCCTTCCACGGCCTGGACAGCCTTTGAAAGTTTCCTCCCATGCCGAGGCCAGGCTTGTCCGAAGAGTCAAGGCTAACCCAAGGACAACAAGGAAGGAGCTCCGGGAAGATCTCATGGCAGTGGGGACATTGGTTTCAGTCAATACCATAAGTAACGTACTCCACCGCAATGGTCTCCGTTCCAGACGAGCCCGTAAGGTTCCTTTACTTTCAAAGCGTCATGTCAAGGCTCGTCTACAGTTTGCTCATGGTCACTTGGAGGACTCTGAGACAGACTGGTTCAAGGTTCTATGGTCTGATGAGACCAATATCGAGATCTTTGGTGCCAACCACACACGTGACGTTTGGAGACTGGATGGCACTGCATACGACCCCAAGAATACCATCCCTACAGTCAAGCATGGTGGTGGCAGCATCATGCTGTGGGGCTGTTTCTCAGCCAAGGGGCCTGGCCATCTGGTCCGCATCCATGGGAAGATGGATAGCACTGCCTACCTGGAGATTTTGGCCAAGAACCTCCGCTGCTCCATCAAGGATCTTAAGATGGGTCGTAATTTCATCTTCCAACAAGACAACGACCCAAAGCACACAGCCAAGAAAACCAAGGCCTGGTTCAAGAGGGAAAAAATCAAGGTGATGGAGTGGCCTAGTCAGTCTCCTGACCTTAACCCAATTGAAAACTTGTGGAAGGAGCTCAAGATTAAAGTCCACATGAGACACCCAAAGAACCTAGATAACTTGGAGAAGATCTGCATGGAGGAGTGGGCCAAGATAACTCCAGAGACCTGTGCCGGCCTGATCAGGTCTTATAAAAGACGATTATTAGCTGTAATTGCAAACAAGGGTTATTCCACAAAATATTAAACATAGGGGTTGAATAATAATTGACCCACACTTTTATGTTTAAAATTTATAAAAATTCAACTGAGCAACATAACTTTTTGGTTTGTAAGATTTATGCTTCTGTTAATAAATCCTACTCTCGTTTGCAGTTTGAAGGCTCTAACTCATTGGCATCTTATCAAACCAGCTAAATCTGCAGGGGGTTGAATACTACTTGTAGGCACTGTATGTGTCCCTGCTATGTACTGTGTAATGGATGTGTCTGACCGTACAAGAAAATAGTCTGATCATACCACATCTCCTGTGCTGAGATCAACTTATATATATGTGTCCCTGCTATGTATTGTGTAATGGATGTGTCTGACCGTATAGGGACATGGTCTGATCATACCACATCTCCTGTGCTGAGATAATCTTACACTCTGTGTGACTGCAGACTTATCAATCTCCTAGCGGCCGCCCTGTACGCTGCGATGATTTGCGGTTTCTAAATCGGGAACGGACCACAGTTAAGTGGTATGTATCTTCCTGGCAATAACACAACTAGTGGGCGCAGCCTCACTCAATACAAGTGTATGGAGCAAAGCCGCGCCCACTAAAAACCCGCTTACACTAGTTGGACATGCGTGCTCCATACATTTCTATTGAGCGATGCCACGCCCACTAGTCATGTTGTTGCCGGGAACATACATATCGCATAATTGCTGTGCATTCCCAGTTTAAAAAAACCACGAATCCTTTCCGCGCACTGTGCGTCTGCTGGAAGGATTGAGAAGTCTGCAGTCACATCAAGTGGCAGCAGAATTATCAGTTTAAACCGGACAACCCCTTTAAGTGTTACTTATGTTAAAGGAGGGGCTGGATCACATTTGGCCAGTCAGAGGCCTCATATGTCCGCACCCTTCAGCTGGTGTAGACTTGTTCACATGTCTGTGACTGTTGTGCAAGGCTGTGGTAAGAATAGTGTAGGATGCAGCACTATTCTCACCAAAGGAACAAACACCTTGATGGAACCTAGGGGTGGACATAGGATTGGTGCAATCTCTGCAGGGGTCCAAGATGTAAGGGGGCCACATCCACCTCCAAAGCAGGGGATGATTGTGTATTATGATAAAAATAACCCATATGCTGTTCTTGCACAGGGCCTCTTCTGTCTGTATCTGCTCCTGAAAAAGGGACGTAAACTTCAGCACACAATAGAGGAAAAAATGAGGGAAGCTTTCTTAGGCTAGAGTAATGATGTGTTATTGTCACACAGTTCAAAATCCAATCCAACGTAAATGTTTTAATTTATTTCTCTGCCCTATTCATACAGAATTAGACTAGTTTCCTCCTTACATGTATCTTAATTGATCCTTCATAAAGGCTTCCTTAAAGTGCACCTGTCGCCTGTTTTGGGGTTCTAAACCCTGGCCACCACCTTAAACATGATGAAATTGGGGTTCGGGTTCTTGTAACCCTTTTATATCTCCAGATGTCCTACTGCATACCTCAGAAAACAACTATTCATCTGTCCCACGCTGTATGCCAATTAGTTGTTAAGGATCATATGGGATGCTGCACACTCCATGGAAATCCCGCCCCTCCTGTGTATGTAAGTGAATGACAGCGACGTCATTCACAAGCTTCGCGCCTGCGCTATGGTGCGCCTCACTGCGCCCTATAGAAGGACCACTGTTTCCATTGCACAGGCACAAGACTTCAGTCTCGCATCGGCCGCACAGTGCCTAAAGTCTCGCAAGACCGAAGTCTTGAGCCTGCGCAGTGGAATCACTGGCCCTTCAATGGTGCGCAGTACGACGCGCCACAGCACAGGCATGAGACTTGTGAATGACGTTGCTGTCATTCACTTACATTCACAGGGGGAGCGGGTTTTCCATGCAGCGGAGCAGTGTTGATGGGGGAGCGGGGTGGATTTTCCATATAGCGGTGTACCTCTGACCGTAGTGTGCTGCGCTCCACATGACCCTTAAAAAGTAATTTGCATACAGTAGGGGACAGATTAAATGTCGTTTTATGAGTTATGCAGGGCCACATCTGGGGTATAAAGGGTTGCAGGAACCCCAATTTCATCATGTTTAAGGTGGTGGGCAGGGTTTACTACCTCCAAATCATGTGCAGACACACGTTAAGCCAAAATGTTGGATTGGATTCTGAATTGTGACAATAAAGACATCATTAATCTAAGAAAGGTTTCCTCAATTTTTTTCTCTATTGTGTACAAAAGTTTACTTTCCTTCTTTGCTACTTTTTTTTCTTCTGAATACCAATGGTTGCTTGAGCCGGGCCTTCATCTATATTCTGTACTAGCTGTAGTCCCCGGCGTTTCCCGGGATAGTAACTAACTGTTCTTGGCTGTAACAAAATAGAATGGGTTAACAAAGGTTTGCTTCTCTGCTGAGATACACAGGCTGCAGGTGTAATAGAGGGGCTATGCATGGGCTCCTGGTGTACTAAAAGGGCTATGTGAGAGCACAGGCTGTAATACAGGGGCTATGTGTGAGCTCATGCTCTAATACAGGGGGCTATGTGTAATCTCCTGGTGTAATACAGAAGCTAATTGCTGCCTCCTGCTGTATACTGGGGGCAGTGTGTGTGGCAGGTTGTTAAATGAATAGCAAAGAGGTGTCTTAGGCCGGCTTAACACACTGCGGCGTGATCCGGTCCGGGGCTGTCCGGGATGACCCAGACAGCCACGGACCGGATCAGCACACATGACTGGGGGGCTAATATGCCCTCTGGTCCGGTGTGCAGCGCACGCAGTTCCCACTGCTAAGACAGGACCGCGGGCGCCACGGACCTGACCTGTCAGCGGCTGCAGCTGCGTGCGTTGCACACCGGACCGGAGGGCATATTATCCCCCAGTCCTGTGTGCTGATCCGGTCCGCGGCTGTCTGGGTCATCCCGAACAGCCCCGGACCGGATCACGCCCAGTGTAAAGCGGCCCTTAGTCTCCTTGGGAATTGTGTGGCTGCTGCTTCACTGAGAGTCATATCCCAATGTGCGTCAATTTCCAGAAGTCCTTGCTTTTGTCAAGCTTCCCTGAATGTTTCACAGACATGCATAAGTTGTATTATACTATGAGTGTCCTTAGTTGCCTGTAGCAACCAATCAGAAGCTGAGCTGTGATTGGATGCTGTAGGCCTCCTGCTGAATACAATGGGTAAAAAAAAAAAAGTATTTAGTCAGCCATCAATTGTGCAAGTTCTCCCATTTAAAAAGACGAGAGAGGCATGTTATTGATATCATGGGTAGACCTAAACTATGAGAGACAAAATGAGAAAACAAATCCTGGAGATCACATTGTCTGATTTGGACAGAATTTTTTAAAATTTTGGTGGAAAACAAGTATTTGGTCACCTACAAACAAGAAAGATTTCTGGCTCTGACAGACCTGTAACTTCTTTAAGAGGTTCCTCTGTCCTTCACTCATGACCTGTAGTACTCGCACCTGATTGAGGTTGAGGACAGGTGTCTTATAGGCGGCCGTCACACGCACAGATATCTTTAGCGATATTGTAAGCGATCACGTGCACGCGCAATCGCTTACAATATCGCTCACATCGCTGGTGAGATGTCACACAGACAGACTCACCAGCGATGTGGAGCCGCGATCTCGCAGGTAACTATGGTACACATCGGGTAACTAGGCGCCGCGCGTCGCTTAGTTACCCGACGTGTATCATAGTTACCATCTCCCAGCATAGGCTCTGCCGCTGGGAGATCGTTCATCGTGGTGTCATACACCACGATGAAGCAGATCCTGAAATCGTTCATCGCTAGATCTGAGAACCGGACCTCAGATCAGCGATGTCACGATCAAGCGATTTCAAATCGTAAATCGCTTGATTACATGCAACGATTTCTTGCCCGATATCGCTTAAGCGATCAAAAAGGAGATCGCTTAAACGATATCGGGCAAGATATCTTTGCGTGTGACGGCCGCCATATACTGATAACAAGTTCAAGCAGTCACACTCCAAACTCCACTTTGGTGAAGAGCAAAGAGCTGTCAAAGGTCAACAACAGAAATAAAATTGTAGCCCTGCACCAGGCTGTGAAGACTGAATCTACAATAGGCAAGCAGCTTGGTGTGAAGAAACCAACTATGGGAGCAATAATTGGAAAATGGAAGACATACAAGACCACTGATAATCTCCCTTGATCTGGGGCTCCATTTAAGATCTCACCCCATGGGGTCCAAATTATCTCAAGAACGGTGAGCAAAATCCCAGAACCACGCGGGGGGACCTAGTGAATGATCTGCAGAGAGCTGGAACCAAATTACACAGGCTATCATCAGTAGCACACTATGCCGCCAGAGACTCAGATCCTGCAGTGCTAGAGATGTCCCCCTGCTTAAGCAATTACATGCGTGGGCCCATCTGAAGTTTGTGCATCGCCAACCACGGCCGTGGGTTACTTGTGGACCGGTCCCTGCTGTCTGGTCACAGGGAGAATGTCACGGTAGTGGCTGTGGACCGCTTCCGTTTCCCTGGAGCGACTGCAATTAAAAGGGGAAAAATGTAAAAAGGGGTAAAAATAAAATGAAAGTTTGTCAGTGACGCCATCCGTGATATGCGGCCACATGTGACCGCCGCTGCTTGTCTCAGCTCTGGGGGATGGTGGTGTGTGCAGCACGGTGATGAGCCCTCCACAGGCAGGGCTGGTTTATCGCCTGGGCCGGTGATAATAGTCTATTGTGGGGTGGTTGTGAGGTGACTCTGGGGTGCAACTTACTTTTCACAGCTGCGCTTCGGATCTCTCAGCTTTGCAGCCTCTCAGATGCTGGTATATGTAACCATGGATGCTCAATAAAAACTCTCACACAAGTTTCAAGTTCAACCGGGTACTTTACTCACTGCTTTTGATCTTGTTTTTCACAGTCTCAGTTTTCCTGCAGTGAGCAGTGCCGGTAGCCAATACTGCAGCTGAGATGGATCACCAAGAGCCCCCTTTCTTAATCCTTTTCAGGTCTCTCCAGGACTGCTCACTACCTCAGGGCCAGCAGTCGCTGACTTTTTCCTGGGTATCCTTCCCTTGGATCCCTAGTCCTATGTGAGGCCTTTCCTTTGGTGTGACAGTCTGCTCGGTTCCAGGCATAAAGTCCCTTCACCTCACCAGTTAATCTGTGGCAGGGGTGTGGCACCCCAGGGGTTAATGTGCCAAAGTAACACCACAAAGGGTTAACTCCCCACACAACACTACACTAGCGCCTCCTGGCCAGAAGGGGGAGCTAAAGATGCTTCCCTATATATTCTGGTGTGAAGAGGAAGTGGGGAAGAGCAGAGTGGTGGGAGGAGCTAATGTTGTTTGCCTCAGAGTGGCAGTGACAATTAGTCAGTTGGAGTTAGTTCAGTTCCTGGGAGGACTGAGGAAGAAAGACTGCTGGTGTAAAGGGGGCTGCCTTAGGCCTCTCCACAGCATGCTACCCACTTCCAGGCCTAGCTGGGGTCTGAGGGAAGGAGTAAAAGAAACAGGAGAACACATCTGGGAGACTGAGTTACCTCATAACTCGCCCCGGAGGGGCGCACAGCCCGGATACCAGATCCGAAACTGTGACTGACACACGCAACACAGTAAACACTGTACTAGTGGAGGTAATACATCTACACTGTACCTCAGTGAAGCAACACGGCGGGGTCAGAAATACAGAGTAAAGACTTAAGTTGCCTAGCAAAGGGGGTACCTGTGAGGAGAGAGAGGCCAGCAGTCTAGCTGAAGCAGCAGCAGGGCCACACACACAGCGAAGGAGAGGGAAGCTGAGGACCCGGACATGGTGGGAGCAACCCGGCCCCTGTACCGACTCCGTGAACAGTACTCTGCTAACAACATCATCTGCAGTAAAGACTTGGAAAACTTCAAAACTGTGAGTTTGTGTGATCCTTGTGCTCAAATCCTGCGTTCGATCACAAGCAGCTATCATCTCTACTACTACCCCTATCCTGCAATATCCATAGCACCATCTATAGACTGTTACTATCTCTGCCCCGGGGAACCAAGCTCTACCTGCGGAGAGCCATTACATCCCCAGCTGGCAAACATCATCCCCGGAGGTTCTGCAGCAGCGGTGGTCACCCTGACCACAACCCGTGGGTGGTGTCACGATAAACTCCCCTGTAAATATTCTACCATTTACTTGCGGAACACGGGACACGGTCTGGGCCAAGACCGCCGTGATATCCCTAGCAATACCCCGGTCCGGTACCGAGTACTCCGTCCCAGTGGGCTCCACAACATCATATATTCAGCAAACCACTTTTGCAGGACTGGTACCCTGTCAGTCGACCCAGTCCCTCGGTGTCTCCGTAAAGCCGGTCTTCCACCTTGGACTCCTTCCCCAGTACACATGGTCAGTCTCTTCAGCTATGTCAGGGGTTTCAGCTAGGAGTCCGGTTCCTCCTCTTCCCTTTACTCGCCAGGAACTCTGGACCTGTGCTCACCCTCGAGCCTTCCTAACATCTCTCTGAGGGTTAGTAGCCTCGGACCCGGTCAGCCATAAGATGACACCGGCCACTGGGTCCCGGTTTTCTCTCAGTTGTTACTGTCCTTCTCCTCTGTCACTCCCCTCCTCTGCTCCAGCTCTGACTCAGACTGACTGTCACTCCTTGAGGTAACTACTGTAGCTCCTCCCCCTTCCACAGGTGTCTCCTCTAAGCTCACACCCACCACTCAGCTCTCTCCCACCTCTCCCTTGCCTGGCATTAAGTACTAGGTATTGCGATTCAGGTGCGTGTTGGGTGTTTGGTTTGGGGTACATGGTTCACCATCTCAACTGTTGTTTTTTCTGCGGCCACCAGTCTGCAGGGGCGCTACATTTGCTTAGAGAGCATTTGGATGATCCAGAAGAGTATTGGGAGAATATCATAAGGTCACAGGAAGCCAAAGTAGAACTGTTTGGTAGAAACACAACTCGTCATGTTTGGAGGACAAAGAATGCTGAGTTGCATCCAAACAACACCATGCCTACTGTGAAGCATGGGGGTGGCAACATCATGCATTGGGGTTGTTTCTCTGCCAAGGGACCAGGACAACTGATCCGTGTACATGCAAGAATGAATGGGGCCATGTATCATGAGATTTTCAGTGCAAACCTCCGTCCATCAGCAAGTGCATTGAAGATGAAACGCGGCTGGGTCTTTCAGCATGACAATGATCCCAAGTACACCGCCAGGGCAATGTAGGAGTGGCTTCGTAAGAAGTATTTCAAGGTCCTGGAGTGGCCTAGCCAGTCTCCAGATCTAAACCCTATAGAAAACCTTTGGAGGGAGTTGAAAGTCCATGTTGCCCAGTGACAGCCCCAAAACATCACTGCTCTAGAGGAGATCTACATGGTGGAATGGGCCAACATACCAGTAACAGTGTGTGCCAACCTTGTGAAGACTTACAGAAAACGTATGACCTCTGTCATTGCCAACAAAGGATATATAACAAAGTATTGAGATGAACTTTTGTTATTGACCAAATACTTATTTTCCACCAAAATTTAAAAAAATTCTTTCCAGATCAGACAATGTGATCTTCAGGATTTGTTTTCTCATTTTGTCTCTCGTAGTTGAGGTCTACCTATGATGTCAATTACAGGCCGACCTCATCTTTTTAAGTGGGAGAACTCGCACAATTGGTGGCTGACTAAATGCTTTCTTTCTCCACTGTATCCAGACTGTCAAAAGGCAGTATCTATTAGAGGCCTTTCACACTTGCGGATTTTTCCTGATTTGGAAGATTAGGAAAACACCTGATTCTTAGAGGATTCATTTTTTTTTGCCCATTCTCTTTAATGATTTCAGGAAAAAACGTGAAGCAACAAGATTCTACCTGACAAATTTAAAGTGAATGTGCAAAATACTGTAAGAATCGGGTTTTTCCTGATCTTCCAAATCAGGAAAAAAACGCAAGTGTGAAAGGCCCCTTACCTGGCACATACAAACAGTAAATAAGGCTTTTTTTTGCCAAATGACTGTAAAGCGCAGGGCTAAAATACCCACTCAAAACATAGTCTATGACATTCCCTGAGTCAAATGAAGTGGCTGTGTAAAATTTTGTGACTGTAAAGGTGATGGTGCGGACATACACACATACACTCAATCTTATATATTAGATCTGTTCCTGGACCCACGGACCCCATATGTACTGTAGTTTGTTGTGTGATCGGGCTCAGTCTCTGACCATCACTGTTTAGTAGATTCTGTTTATAACTGATACCAAGATGCAGACATAAATGGACACCAAGTAAATGCAGCACATATATATATTCTCCTTTCTTTCTGTAGATAAGGCCACAAACCCCTGTAATCGACAAGAGGATTGGGAGTATATCATTAGTTTCTGTGACCAAATAAACAAGGAACTTGAAGGGTAAGTCAGGGGAACATGGGGGGGATTTGTAGCTTCTATTATCGGGTGCAGACACTTGATGCATTAGGAGTCTTGTTATATATTTGTTGTCTTCTTAGTCCACAGATCGCAGTGAGACTTCTGGCTCATAAGATCCAGTCCCCACAAGAATGGGAAGCGCTGCAGGCCCTCACAGTGAGTACATTGCCCTCCCTGGTCACAGACTTGTGGCCACGCTGTATGTACATCAAATAACTAATGATTTTACCTGTTTTTCAATATCAATTTATATTTATTGAAGTTATTTACCTTTATTTTTTTTGTACATGAAAAAAACTGCATCAAAAACTTGGCATTAAGAGGAGAGGACCTGCCGGCCATTAGGATTGGGCCTGCACAATGGAGTGTTGCTTGTTCACTGCTGTGCTTCTTTCTTCTCAGGTTCTGGAAGCCTGCATGAAGAACTGCGGAAGAAGGTTTCACAGCGAAGTCGGCAAATTTCGCTTTTTGAATGAACTGATTAAGGTTGTGTCTCCTAAGGTAAGTGTGATCCAACCCTATGTGCCTAATCTGACAACAGGGTGATCAATGATGGTCATTAGTTGTCACTGTGCTTTTACTGTCAGTATATTACTTGCATTATTATATTTCTTTACAGTATCTGGGAGACAGGGTGTCAGAGAAGGTAAAGAGCAAAGTTGTAGGCTTGTTATACAGCTGGACAGTAGCCCTGCCGGAGGAGAATAAAATAAAGGATGCTTACCAGATGCTGAAGAGGCAAGGTACAGTCTCCTCTTCTACTGATCTTTCATGTATATCATTAAATTGGTTTTCCAGAACTAAACATGTGCTGAGTACAGGCTGCTCATTTATGGCCTTTGGAGGCCGCACATAATATGTGCCAATCATGAGTACAGCAACGTAACTGCACCTTCAGTTTTGTGTGAATGGGACTGAGCTCTTAAAACCAGGCACAAGATCTATCCCTACAAGGAGTTTTCCCAGCAATAAAGTTAATTTTAATCAATAGATTTTGGAATAATAAGTTTTACAATTGCATGTGGTTAAAAAAATGTTCCTGTGCTGTGATAATCTTTTATATGTGTCCCTGCTATGTACTATGTAATGGATGTGTCTGGCCGCACAGGAACATGTTCTGATCATAACAAATCTCCTGTGTTGAGATAATCATCTATATTTGTCTCAGCTATGTACTGTGTAATGGGTGTGTCTGACCATACAGGGACATGGTCTGATCGTACCACATCTCCTGTGCTGAGATAATCTTATATATGTGTCCCTGCTATGTACTGTGTAATGGATGTGTCTGACCATACAGGGACATGGTCTGATCGTACCACATCTCCTGTGCTGAGATAATCTTATATATCTCTCCCTGCTATGTACTGTGTAATGGATGTGTCTGACCGTACAGCGACATGGTCTGATCATGCCACTTCTCCTGGGCAGGGGAGGAACTATTGATTAAAATGAAGATTGTTTGTGGGAAACCCCCTTTTAATGATAGCTTAGATTTTAGGATCCCATTTTGTTAGCGTCGGCTGAGGTGTCATGCTGCTGTGAACTTAAGAATTGGCTTTTATCTCTAGGGAAAACTGCAGCTCCATTGAAATTAAGAAAGCTGCCCCCTTGTCTAGAGTTTTATGCCATCTCAGAGTCTATTAAGTTCTCTTCCACATTGGTTGACACATGAGAAATTGTTGGTGTAAATCGATTTGCCTGTCCCATTCCATCAGCTATTATAACTAGAAAAAGAAAAGCGGACAGTGAGTATATCTGTGAGACAATTTTCAGACTTAAAATTAGAATTGCTCACCTTTTACAGTTTGTGGAAGTCACAACCGCTATAAAGACATGTAGCAGGTCTCTCAGTCTGCTGCGATCTCCCACTATAAGCATAAAACCATAAAAGAGCAAAGACATTGGGAGTGTGACCGCGCTCCTCATCCACCTCTTCACTTCATCCTGCACGGTGGAGGCCTGCATATATGGAGGAGCTGATCATGTGATCCCTAACTCCTCCCCTTCATTGACATCATCCTTCATTGATGTCAATGGAGGGGAGGAGTCAGGGATCACATGATATCAGCTCCTCCATATATGCAGGCCTCCACCGTGCAGGATGAAGTGGTGAAGAAGTGGATGAGGAGCGCGGTCATACTCCCAATTTCTTTGCTCTTTTATGGTTTTAATTCCATCAGCTATGACAGTGGCCACTGGACAAGAAAGGGAGCATCACCTCTTACCTGCCGGCTTCTGCAGCACTTCTTTTGATAGGATGGAACGTCATCATCCAGCTAATCAAAAGAGGAGCAATAGCTATCATCAGGTAAGAGGTAGTATTCTCTCACCTGTCCAGCAGCCACAGACCACTGTCGAGCTGATGGAATGGGACCTGTAAATAAATGTGCACCAACTTTACTGAGTTGTATTTCTTTGTTTTTGCATTAGGTGAGACAGAAAAGGGGGTTGGAATAGCTATTAAAAATAGTGTATCAGACACTTTTTTTTAAGGGCATCGGTTATACATGGAGAGGAAGTTGACTAGACCCTGGCACCAGATTTAAAAAGGCTCGTTATCAATCTGGGAAACCCTTATACATGATCCCCTAATTGCTCTATAAATATAGACTCAGAGAAACCCCTTTATAGTATGTCTAACCTCAATGTAAATCTCTTGCCTAGGAATTGTACTTTCTGATCCTGTGATCCCGGTGGATCGAACCTTGATCCCTTCACCTCCTATTCGACCCAAAAATCCAATTTTTGATGATGAAGAAAGATCTAAGGTAGGTTGAGGGTTTGTTCCAGGCAAAGTCTGCCTCGCTTATGTCACATCATATTTAGATATTTTGTCTTGTTATCTGTCAGTTGTTGGCCAGACTGCTGAAAAGTAAGAATCCAGATGATCTCCAGGAAGCAAACAAGCTCATTAAGTCCATGGTGAAGGAGGTGAGCGTGATCCATGTGAGATGTGTGAATACTTGTGAGTTTGATGGCTTTAGTATTCTTTGGTTAAAAAAAAAAAGAAGCTAACCAAGTACCTTCCATTTTTATTGTGTATATCACTATTGGAATTCATGTATTTATTAATAGCAGTGTGCTGATGTTATATGTATATATCAGGATAAGCCATTATCACCATACTGGTAGAGTTCCAACTATGTGATCCCACCTGAACACTAGAGTGAAACAGGTGTGGTGCAGGTAAAGCACCCTGTCCGACTGGATATTGGCAGCTCTTCACAGCTTTCTTGTAGGCTGCTTTGCTATTAGAAAGTGGAATATTTTCATAGAAAGCAGTTGTGAATTTGTAATACACATTCACGGCTTAGTACTTTTAGGCTGTGTTTTCATTGCCATAATGGTCCTCGGTCACATTTTTGTTATACATTAGTGATGAGCGAGCACTACCATGTGGTTGGGTGCTCAGAACTCAAAACAAGCATCTGAATGCTTGGACGGGCAGGACATGAGTACCAAGTATAATGGGAGTCAATGGGAAACTCTAGCATCTTTCTGGAAGAAATCCATTATACTGGGTACGAGTTGAGCCCGTCCGACTGCTCATTTTAAGTACAGAGCATGGTAGCACTCCTCATCGCTACTATTCACCTTACAGGCTCTAATTTTGTGAACTATTCTTTTAAGTCCAAAATTAAATTCCAATGGATCCAGGTTAAGTAAGTGCAAGTGTTTCTGTTCTGAGAGCAAACAGAAATATTGCAAATATGATTTTAATAAAGGATATTAGAAAGTAGATGTTAGAAGAGTTAGTTTTGATTCTTGCACAACTTGGGACCACTAGTTATTAATGATTTGGATGGAGAATTTGTGTATATCAAGATATGAGTGAGGATTCCAACAATTAACCTTTATTCTCTATGGTAAAAAAACTATAAATCCCAAACCGTACTGTATTCTTAATCATCTGGAACATCAGAGACCAGAAAAGCATTGACGTGATGCACTTCTCAGCCCTAACATTATAACCGTCTGCCTAGGTCCCCTGCCACCAATCATCTCTGACCCATCAAGGCATGAACTTTCTCTTAAGGTACCCTGTAGTATCTGGCACCGACACTTGTGCAGATCCCTTAGGTCTTGTAAGCTGTGAGGTCTGGCTTCTATGGATCAGACTTGTTTTTGCAGCTCATCCCATAGTTGCTCAATTGGATTGAGATCTAGGAAATTTTGGAACCAATACATGCTCATCAGATCTTTGCTAAATGGTGTTCGCAGTGTGGACGGGGCATTATTCTGCTGAAGGCGACCTATCTGATTCTTCTGTTTTTCATTTCTGCCATCCTCAGGATGAAGTGAGAATGCAGAGGGTTAGTAAGAGAGTGCACACTCTGGAAGAAGTGGATAACAATGTGAAGCTTCTGCAGGAGATGCTGACACATTACAGCAAAGAAGACTCCTCGGAGGGGACAAGGAGCTTATGAAGGTACGTGATACAAGAGCAGCCGTGACTAGATACAAGACTAAGGACCCTTGCAGCAAAATTCTTCCGGTCTTCCTTGGCAGCACCGCGGATCAAACGACACTTCGTCCTGTGTATGCTTAGAAACAGGAAGCAGCCGAGATAAGAAAAAAACTTGATTGTTATGTTTTCTGCAGACATTCAGAAAACCTAACTTTTGACATGATGGGTTTTACTTACTAACATCCCCATAGACATTAATGCTTTGTTCTGAATCTCTTGTGATGGCTGATCGTTTGGAAGAAGAAATCTTTAGCGCATTTTAAGGGTGTCGTCAGCCCAAACGGACAGTATAAGCCTTGTAGAGAATATAGCCTCTATAAAAATTGTACCTTCTAGTGATCACATCCCTTTCTCTGCTCTGCAGAAACTGAAGTTTAATGAAAAATGCCAATTTGGATTGGTGCACCCTTGTAGTCACCAGGAGACTTGGTGCACCATGTCCATGATTGTCCATGACCCACCTCCTTCACTGGTGATTGATGGTGCTGGCTTGTCTAAGCTTTCTACGAGGCCAGAACTGAACATCATCAGTGAGGGAGGTGGTTTAATACACAAGCAGTTGGTAGAATGAGGCCTTAAGCCTCTGGCCCACACTCGGGGTGCAGCGAGAACCCTGATCAGCATGTTTAATTAAACTTCTACAGAACAGAGGCAGCAATTAGTATAAAGGTGCATTATTTACAATATCCATTACAGGGCTATGTGTTTAGTTTATTCTACCAGTGTGGGATGTATTTAACGCAAATTTTTGAAGTTGTCAAAACTGCTTAATTTTTGCCATAAATTAATTGCTCTCATAATGTATTAATATGGCCTTAAAAGAACAGTGGGTGCACCTGAACCCAATAAATAGTCCCACGATCCGCCACTCAGAAGGGTGAAGGATTGATGGTGGCCAGGACACTTTTTGTTAGCTGAGGGGGTGAGGAATCAAACAGTTAAGTTGCTCTTGGTGGCACACACCCATTCTGTTATACAAATGCTTTCTTGTGCCTGTATACTGGAGTGTCTGTTTATTTCTTATACAGTAGTATCTAATACAACTTTCTATTGCTTTTAGGAGTTATTTGAGAGATGCGAGAGCAAGAGAATCACCTTGTTTAAAATGGCCAGCGAGACCGAGGATAATGATAGCAGCCTCGGTAGGACATTAGATTCTCTGTCTTGGTTTCATTTGTGTTTTCTTTAAGAGGATCTGTAGCTCTCTTGACGTTTCTATTCCAGTAAAATCTCTTAAGGCCCCGTTACACCTGCCGACACCGCCGGAGATGTCGGCGGCGACTGGTGGGTGCGCGCACGTTTTTGGCGCCCCGCCAGCGTCGCCGCCCCCCGTTTACACGGGGAGACATCTCCGGCAATGGGCTGGCGAGCTGAGAGGCGGCATCGCCGCCGGAGTTTCTCAAAACCCCAGCGGCAATGCAGGACAATGGGATCCTATGGCTCCCATCACCTGTCGGCTCGCCGGTGGCCATCGCCCCAGATCGGCCGCCTTGTTTCACATCACTGATGTGAAACCAGGCGAGCTGTCAGAGCTGCCGACATCGCCCCTTCACATTAGGCAACGCAGGGGCGATGTCGCTGCCGATAGGCCACGCCCCTACGTCGCCTATGGAATTGGCGGCGATGTGGCCAGGTGTAACGGGGCCTTTAGGTGCTTTGGAATGATTTCTTTTTTAAGAAATAAGTGCAGTTCCTCAATTCTTCTTTGGAAATTCTTACCATGGCCCCTTGTCAATGGGTTGTCTTTAAACATGGATACAACCAGTACAGACTAGACCATTTCAGTGTGTTAGGCTATATTCAGACGTTTTTTATGCTTTTTTTGTGATTTGTTTTTGTGTCTTTTTCAGCCTCAAAACTGGGATCTGTTTTTTCAAAATATCTGTTTTGATGCGTTTTTGACTGATACATTTTTCTCCCTATAAGCAATGGTTTCAAGGGAAAAAAATGGAGGAGAAAAAATTGACATGCTCATTAATTTACTGCCTCCAAAACGGACCAGTTAAAAAAGCAGCGTCTGAACATCTTTCTAAAAAGTATTGATTTTGCTGGGCATCACAGAAAGTGATCCATTTTACATGCAAAAACAGGTCACAAAAAAAACGGATCAAAAACGAACAGTCTGAACATAGCCTAAGCCTGACATTAAGTGCAATGGATATGGACCTTGCATTTTTGGTGAGTTTTTAAGCCTGACATTGCCTTCTAACAAGGTCAGTAGTAACACCTATGGCTTCTGTTACACTTAGTTGTTTTTTATTTCCTTATTCAGGGGACATTCTCCAAGCCAGTGACAATGTGTCTCGTGCCATCAATATGTACAAGGTGGTTGTAGAAGGTCAAGAAATCAACGGTGAATTGGACCTTCCAGAATCCACAAACAATAACGGTCAGTGTAATCTTATCATTCAAGTTCTTA
Organism: Allobates femoralis; assembly: GCA_033576535.1. Classification (NCBI taxonomy): domain Eukaryota; kingdom Metazoa; phylum Chordata; class Amphibia; order Anura; family Aromobatidae; genus Allobates; species Allobates femoralis. Next base: position 289,730,865 of record JARQOC010000006.1, read on the forward strand.
AAGGGGTATGCTTACTTCTTCATTGACAGGTGAATGGGGCCATTGAACGTTATGTCTACCAATAGCTGGAATACTTGGCTGGATGTATGTGCAATAATCAAGAATCAGGTCCAAATCTGATTCCATCAACTTAAATCCAACATGTATTGGGACCTTTTTATCAATATATATGGCGTATAGAGGCAGTGTCTTGGATAAACTAAGCCATTTTGGATCCCAAATCGTTAAAATGAATCAGAGTGGCTGTATGAGCGAGTGTTAAGATGGATCTATATTTCAGTTTTTTTTTTTATTTTCTTTATTTTGCCTTAAATATTTTTATTCCATTTTCATTCAACCTATTACTGACATAGGACATGCTGGTTCCCTGACTTTGATCTGGGCTCAGAAACTAAGCCCGCATCTTTGCCAGCAGATGATGGCGGAGTTATTCAGACATCATCTGTCTCTAGCATGCTGCACGTGGAGTAAAGCTCTGTCGGCTGTCAATCAGTGACAGCGGCATTTACACCCTGTGCCGGGGACATGCTGTTCCAACTGCCCATTTGCAAAAAAAACTAAAACTAAAGAATGAATAAAATTGAAAGCTGCTGGAGATGTTTCAGAGGTATTGTCCTATTACTAGAACATCTTACTGTTTCATTTAACCTTGCAGTCTGACTTTTCTTCTATTAATTTTTTACTTCAATTTATTTATTTATTTTCAATCAGAGATGACCGAGTCAACCACCAGTTTACCAACTCTCATCGATCTGGCTGGATTTGAGCCTACAAGCCCATCTGAAGACCCAAACCCCATTTCTGATGTAGCAGAACAACCATCAGCACTGATCCCCATCCTTCCTCCACCTCCACTGTTACCTGCACAGTCCAGACCTTGCTCCTCTGTGGAGCACAGTCTTACTCAACTTAACAGTGCGGCCAATTCACTGTGCTTGTTAGATGAAGAGTTGCTGCATCTAGGTAATATGCAAACTGCTGGAAACGGTAGTGCAATAATAGTGTCTCTAGCATAGGAAACTGGTTTATATTGCTATTATAGGACAAAAAGTGTTTAGCTATTACGATACAGATTTTATCCAGATTTTTCTCCCTTGTGTAAGATAAAATGGTAAAATATAATTTGCTTATTTATAGGCAAATGCGTGGGGAAAAAAGGTTTATGTTCTATGCCTAATGTGTGTATTCATTCTTCTAAGGTATTGATGATCCGACAACAAATACAGCAAATGAATTGTGTTCAAGCTCCAAGGTATGGACCTTTGCAAACTCGGGGCTGTTTTCATTTACAGCATTTTATGAAAATTGTATATTTGAGGATTTTCTTAATATGATGAGAGCTCTGTCTATCTTCTAGGACGAGAGCAAAGAAATAGATTTTTTCACAGGGCCCTCAATGGCTCCACTTACCTCAACAGTCACACCATTATTGGCACAACCCGTAATACCCATGGGTTCCATTAATTCCTACTCTTCACCCGCTACCTACACTACTGTATTTAGTACTGCTCCTACAACAGTACCCACGACTGCCCCTCCTACAAGGGGCATTAAACTTCATGAACTTGAAGTGCTTGGGCAGCAACTATTGGAGGAAGCAAAAGGGTGAGTTTGGCAAGAAAAACTATCTTTGTACAGGATTCTAGAATTGACTGTGTTTAACCCAAATGTAATCTTAAATGTGGTTTTCCTTTTAGAGCATCAGCTAGGTCCGCCACTTCTGTTACTGTTTCCAGCACAATGCCAACCCTGGCAGCAATGCAGCCTGCAAATGCTTTTGGAGCTGTGGTTTCTGCACCTATGTTTGGCTCCTTGCCTGTTGCTCCTAGTAGCCCAATCTTCCTACCACATCAGCAGGAAAGTCCTCAGAAAGGCTCCTACATATCCCTAACAAATGTGACTGTGCCGCTGGAATCCATAAGACCCAGTAAGTTGTGTGTATCTTAACAAAAGGCTGTTACATTGCAAGAATACTTTAACACATTATTAGTGCAAATTTAGATAATGTTATTTGATGGTGGCCAAAAACCTCAGTGCAGCTATACCGCTCCTATAGTGATGAAACTCACTTATTCTTAGAATTGGGGAAAAGGGAATCTTGCAGTTAACCCCTAGAAATCAATAAGTAACCCTTTTTAAATGGACTTATGAACACATTTTTCATTTGAAGTGGATACATGATGTAATAGTGGCTGAAGAGTAGAATAAAACATATTTTTCTTTTGCCTCTGTGTTGCATAGATATTAGGAATCAAAGTATTTAATAGCTAAAGATTTAATTTTGATTAACTCTAGTGGAGGTTAGAGAGTTTTGACTGTGGGCTTGTACTTTCTCCCCTCTATGACATTCACAAATCATGAGCAGGCAGCAACAATCAAGGGAAAGAACACCCTCCCCCACCACTATACCCTACTCCTGTGTGAAATATAATGACAGCCTGATCTCGGTGCAGAGCGCTTACAAGTTGAACTCAACAGACAGAAGTGATCACTGACACTTTTTGAGCTCTCATCCCCAGACAGGCAGTATAAGGTAAGGGCCAGTATAGTTGATGTAACTGTGCTATAAGTGGAGAACTGATAGAAGCCGACCGTGTTGCGCCTCACCTTCATGTGGCCGACCAGGAGATGGGAGCTCAAGGGTCTCAGTAATTACTTGTGTGCTAAGCTCACAGCAATTTGTAATGGCTCTGCATTGAGATCAGGCTGTCTTTACATGCCTCACATAGGAGTAGCCTGTTCTAAGCTATGGCAGGGTCGTGTTATTCTTTTTATTATTCCTGTCTACTTATGATTAGTTAACGTCATAGAAGATTAAAGTACACATTGCCACTGAAAACACCCACTTGTATTAAATAAAAATTAAAGGGGTTTCTGGTCTAAACTGATAAGTTTGCAGTCACTCTATGTGACTGCAGACTTATGAATCCTCCTAGCGCCAGAATAAAGACTGAACTGCAGGAATATGAGGATGGTAAAAAACCTAGGGGTAACGTTGTGAGATTTACACCAGTGGAAGAAGGCCTCCCAGATATGACACGAGGGTAGATAAGAGACAAAGTATGGCTTCAGTGACTTCATCATGGTCTGTGAATTTTACTACTATGGCTTTAACAGCCATGTCAAGTTGAGCTACCAAGAATTGGAGTTGAAGAGGGGACTTTGGGAAAGTAGAACTTGTTGATCCGGAAGTCTCTATGGAACAAGTACGAGGAGATGGACCACTTCCTTTTGTACCATGATATTCTGGCCCATTTTGGGGCCTTCGAGGATGACAGGATTCCTTCAGACTTGATCTTCTCGAGCAACTTGGGTAGCAAATGTCAAGGAAGGAACATATAAGGAAGGGAAAATTGAGACTATGGAATCTGTAGTCTGAGGTGACCACTGAAGGCAGCAAACAAGGGGATAGTGTGGTTGCTTCTGGATGCTGACAGGTCTCTGTCTGGAGTACCCCACTGCAGGAAGATTAGATCAAAAATGATCTGATGCAGGGACCACTCACCCACAGTTATTTTTTTTTGACTTAGAAACTCCATGGCCCAGTTGTCTATTGCCAGGATGTGGATCGCTAGATTGCCAGGATTCTTTGGTCTACCCAGTTGAGAATCTGAGAATCTCTGTTATTGTTTGTCGACCTCAGGGTCCCTCCTTGATCATATAAGCTACAGCAGTGGCGTTGTCTTACTGGATTTGGATTGGGAGGCTAGTCAGCTGGTCCTGCCAATTTAGAAGTGATAAATAAATTGCCTGGAGTTCGAAGACGATGATGAGACGTTGTGTGACTTTTCCACTGCCCTTCACCATAAATGTTTGGAAGACTGCTCCCCAACTGAGAAGACTAGAGTCAACCATCATGATCTGTCAGTGAATTAGGAGTGAGGAACAACTGAAACGAATGAGGGGAGAGGCCTGCCACCAGATTAGAGACCGCCTGCTTCGTGGAGTACCTAGAGAGAGGACAGTTTTGTCCAAACGAGAGAGCAACGGCCAGCTGTAGAGGCATGGTGTGGAACTGAGCAAATGGGATCAGCTCCACCCAGGGAGCTATTGCTACTCCAAAGATGAGAGTGACAAACTGAAATTGAACTAGTCAACAGCAAAAAGGAGATACTTCTAATGCAATTGAAAAATTGGTATAGGAAAATAGACATACAAGCAAGAGGGCAAAATGAGCTGTATGCTAGAACTAGCTACCTTCTACAAAAACATATGAATCTTAATTTGCCACATTATTGTAAAACTATTGCTCAGATAAGCCTAAACTAGACCTAATAGGGGAATTGAATTACTTATAGTCAGATACATATTAATTTGAGCTAATGTCTAATTCCCCCCAGGGATCATAGTTGAATATAGATAGCAACAGGCAGAACTTAATATATTCAAATATAAGCATAAGATACAGGGGCCCCTTCAAAATTCATTATGCACTAGAGAAGAAATTAAAATGGGGCATACACAACCAAGCCAAAAAGAACATTATTTATCTATTATATAAAACCCGAAGGCCACTTCCGCCCAAAATCCGCTTCCGCTTCCGTGATGGCCTCCCTCCTGTGTCAAACACCGGAACCGGAAGCACCAGACCCACAGAGCCCCAGCCACCGGCCCTGCACAGAGCCCCGTCTGCGCCCACCCACATCCGGCCCACAGCCCTGCTGCCCCATCACCCCCCCTGCCTGTCACCATAGCCATCCTCCACTGCCCGCGCTCCCCGCCTGTCACAACACTTCCCCCCGCTGCCCCATCACCCCCCTGCCTGTCACCATAGCCGCCCTCCACTCTCCGGTCACCCCCCACTCTCCTGTCACCCCCCCACTCTCCGGTCACCCCCCCGCCTCTTACCACAGCTCCCTCCAGCCAGCCACGATCTCTATTCATGGGGCTTGAGGACCTCTGATGACGTCACGATGATGGGTGGAGTCACATATCACATGACCGTGACGTCATCAAAGGTCCTGTCCCGATCTCACCTACTCTGCCTATTCATCCCCCTGCGCTGCACACTGACCCACGATCTCCTCACCCCCGCTCTGACCACCCACCCCCACACTGACCACTGACCCCCACTCTGCCCCTGACGCCCACTCTGACCACCCACCCCCACACTGACCACTGACCCCCACTCTGCCCCTGACGCCCACTCTGACCACCCACCCCCACACTGACCACTGACCCTCACTCTGCCCCTGACCCCCACTCTGACCACCCACCCCCACACTGACCACTGACCCTCACTCTGCCCCTGACCCCCACTCTGACCACCCACCCCCACACTGACCACTGACCCCCACTCTGCCCCTGACGCCCACTCTGACCACCCACCCCCACACTGACCACTGACCCCCACTCTGCCCCTGACGCCCACTCTGACCACCCACCCCCACACTGACCACTGACCCCCACTCTGCCCCTGACGCCCACTCTGCCCACCCACCCCCACACTGACCACTGACCCTCACTCTGCCCCTGACCCCCACTCTGCCCCAGACCCCCACTCTGACCACCCACCCCCACACTGACCCCCACTCTGCCCCTGACCCCCACTCTGACCACTCACCCCCTCTCTGCCCCCCTCACCCCCACTCTGCCCCTGCTCTGCCCACTGACCCCCACTCTGACCACTGGCCCCCACTCTGCCCACTCACCCCCAAACTCTGCCCACTCACCCCCCTACTCTTCCCCCTGACCCCCTCTCTGCCCCCTCACCCCCACTCTGCCCACTGACCCCCACTCTGCCCCTGCTCTGCCCACTGACCCCCACTCTGACCACTGGCCCCCACTCTGCCCACTCACCCCCAAACTCTGCCCACTCACCCCCCTACTCTTCCCCCTGAACCCCTCTCTGCCCCTGACCCCCACTCTGACCACTCACCCCCCAACTCTGCCCCCTCACCCTCTCTCTGCCCCCCTCACCCCCACTCTGCCCCTGCTCTGCCCACTGACCCCCACTCTGACCACTGGCCCCCACTCTGCCCACTCACCCCCAAACTCTGCCCACTCACCCCCCTACTCTTCCCCCTGACCCCCTCTCTGCCCCCTCACCCCCACTCTGCCCCCTCACCCCCACTCTGCCCCCTCACCCCCACTCTGCCCCCTCACCCCCACTCTGCCCACTGACCCCCACTCTGCCCCTGACCCTGCTCTGCCCACTGACACCCACTCTGACCACTGACCCCCACTCTGACCACTGACCCCAACTCTGCCCACTCACCCCCCAACTCTGCCCACTCACCCCCTCTGCCCCCCTCACCCCCTGCTCTGCCCACTGACCCCCACTCTGCCCCTGACCCTGCCCACTCACCCCCACTCTGCACACTGACCCCCACTCTGCCACTGCTCTGCCCACTGACCCCCACTCTGACCACTGGCCCCCACTCTGCCCACTCACCCCCAAACTCTGCCCACTCACCCCCCTACTCTTCCCCCTGAACCCCTCTCTGCCCCCCTCACCCCCACTCTGCACACTGACCCCCACTCTGCCCCTGCTCTGCCCACTGACCCCCACTCTGACCACTGGCCCCCACTCTGCCCACTCACCCCCAAACTCTGCCCACTCACCCCCCTACTCTTCCCCCTGAACCCCTCTCTGCCCCCTCACCCCCACTCTGCACACTGACCCTCTCTCTGCCCCTGACCCTGCTCTGCCCACTCACCCCCACTCTGACCACTGACCCTCACTCTGCCCACTCACCCCCAAACTCTGCCCACTCACCCCCCTACTCTTCCCCCTGACCCCCTCTTTGCCCCCTCACCCCCACTCTGCACACTGACCCCCACTCTGACCCTGACCCTGCTCTGCCCACCCACCCCCACTCTGACCATTGACCCCCACTCTGACCCTGCCCACTCACCCCCACTCTGACCACTGACCCCAACTCTGCCCACTCACCCCCCAACTCTGCCCACTCACCCCCCAACTCTGCCCACTCACCCCCTCTGCCCCCCTCACCCCCACTCTGCCCCTGCTCTGCCCACTGACCCCCACTCTGCCCACTGACCCCCACTCTGACCACTCACCCCCAAACTCTGCCCACTCACCCCCTCTCTGCCCCCTCACCCACATTCTGCCCACTCACCCCCTCTCTGCTCACTCACCCCCTCTCTGTCCACTCACCCACCATTATGCCCACTGACCATGCTCTGCCCACTCACCCTGCTCGCCCCATTGACCCCTCACACTGGCCACTCATCCTGCTCTGCCTACTCACCCCCCACTGACCCCTCACACTGACCCTGCTCTGCCCACTGACCCCTCACTGACCCTGCTCTGCCCACTCACCCTGCTCAGCCCACTGACCCCTCACACTGCCCACTGACCCTCCTCTGCCCACTGAACATGCTCTGCCCACTGACCCCTCAATGCCCACTCACCCTGCTCTGCCCACTGACCCCTCACACACCCCACTGACCCTGCTCTGCCCACTCACCCCTCACACTGACCCTGCTCTGCCCACTGACCCCTCACACTGCCCACTGACCCCTCACACTGCCCACTCACGCCTCACACTGCCCACTGAACATGCTATGCCCACTTACCCCTCACACTGCCCACTGACCATGCTCTGGCCACTGACCCCTCACACTGCCTACTGACCCTGCTCTGCTCATTTACTCCCCTCTGCCCACTCACCCCCGCTCTGCCCACTCGCCCCTGCTTTTACCACTCACCCTGGCCTGCCCACTGACCACCCTCTGTTCACTCACCCCCCGCTCTGCCCTTTCACCATGCCCACTGACCCCTGCTCTGCCAACTGACCGTGCCCACTCACCCATGCTCTACCCACTCACCCTTCTCTGCCCACTCACTGTGCCCACTGACCGCCGCTCTGCCCACTAACCCCTGTTCTGCCCACTGACTGTGCCCAATAACCCTTGCTATGCCCACTAAACCCTGCTCTGCCCACTCACCCCCGCTCTGCCCGCTGACCCCTGCTCTGCTCACTGACTGTGCCCACTCACCCCTGCTCTGCCCACTCACCCCTGCTCTACCCACTGATTTTTCCCACTAACCCCTGCTGTGCCTACTGACTGTGCCCACTGACCCCTGCTCTGCCCAATCACTCTGCCCATTAACCCCTGCTCTGACCACTGACCCCCGCTATGACCCTGCTCTGACCACTGATGCCCCAATCCTGCTCACTGACCATGCTCTGCCCATTCACCCCCCACTCTGCCCACTCACCCCCGCTCTGCCCTCTGACCCTGCTCTGCCTACCTACCCCCCCCCCTCTGGCTACTGACCATGCCCACTGACCCCAGCTCTGCCCACAGACCCCAGCTCTGCCTACTGACCCTGCTCTGACTACTGATTATGCCCACTGACCCCTGCTCTGCCCAATGACTCTGCCCACTAACCCCTGCTCTTCCCACTCATCCCCCACTCTGCCCACTGACCCCCGCTTTGCCCACTCACCCCCAGCAGATCGGTTTCCCAGCCAACGACAGCTCCTGTCCTGCCACCTACAAGACGGGTGGAGCGAGCCGCCGCAGGGTAAGTATCCTCACTGAGTTTTTTTATTTTTATTATCACCATGAAGGGGAGGGGGGTGTGCAGCCCCAGAGGGAGGGCGGCCGCAGAGACTGGAGGCCCAGAGGGACGGGTGCCGCAGGGAGCGGAAGGGTCAGGAGGAGCGCCTCCATCCTGCCCCCCCTATCCATCCTGCCCCCCCTATCCATCCTGCCCCCCAACACCATCCTGCCCCCCCGACTCCATCCCGCACCCCCACCACCATCCTCACCCCCCGCCAACATCCTGCCCCGCCCCCTACATCCTCCCCCCTCCCCCACCACCATCCTGCCTGCCATCTCCATCCTGCCCTGCCGCCTCCATCCTGCCCTGCCTTCTCCATCCTGCCTAGCTCTGTCCATCCTGCGCCACTCACCTACATCCTGCCCCTCCGTCTCCATCCTGCCCCTCCGTCTCCATCCTGCCCCTCCGTCTCCATCCTGCCCCTCCGTCTCCATCCTGCCCCTCCGTCTCCATCCTGCCCCTCCGTCTCCATCCTGCCCCGCCCCCTCCATCCTGCCCCGCCGCCTCCATCCTGCTCCGCCCCCTCCATCCTGCTCCGCCCCCTCCATCCTGCTCCGCCCCCTCCATCCTGCTCCGCCCCCTCCATCCTGCTCCGCCCCCTCCATCCTGCTCCGCCACCCCATCCTGCTCCGCAACCCACCATCCTGCCCCCCTTGCACCTTCCTGCCCCGCTCGCTCCATCCTGCCCCGCTCGCTCCATCCTGCCCCGCTCGCTCCATCCTGCCCCGCTCGCTCCATCCTGCCCCGCTCGCTCCATCCTGCCCCGCTCGCTCCATCCTGCCCCGCTCGCTCCATCCTGCCCCGCTCGCTCCATCCTGCCCCGCTCGCTCCATCCTGCCCCGCTCGCTCCATCCTGCCCCGCTCGCTCCATCCTGCCCCGCTCGCTCCATCCTCACCCCCGCTCTTCTTGCTCCCCCGCCTCCATCCTGCCCTCACGCTTACTCATCCTGCCCCGCTTGCTCCATTCTGCTCATCTGCCTCCATCCTGCTCCTCCCGCTCCATCCTGCTCAATCCTGCCCCTTCGGCTTCATCCTGCTCCTCCGCCTCCATCCTGCCCCGCTCAATCCATCCTGCCCCCCGCTCTTCTTGCTCCCCCGCCTCCATCCTGCCCCGCTCGCTCCATCCTGCCCCCCCGCCTCCATCCTGCCCCCCCGCCTCCATCCTGTTGCCCCGCCTCCATCCTGTTGCCCCGCCTCCATCCTGTTGCCCCGCCCTCCATCCTGTTGCCCCGCCTCCATACTCTTTCCCCACTCGCTCCATTCTGCCCCCCCAACACAATCCTGCCCCCCCTCACCTCCTCAGCTGATTGCTTGCCCAGGCAACTACAGGTCCTAAAGGCCTGTAGGACCTACAAGGGGGAGGCGGAGCCAGCCGCCGGACAGGTGAGTATCCTCACTGAGGATTTTTTTATTTTTACTGTGGACGACCGGGGGCCAGGAGGAGTGGGGGACCGCGGTCACCGCAGTATTGCCATATACCAGAGTGCTGCTATACATGTGCTATAATGTACTGCCATATACCATAGTGCTGCTATACATGTACTGTAATGTACCGCCATATACCATAGCACTGCTATACATGTACTGTAATGTACCGCCATATACCATAGTGCTGCTATACATGTGCTATAATGTACCACCATATACTATAGTGCTGCTATACATGTACTGTAATGTACCGCCATATACTATAGTGCTGCTATACATTTACTATAATCTACCGCCATATACTATAGTGCTGCTATACATGTGCTCTAATTACCACCATATACCATCGTACTGCTATATATATATCTTATATATAAAAACCGAAGGCCACTTCCCGCCAATCCGCTCAACTTCCGTGATGGCCTGCGCCCTGTGTCAAAGACCGGAACCGCAAGTACCAGACCCACGAGCGGTGAGCGCATAGCGCTCACCGCGAGCCGCTGACAAAATGGCACAGCGCCTCGCCGTGGGCGCTAAAGCGCCACCACTCCCCGTTATCCCGCCACCGGCCCTGCACAGAGCCCCGTCTGCGCCCACCCACATCCGGCCCACAGCCCTGCTGCTCACCGCCCACTCTCCATCAGGGACCGCCATCCCGCCACTGGCTCCGCACACAGCCTGCTGTGCGCCCACCAACATGCGGGAACCGGCCCGGACCGGTCCACACTCCGGTGTGCGGCCTCCGCCGCCACCGCTCCCAGTCCTGCCACTCTCTCCACACACCCGGTGACTCTCCTCCATCACGGAGCTAGCCCCGCCCGCACTCCGGGGCCGGCCTCCGGAACCGCCGCCAGCCTTGCCGCTGACCGCCAACAGCCCAGTGAGTGTTCAGCCCTCCAGCCTCCGTTATCCTCTGCCCCCCCAGCCTCCGCTCTCCTCTGCCCCCCCAGCCTCCGCTCTCCTCTGCCCCCCCAGCCTCCGCTCTCCTCTGCCCCCCCAGCTTCCGCTCTCCTCTGCCCCCCCCAGCCTCCGCTCTCCTCTGCCCCCCCAGCCTCCGCTCTCCTCTGACCCCCCGGCCTCCGCTCTCCTCTGACCCCCCGGCCTCCGCTCTCCTCTGACCCCCCGGCCTCCGCTCTCCTCTGACCCCCCAGCCTCCGCTCTCCTCTGACCCCCCCGCCTCCGCTCTCCTCTGACCCCCCCGCCTCCGCTCTCCTCTGACCCCCCAGCCTCCGCTCTCCTCTGACCCCCCAGCCTCCGCTCTCCTCTGACCCCCCAGCCTCCGCTCTCCTCTGCCCCCCCAGCCTCCGCTCTCCTCTGACCCCCCAGCTTCCGCTCTCCTCTGACCCCCCAGCCTCCGCTCTCCTCTGACCCCCCAGCCTCCGCTCTCCTCTGACCCCCCCAGCCTCCGCTCTCCTCTGACCCCCCCAGCCTCTGCTCTCCTCTGCCCCCCCAGCCTCTGCTCTCCTCTGCCCCCCCAGCCTCCGCTCTCCTCTGACCCCCAGCCTCTCCTCTGCCCCCCAGCCTTCCCCCCTCCTCTGCCCCCCCAGCCTCCGCTCTCCTCTGCCCCCCCAGCCTCCGCTCTCCTCTGCCCCCCCAGCCTCTGCTCTCCTCTGCCCCCCCAGCCTCCGCTCTCCTCTGCCCCCCAGCCTCCGCCCCCTCCCTCCTCTGACCCCTCCCTCCTCTAACCCCTCCAGTTTCTGCCTCCTCTGCCTCCTCCCTCCTTTCCCCCTCCAGCCTCTGCCCCCTCCAGCCTGTGCTGCACTCACTGCTGACCACTGAGCCACCGCACTCTCTGCTGACCACTGAGCCACCGCACTCACTGCTGACCACTGAGCCACCGCACTCACTGCTGACCACTGAGCCACCGCACTCACTGCTGACCACTGAGCCACCGCACTCACTGCTGACCACTGAGCCACCGCACTCACTGCTGACCACTGAGCCACCGCACTCACTGCTGACCACTGAGCCACCGCACTCACTGCTGACCACTGAGCCACCGCACTCACTGCTGACCACTGAGCCACCGCACTCACTGCTGACCACTGAGCCACCGCACTCACTGCTAACCACTGAGCCACCGCACTCACTGCTGACCACTGAGCCACCGTATACTCTGCTAACCACTGAGCCGCCTGTATACACACAATTAATTTCACAGCACTCCCCTATTACTAAATAAACTCTATATAGATTCTAGACTACCCGATTCTTTAGAATCGGGCCACCATCTAGTGTTAAATAAGTAGTTAAATTACCCACTTAGGTCTAGATTAGGCTTCTCTGAGCAATATTTTTACAATAATGTGGTTAATTAAGATTCATATAATGTTTTTGTAATAGGTAGCTTGTTCTACCATACAGCTCGTGTTGCCAGAAGTCAAAATGGTTGCAGACTTGTGCCCATGCGCAGTATGTACCTGGTCATGTTACCGTGACACAGCTTCCAATTGGCGGTGTCCCGGAACTCCAAGATGTCGCTGGAGGTTTTCTTCCTGTTCTGGGATGCCACCTAAATGCCGTGTGTGATACACTGCTACCAGCATCTTGCTGAACCTGCGCGCGGATCATGTCTGACTACCTGATGCTCCTTATATAGGGTGTAATTTCCCTCACACACTACCACTGCCCCCTGAACAAGCCTACAGCAACACATGTGGGGTTGTTCCTGACACATACTATGGGTAAGAACTTGTAGATCTCATCTGTAGATTCCATTCTGTCATTGTGAATCTTCCATCATTTACTTAATACTGAGTGTATTTTGTTCTTACCCTTATGTACATGGCTAAATGCTAGCACATGTGTGTCTTGTGCTCTCCTTTCTAGCCTTTTTCTAAAGATTCTTTGTTAAATCCTATCATTTTGAAAGTAGTAGTTGTAGTCCTTATATATAATACATTTTCTATGAATTACTACTGTTGTGGACATCTCTGTTTTTACCTAATACTTGGGTTATTATTGTGCACTTCATGCTCTTGGTTTTCATATTGAATAGAAGTAGTGTACCCGAGACTTATGAGGTCTAAAAAGATCCTTTGTCCGTTTCTTGATCCATTTCATGGTACAGATCTTTGGATCGGTCATGCTCAGTGTAATGCATCACACTCCAAGGGCGAGTGGGCATGTGACTAAGGGCAGGGACCATCTGCACCAGTTCCTGAATGCTGGCTGCATTGCGAGAAAAGGTATTGCCATCTAGATAACCGGATTCAGCCTGACCCACTGGATACTTTAAACCAGGTCCCCAAATCCAGGCCTCAAGGCCCACCAACAGTGCAGGTTTTCAGGATCTCCTTAGTATTAGGGTTGGAATCATTTCCTGTGCAGATGATTACATTATCACCTGTGCAATACTAAGGAAATCCTGAAAACCTGCACTGTTGGCGGCCCTTGAGTTGGGGACCTCTGCTTTAAACAGTGGACAGCAACTAACAGAATGGTTTTTAACATGGAAAAATGCAAAGTCAGTCCTACATCTGGGCAAGAAAAATAGCATATACAGAAAGGGAGGAGTAGGGCTAAGCAACAGCATGTGTGAAAAAGACTTGGGTATACTAATAGATCAAACTGAACATGAGTCTACAGTGTGATCAGTAGTAAAGAATCCAGCACCAAGAGGTTGCACTCTAATGAACTTTATTCCAAAATCTTATTTTAAAAGCATAGACAACCGACAGTAGAAAAATGGCAGAGATAGTAGAGGTCCCAGACACCGGTTTACATGTTTCAGGGCCAAATGTGCCCCTTAGTAAGGTTATGAAGATTTTGGAATAAGGTTTGTTGGAGTGCCACCTTTTGGTGCTGGATTCTTTACTACTGATTAGATTCTCCTGTAATGGCAGCCATGCACAAAGAGGACAGGTGAGCTGAAAAAGACTTTCATTTACAGTCAACAGGGTGATTCAGCAGAAAAAAAAGGCAAACACAATTCTGGGATGTATTAACAGAAGCATCCAGTCTAGATCATGTGAAGTAAATATCACCCTCTACTCCTCATTAGTCAGTCCTCATCTGGAATACTGTGTCCAGTTCTGGGCACCACATATAAATAAAGACATCAACAAACTGGAGCAAGTTCAGAGAAGAGTGACCAGAGCGGTGACCGGTCTACAAACCATGTCCTATGAGGAAAAGTTACAGGATTTGGGAATGTTTAGCTTGCAAAAGAGAGGAGACTTAATAGCTGTATACAAATATATCAAGGGCTGTCACACTATAGAACAGTGTTTCTCAACTCCAGTCTTCATGAACCACCAACAGTGCATGTTTTCAGGATTTCTTCAGTATTGGAATCATCACCTATGCAGATAATTAAATGATCGCTTTTGCAATACTAAGTAAATCCTGAAAACCTGTAATGTTGGTGGGTCCTGAGTACTGGAGTTGAGAAACACTGCTATAAAAGGATCAGCTTTATTCTTATTTGTACAAGGAAAGACTAGAAGCAATGGGATTATACTGAATTTGAGGGGACACAGATTAGTTATTAGAAAAAACATTTTGACAGTGAGGGTGATCAATAAGTGGAACGGACTCCCACAAGATGTGGTGTGCTCCTCTACAATGGAAGTCTTCAAACAGAGGCTGGACAGACATCTGTCTGGGATGATTTAGTGAATCCTGCTTTGAGTAGGGGACTGGGACTAGATGACCCAGGAGGTCCCTTCCAACTCCACCGTTCTATGACTTTACTGTCTTTATGCTTGGGACCTGGTAGGTACTCATCCCATTCTGGTTCCTTATCTGGAGGAGACAATAAAAGACAGTAAAAAATAAAAACCACCATTGACAAAAACTGATCTGGAAATTGCAGACCCTGTCACTTAGCGCTCCAGATTCCTGCCCTGACATAGCATAAACAGCACAGCAGGAGGCGGCAAAGAGAGGCAGTGGGGGATGGAATAGCCACAGTCAATCAAGCTCTCTCCAGTCACAGTGATTGCCTCCATGGCTTCTAACTGTAATGGTACATTTACACGCACGGCCACAGGAAGGTAGACCCCGCCAGAACAGCAAGACACAGGAGGGAAATGCCTGAATTACACGCCGCCACATCGTGGTGCTTTCATGGCAACAGGCACAATTGTGTCCGATGCCTGGCGGTGTCTACCTTCCTGTGGCTGCGTGTAAATGTACCATAAGTGTTACAAAGGCTATATCTCGGGGTACACAGCACACAAACACATGGGGGACCCCTTTCCTTGAATGCAGCAGACATACTGCATTCAGTGCTGCATTTAGATTGCCATGCAGCAGGAGGGAAGGTGACCGGTCCTCTTTAATGATTTTTCTTTTGTTTGTGCTTCTTACTGCCGGTCTCCTGGTGGCAGTGGCGTACGCCCATGGTTTCCTGTGTTCCTCAATGGAGCACCACAGAAAATATATTTTATTCTGCTCTCCAGCCTTCATGTGTCTACATGAAAAATGTGGTGAATGGTCCTTTTTAACAAAGCAGTAGCATTTCTTTAGGGGTGAACCGTGTAGCGAATCTGATGCTTGCTGCACATTGAAATTACATACAAGTAACAATATACCTTGTATTTTTGCTCAGATTATACTCAAACTAATGAAGGAAAAATCTACACCAAATACGCACAGTTTTGCTACTGCATTTTCCCTGTCAAGAGATGCATACATTTCTGCACAACATACCCTTAATCTTTTTAATGTTAAGCGAATCCTATGCTGGAAAAATTAATGATACAATTGTGTTCCAGGTTCCCTCCTCCCCCTGACTGCTTATGATAAGAATGGCTTTCGTATATTGCTGCACTTTGCAAAGGATTGTCCACCTGATCGTCCCGATGTCCTGGTGGTAATCATCTCTATGATAAATACGGCTCCCTTGCCAATCCAAAACATTCTTTTTCAGGCCGCCGTTCCCAAGGTAATTAATGTCTTTACAATGATCAATTTCTACAAATACGTTTTAATTGCTTAATATTCAAGTGAATTGACAGGTTGCCACTCCTGGAGGTAAAAGAGTTCTGCAAAGTGCATTTTTTAAATGTTTATTATTACTGCTATTTGGATATTGACAAGATGTACTACACATTAAACAACATGTGAATGGCCAAAAAAAAGTATATTGGGAAAGTTGGGGTACAATGAAAATATTGTAGACTATTCTGAAAACAATTGAAAGTTTTTTTTTTTATATTTAGACAATGAAAGTGAAGCTGCAGCCTGCATCTGGGACAGACTTGGCAGCATTCAATCCCATCTTGCCTCCAGCCTCAATTACACAAGTCATGCTACTGGCAAACCCTCTGAAGGTAAGGGGCCTGTGCTGTTCTGTACTCTCGTTGATTGGTGGGGCTGTCCGCATCAGTCTAGTATTGGTTACTTTATTTAAAGGAGTTGTCCACTACTTTGATATTGACGAAGTATTCTTAAGAGAGTTTGTCAGCTCAGGCTCTTGGTGCTATGGCCACCTATCTCCTGTAAAGCATGAGGTGTCGATCAACAAAAAGGGTGGTGATATATTTCAAACTAACCGGACGCGGAAAAGATGCACTAGGCGCTTGTGCTTGGTTTGGACAGTCCTTTTGCAATGACAGATTCCTGTTAAACCCTGAATAACTTCTCCAAGATATGGTTTTGATGTAACATATCTGTTGACAGGACCTTGTAGTCATATATAACACTTAAAATGCCCATTTTGTATTTCTTTTTCCTGCAGGATAAAGTGCGTCTCAGGTTTAAATTGTCCTTTGCGCTCGGAGAAGAATGCAGCACTGAGGTGGGGGAAGTGGACCAATTCCCAGACTCTGATCAATGGGGAAAGTTATGACCAGAGATTTCTATTTTTTAACTCAGACTGTGATACTGAATGTGAGGTGACGTTGCTTCAGAATTCAGGTTGTTTACAAGACTCGATGCAGCAAGTAATGGGGACCCTTTTAGCACTTTATTCAGATTTTTCCAAATGGATATCTTCATAAACCATTAAGGCTCTCCATAGTCTACTGGATTTATCTTCATACTTCTGTTTAAGATTACCCCATAAACCTGTGTCCTGTAAAATGTTCACTGCTAGAGAGATTTAGGGCTAGATTTTCAGAAGGTCCTGTTTTTTTTTCTGTATACAGTATTAAGTTTATTTATTATAGAAACAAGCATTTATGATTAAATGTCAAATACAGAAAATCCCCCATCCCTCCGATAGATTAATGCTCTGCTCATAGTACAATTGCAGAAACAGTAATGTAGGGCCAGTGAAAAATCCTGCAAGCGAGAATTTTCTTACCAGGGACCAAAGATTGTCTTTAGCTTGAAGAGTTCTGTTACTTTGATTTTTAAAGAATGTTTGACTCATTTATGTTCATCAGCCAGAAATAAAAGTTCTCTTTTACCTTTACAGCAGAAATGTAATTTGTGCAAAAGCAACAGCAAGAATAAATGTGTAAATGATATAATGTATAAGAATGCATATTAAAGGATGATTTACAGAGGGATATTGCAGCCTATGAATGAGCATTGATTGCCCAGTCCTCTTACATCATCATTCAATTTGAACTTAAAGGGAACCTGTCAACTGTTTATGCCCCTCCAGGGCTACTGTCTGTACTGTAGCTTTATAATACCATTCTAATAATCCCTGTCTGAGCTCATGGTGTAATGTGAAAGGTGAAAAAAAAAGCATTTATACACTGACATTTCCTTATGTAATGAGGCAGTCAGTCCCAGCCTTGGAGGACGGGACTGTTTGGCAGGTTAATAGTTAACATTTCAGCCTTGTACTAGAACATGTTGGGAGACCTGATGTGATGTCACAACATGTGACTACAATAGGGGAGCTAAGTTCTCTAGAACATAATATGTTTGCTGGCATAGCTCCACCCACTATGGTCACATGATCGTTACATCACATAGGTCCTTTAGCTATCCAAGTTGAAAGTGAGTTACATATTATCCTGCCAGACAGTCCCCCTCCTCCAAGGTGTAGCCCAAAATGTAAGTGTATAAATGCTTTTTTTTCACTTTCACATTACATTATGAGCTCAGACAGGGATGATTAGACTAGTATTATAAAGCTGCAGCTACAGCCAGTGAAGTGGGGGAGGGCATAAACACCACCTATGACAGTTTTGCTCTACTTTAAAAAGGAATCTGTAGTGATTAACCACCTTAAAAAGAATGACTCGGCAATGTACTAACTGATTCGTCAAATCCACTACAAGCTTTGCAGTGAGATCAGAACATCATACAGCAGAAGTGAACTGTCTCACTACAAAATAATTTTGCAGCTTCTATCTCACCATCAGCCAGAGTTGTAATGCAAATGTGCATGTTGTGTTCGCAATAAGACACTATTCAACTCTGCTGTACTTTGTTGTTATAGTGCTGTCACCTCTGTCTGATTATAAGAGGACAAGTGCAGATGTAAATGTTTGTGGTAAGAAAAAGTTTACTTCTCCTGTACCGTGTTCGTTCTGATTCACTGTAGAGCGGTGTGTGATTCTGAGAGCAGACCGTCAGTCATGACATGTCTCACAATTCTAACGCCACCTTTCATTTAACCTTAATCCTACAAGCACATGTATATCCTCTTGGACTACTATGTTTGAAGGTATGGCATTTTAGGAGTTTGTTTACTAGACCCTCATGCGTCATGCGGGTGGTTTATTTTTTCCAATCAGACCTTGAACAGATGTGTAAAGGTTTTTGTCTGGGGTCCAAAAAGACCTGAAGGTGAATACTGTTAGCCGTTGCCTTTTCAGCTGTTTCACACTGTAAGTAGGATGGTTTATTATTTGAATGTTTGAGAGATTTTTAGCCAAGTAACATTAAATAGTTTATCACTTTATAATTGTTCACTGTGGTACGAAATCTATTCTACATCATGTTGGAACCCAACTTCTCTTGGTTTCCACAGCTGTAAAATAATAATTTGTATTTAAAGTTTGTTGTCAATCAATAGGATTATTTCTGCCTATGGACAAGACATTTTCACCAGGTATCACATTGTTCGTAACAATTGAGAACAGTTGAAACATGGAATGGTTGATAACATTGTTTCTGCAGACACATTGAGAAGCCAGGAGACGCATTATGGCATAGATTGAAAGCAATCCTTAAAGGGAACCTGTCAGCTACTTTATGCCCCCAAACTTACCACTCCATCTCTCTGCAGCTTCCTAGTAGTATTTTAAGCATACCTGTCTGACCCAATACTGTACTGGAATCGTTGAGAAAAACTGTTTTATAACTTACATTCTCGTGTGGTAGTTGGGGTGATGTCTTCTGTAGTCACTCCCCTTATTCCATGGTAACCTAATTTCTAAGCATGGTGCTGGCGTTTGAAATCTATGGGCTTCTTTCCTGGTATGATGCATCGGCCACGTCATTTCCAGTCTTGCGCATTGTAGGTGAGTAATTGGGTGGACTCACCGGTTTCAGAATGTGCAATTCGCATGCTCAAAGCTGGCCAGTATAGCCAATACCCCCTCAAAGCACAGGACCGTAATTGGGGTGTGATAACCATGGAACAAGGGGAGAGATGCACCCTTAGAGAACGCCCAGAGTGACTAAACTCAGAAGACGCAAACATTATTACCATATGAAAAATGTAAGTTCTAAAATGATTTTTCTCGGCTATTAATTACAGTATTAGGTCAGACAGGGATGCTTAGGGCTGTCAATTTTTCCTCTAATTATTGTATTGTATTATGCTTTGTACTATATTGTATTGTTTTTTTGCTTGTATTGTATTTTCTAATCACGTTTCGTATGATTGTTTAAACATGAACTTTGAATTGTGAAGCACTGCGGAATATGTTGGTGCTATATAAATAAAGATTATTATGTACTAGGAAGCTGCAGGGACAGGTAGTAATATGTTTGGGAGGCATAAAATAGCTTACAGGTCCTCTTTAAAAGCTATGTGGTGAGTGGAATGAGGCATTCATTGGCTTCTGTACTGTGGTGCATACTGCAGTAACCATAAGTCAGTGTCTACTTTGTGCTCATAGAGGGCAGACCAGCATTTACTGTGACTAAAGGTACCGTCACACTTGGCGACGCACCAGCGATCCCGACAGCGATACGACCTGGTAGGGATCGGCTTGGTTGATAATGTCAAACAGAGATCTCACCAGGGACGCAACAACAATCCGGAATGATACGGAGGTGTTGGGACCGGCTTCTCAGACCTGTAGTATTGAGGTAGTTGTCCCTGTCAGACACACCGATGCATGCTGCCCAGCGGGACCCAACGATCAAAAAATGGTCCAGGTGACTCTGACACGACCAGCGATCTCACAACAGGGGCCTCGTCACTGATAAGTGTCAAACATAGCAGATCGCTGTGAGGTCGCTGTGCGTCACCAAATTTGTGACTTAACAGTGATCTCGCTAGTGTGACGGGGGCTTAAACCTCGCAACCGATTCACTGACATACTCAAGTACATGAGATTTGATGACAAAGAAAGTCACACTATGTAGCCCAATTAGTTTATTAGCGCATTGTATGACTAGTTCATTAGAATTCAGTAATTAGGAAGTATGTCTTGCTATTTTGTATAGTTACTTATGACCTTCTGTAACAGATATGCAAATAAAATGGACCAGACAAACCGCTTGTTTGGATCCGAGCTGATAAACATCGTATATTAAATATGTTGATAGGATGAGGGTCAAAACACTCTGGATCCCAAGTGGCCCATAGATTATAGAGTATTTTCATTCAGGAAAAATGTGGATTTCTTTTAAATAAGACATCAGATTGCAAATATTCAGGTATCATTTTGTCTATCTATCTTTTTATGACCTACATGCCCATATAGACTGTTTAGAAAGGTTGATCTTGGTGATAGATTCCTTTTATTTGCAGCAAGGCTTTGTTCTTATGAGACATTACATTTTACTTATACAGAAATTAAAGACTGTCTGTCTTGTTTGGACAGTCAACCAGTAGATTATATATCGAGTTTACATGTAAAACAGTGCTTCTGACTTATTGGCAATCAGCTGCACTCACCTGGCAATTTACGCTCTGTTCACATGTCAGTAACTATTCCATGTAGACTACACAAATGGGAAAGCACAGGATGGTAATGCCATTTCAAACAGAAGCTGAGGGATGTTATTGATTCACATGGGGTAGGGTTATATTTATTTTTAGCAGGAAATTTTTTTTTTTGTTTTATTTAAGAAAAAAGGCCAATTAGAAACCAGACAGACACCATATAAATCAATGGGGCTTCTGTATAACATGGGAATGCACAGGATCCTAATTCCATTTGTCTGATGTAAACTTAATAAACAGACATGTAAACAAGCTTCAGCAACACAGTTCTCCTTTAGCAATGCCATAAGCCACATTAACATAGGCCTGTAGGTGTATCTCAGGAGAACCTGGGTTCTGTATATGAAATCTCAGCAGGATTTAATATCAAAAACCAATCCACGGTGAGATAACAAATACAAATTTAAGCTTCTTATGTCTTCAGTTTATGGACGTGAAGTATTTTATGCAGTAAAATCATTGACTAGGAGACATCTGTCCCCTTTCAAGGAATCTTGCTCCACAGGGGCAATTTGGTATAAACAAAACTCCACAACGTGGAGATTTACTTGTCATCCTTAAATCCACTGGTGAGTCCTCACCACTGCTCCCCAGTGTCTAGCATTGGCTGTGTAGATCCAGTGTGGAGGAATCACCCACATTGGCTGTAAACCTGATCTCAGACACGGGGGAGCAGCCGCAGAAACTTCTGACTTTTTTTTTTCTCTCCACAAACTGCACCCAGAAGCAATATTTTAAGAAAGGGGTACAGCCCAAAAATGAGAGAAACATTCCAGTCTTTGCATTCTCTTCTTCCTTCCTTTATGGTATAACAATCTGTTATTTTACTAACTTACTTTTAGCCAGATGATTGTACTGTAGAGAATTAAACAGATGGACGTTATAAATCCTGGAAGTCCTACCATTGTAAGACTGAAAAGTACTGTAATATTTGTTGTGTGAACATGTCACC
Organism: Allobates femoralis; assembly: GCA_033576535.1. Lineage (NCBI taxonomy): Eukaryota > Metazoa > Chordata > Amphibia > Anura > Aromobatidae > Allobates > Allobates femoralis. The sequence continues at coordinate 289,752,813 of JARQOC010000006.1, forward strand.
AAGTACAGATCTAATGTGCGACTGTCACTTTAACCCTTGAGCATGCATGTTTAATAAACCCTTTGTTTGTTCTCAAGTTGTCATTTCTCTTGGTTTCCTCAATTAAAACATCTAGACGTCGAATACTTGGGCTTTCTTGCAATACTGAATGGGAACCTGTCTCTGGAGAAACATATTCAACTTTTCAACGTGCATAGAAGTGACGGCACTCACCCAGCATTTCCTCCAAGTGCAGATTTTATTCCAGGCTGGAATAAGGGTTACAGGTGTACAGGGAGGGAGGGGAGTGCGGAGGAGGAAGACGGGCGCTCTGTTTCACGTGGGTCACGCTTCAACGGGTAGTTGGACCCTTTGAAGCGTGACCCACGTGAAATGGACCGCCTGTCTTTCTCCTCTGCACTCCCCTCCCTCCCTGTACACCTGCGAAACACTGGGGGAGTGCAGTCATTTCTATGCATGTTAGTATTTATCAACTGCTGTCAACACGACTTGTGCAACACCCAACTTCTATGCTGGAATGTTTTTCAAGTTAAAACATATACAGCCACTAGTGCCCGGAAACCTTGTTTTATTTTCAACTTATCAGCCATTTTCACACTTATATGGGCTGTGGAAACCATAATTCGAAATTCTACAAAAAAGAATGGGGGTTAAAACTCAAGCATGTCTACAGTATTTCTGTGGTGGATTTTCTAATATATTTCAATATTGGTTATTAAATGAATTTTCCATCTCATAAATAAATCATAGATCCTAGAGAATGGTGTGATGCAGCACAGGACATGGCCAATTAGCTATCTGGAGAATTCAAGAATGCTTTTATTAGGGTTAGGGCCACGTCACACACACAGCTAATTGTGCAGATATTGGTCACAGATCTCTGGTTGCAGTGAAATCATGGACACATTGTTCCATTTTGTGGCTGTGTACAAATGTAACAATGTGTCCATGATTTCACTGCAACCAGAGATCTGTGAACAATATCTGCACAATTATCTGTATGTGAGATGTGGCCCTTACAGTACTCCTTCCATTAGATTTGTTGTATTAGTCAGTTTCCTATATCTGAATGCTTTTGTAATCTATGCATGGATTACTACCAGGGCTGTGGAGTCTGTGTCCATTGTTATAGAAATCTTAATATTATAGTGTTGGATTCTGGGAAATTCAGGAGTCAGTCTTGAGGTTTGGGTTACCAACTCCTAAGTCCTTATTAACTACAATTTCAAGGTACGGTAGTTGCATGTTGCTCCCACTGATACACTTGTGATACTTGTAGTTTGGGTGAATTGTTTTTTTTCCCCCCCAATTGCATAGACAGCCAGAGACTCAACCAGAAAATAAGAAAAGATGTTTATTTGCAAAATATAATTACATATGATAATAATTTCTCTATTTACACTTGAGTAGTTCCTTCTTTAACAATGGCACGGGCCAGGTTTCGTGCAAGAGCCAACCTGAGCATCTCAAGCTTTGTGTGTTCAATGCTGCTGTCCTGTGGAAGAGCACAAGTCAATCAGTTATCAATCAAATGTTCCTGACGTGCACTGTAAGCTTCTTATTCTTTATCCAGTACAATTTACCTGGGCTCTGAGGTTTTCCTCTGACTGTACAGATTCCAGCTTGGCTGTAGTTCTTTCCTCCAAGCAGCTCATTAACTGGTATGTCTGCTCAGTAGAAAAGATCACCTATAGAAGACAGATTGTTAGGGGACTTCTGTATTTTCTGAAGTTAGGCACTTGGCGCTGTTCTCTGAAAATTGTATTTTGTATGGTTTCATAACCAATAGACTTTTATATAATAATTCTCATATAAGACATTGTTGGTTTATGTTACAAATGTCTATTCAATGTAGGTTCATCTTGGGCCAAATTCACATGTCTAGTAATCATCCATTAGAACAGATCCAGCAGCAATAGGTGGGCAAAAAAAATTGTGAAGGCACAACTTTACATGTTTTGGAAAAAAAAAATAATTTTCAAGGATCAGTTTTGTTTTTTTTTCTTAACATGGGAGTCTATGGAAAACAGATTCACTAACAAATTGCTATTTTTCTTCCATTTGAAAACGATCTAGTAAGCAATAAACAGATCCTTTACACATGAAAAACTTTTATGCCAGCTAATTACTGGACATATGAAGTCAGCCTTAGGCCCCTTTCACATCAGCGTTTTTTTTAAATCGCGGCAGATGCGGTGAAAAACCGCATCTGCTGTGATTACCGCATAACCGCGACACTTGCGGCACAGTTGCAAGCAAGCCCAATGCAATGTCTATGCGGGCTTGCGGCCGCGAAAAAAAACGAGGTCAGACGCGTGTTTTTTTTCGGCCGCACCTGCCGCAAGTGCCAAAACCGCACTTGCCGCAAGCCCGCATAGACATTGCATTGGGCTTGCTGCAACTGTGCCGCAAGTGCAGCCGGTATGCAGTAATCGCGGCAGATGCGCTTTTTTCACCGCATCTGCCGCGATTTCAAATAAACGCTAATGTGAAAGTACCCTTAGCAGTTCGAAATTCAGGTATTTAAAAAAAAATCTGTATGCGTTACCTGCTGCTGTTCAAGTAGAGGCAGTGCATCCAGCAGTAAAGTAAGCCAAAAAGAACACGGAGCAATACGAGCAGTCATAAGTGAAAGCAATAAGCTGGCGGCATCTTCAAATTGCTGGTCATAGTACATTCTGTGAAAGTCTCGATATTTTCCTTTAGTAGAAATTCACAAGCATTAGATCAGGCCTTTCAAGAGTAATAGAGTGTGACCAATGGTACATAACTGCATTTTGAGAAATGCACCCACCTAGGAATGTCAGACGGTCACTGAGCAACATTGCAGATCCCAGATTATCAATCAGATCCAAATCGGAGAATCTTCCTCGTTCACAGTAATCCTTTAAAAACCTTTAAAAATGTAAACAAAAATAGTGTTTAATAAGCAATATCTGGGATCGAGCATGTTTTGATTAGTCATATCAGGATAGTGGACCAGTCAAACACTAAATTTCTTCGGGTTTTCTCATAACCAGGATAGTACCTAGAAATCAAGGGGCCCTACAGCAGAAGTTCTAATTAGTCTCAGTCATTAGTCTATCCAGATATATTCTAATGCATCCCCATAGTCCTCCATATACAGGGTGGGCCATTTATATGGATGTACCTAAATAAAATGGAAATGTTAGTGATATCAACTTCCTGTTTGTGGCACATTGGTGTGTGGGAGGGGGAAAACATTTCTAGATGGGTGGTGACCATGGTGGCCATTTTAGCTCCAACTTTATTTTTTTCATTTGGAAGAGGTCATGTGACACATCAAACTTATTAATATTTATTTACTAGTAAAAAGGCCCGATGCAATTGCATCGGGAGCGGGGTGAAATGAATTGTGTGTATACAGGTGGCTCTGTGGTAGCAGAGTATGGAGGCGGCTCTGTGGGTAGCAGAGTATTGAGGCGGCTCTGTGGGTAGCAGAGTATGGAGGCGGCTCTGTGGGTAGCAGAGTATGGAGGCGGCTCTGTGGTGGAGCGGTGAGGAGAGATGCGGCTCTGTGGTGGAGCGGTGAGGAGAGATGCGGCTCTGTGGTGGAGGGGTGAGGAGAGAAGCGGCTTAGTGGTGGAGGGGTGAGGAGAGAAGCGGCTTAGTGGTGGAGGGGTGAGGAGAGAAGCGGCTCAGTGGTGGAGGGGTGAGGAGAGAAGCACACAGTATATACATACATGAGACATTGTATAGACACACAGTATGCAGAGATTACACACATTACACAGCGTGGACAGAGACACATTACACACAGAGTGGACAGAGATATGAGACACACATTGTATACATACATTGGTGCAGACGGGCGGGCGGTGACGTCATCAATGCAGTGGGCGGGCTGGGGTCGCACTGTGTGGTGTGTAGTGGGAGGTGGGCGGTAATTGCGGGTGGCGCCGCGTGTGCGTGAAGCCGCGGTCGGCGCTAGGCGGGAATTGCGGGGGAGCGGGAGGATGTGGCGGGTGAGCGGCGGGCGGGTGTGTGGCGCCAGGATTTTTGCACTTCTGGCCAGTGTCAGCGGCTTGCGATGGCGCATGCGCGCCATCGCTCGCGATAGCGGAACAGTGGCCGGAAGTGCAAAACTGGCGATTATGTATATAGATAGAGCACCATTGATTCCATGGTGCTGTACATGAGAGAGTTAAAAATACAACGAGCAAACTAACAGTGATGGACTGATAGAGGAACGAGAAGACCCTGCCCTTGCGGGCTTACATTCTACAGGGCAGTGGGGAGAGAGACAGAAGGTTGGGTCTGCTCTGGTGGAGTGCCTGGTATAGTGGTGGTGAGGTGGCACCATGGTCATTGCAGGTTGTAAGCTGATCTGAAGAGATGGGTTTTCAGGTTCTGAGTGTAGGGGACAGTCGGACTTTTGGGGTGCAGCATTCCAGAGGATGCTCGGGTGAAGTCTTGCAGGCGGTTAGATGAGGAACGTACAAGTGTGGAGAAAAGGAGGTTACAAGTTGGATGATATCAGGAGATTAGTTCAGAGATATATGGGGGAGACAGATTGTGGACGGCTTTGTAATGTTAGAAATTTGAATTGGATATGCTGGTGAATTGAGAGCCAGTGGAGGGATTTGCAGAGGGGAGAAGTGGAGGAATAGCAAGGAGAGAGGTGGATTAGTCGGGCAGCAGAGTTAAAGACAGGTTGGAGAGGTGCAAGAGTGTTAGCAGGGAGGCCACAGAGGAGGAGGTTGCAGTAGTCGAGACGGGAGATGATGAGGGTATGCACTAGAAGTTTAGTAGATTGAGGAAGGGATGGATTCTGGAACATTTTTGAGTTGGAGGCAGCAGGAGGTGGCAAGGGCTTGGATATGCGGTTTGAAAGACAGGGCAGAGTCAAGGGTTACTCCTAGGCAGTGGACTTCAGGTACAGGGCAAAGTGTGATGTCATTTATTGTGATAGATCAGGTAAGGAAGGTGTGTGACAGAGGAAAGATGATGAGTTCGGTTTTGTCTACATTGAGTCTTAGGAAGTAACAGGAGAAGAAGGAGGATATGGCTGATAGACACACTGAGATTCTGAACAGTAGAGAGGTGACATCTGGTCAGAGAGAGAGATCTGAGTGCAGTTAAGGTACAGGTGGTACTGGAAGCCATGGGACTTTGATTTGTCCTAGGCCAAGGGTATAGATGGAAAAAAGTAGGGGCCCCAGGACAGAGAGAGAATGAGGGGAGGAGGTCGTGTGGGACACACTAAATGTACAGTTGGAAAGGTAGGAGGAGATCCAGGAGAGGGCAAGGTCAGTGATACCAATGGAAGAGAGGATCTGTAATAGGAGGCAGTGGTCAACTGTGTCAATGAACTGAGCTTCATACTGAACAATTCACAGAAAAAAGTTCACAGCAACACTCAGTCACTGCCAATCATGTGTGTATATTATTATTGCAGTAGTTGCAGTTTGCACCAGCTCAGACTAGACCTTGAGTGCTGTTCAGCTTTTTTTTTTTCCATATAATTGTTGGATTTACTGGCTCCACAGCTTTACTCTGCACCCCCATTGACCCCAGGTGATCTTTGATTTAAGTGTCTTCCCATAAAAGTTATAAGAATGGAGGTTTAGCAAGTCCAAGGAAAGAGTGGCATGATAGGACAGGGACCCATCAGATCTAAGGTCACCTTGCCACGGTTGAAGGGCAAACAGTTATTGGCCTCTATGTGTACTAAGAACTTTACAAAGATAAAACAAATCCAAAGATTTAGCTTTTTGAAAAAATGCATGTCATGATTTTTATATTTTTTCTGAAATGCATAGGTGATTTCCATCTATCTATCTATATCAGGGGTCTCAAACTCAATTTACCCGGGGGCCACTGGAGGGAGAGTCTGGGTGAGGCAGGGCCACATCAAGTTTTCCACAAGAAAAGCTCGTACAAAATATTATTATTATTCAGATTCAACAGTTCTTTAACATTCAACTTTCTGAACAACATGAATGGAACATTGAACATAAACTGTTTTGAACATGGCTTTATCTGCCTACTTCTTGCTGCTAGAGATCTGGCAGCGCTTACTCTCCCATAGCCGAGCCACATTTGGCTTAAGGGAGGCAGCAGTTGAGACCCTCAGTAGGGCTTGAAGATGCTCATCAGTACGTCTGGACCTGTACTTTGACTTATTGAAGAACAAGGTAGAGAAGAGCTTTTCACACAAGTATGTGCTCCCAAAAAGACACATGGTCCGCCTGAACATTCGGGAAAGCTCAGGGAAGCTGGGAGGCAATTCTCTCAAAATTGCCCAAACTTATCTGCTTTTCCATTCACCTCCCTGAACTTGGCTTTGAGTTCAGAGTTGCACTGCAGTCAATGAGCTCCATTTGAAGCACAGGAGGGGCATCTTGCACATCAAAGGAAAAGGGGGTCCACAAAAATTTGAAATGTGGCTCTGTGCGTCTTGAAGTCTGCAAATCTGTGATAAAAATTCCTCCTGTAGCTTCACAATGACATCCACATACTCCTCACCACTGAATGGTGTGCCTGCATCCATGAGTGTCTTGCATGCTGGGAAATGGCACAGGTTTGTCTGAGAAAGATGGGCTTTCTATAACAACTTTTGTAGAGAATGCGCTCACGTTGTCATAGGCAGCACTGACAAGTGGCCTTGTAACTTCTTGTTCAGTACATTAAGCTCATGTGTGATATCAACTAAAAAAGCCAAGTCCATGAGCCATTTCGGATCACTTAGCACAGGAACAGCAGCCCCATCTTTCTCCATGAAAGCTTTTACTTCCGCTCTTAACTCAAAAAAATCTCTTCAATGTGTTTCCCCTGCTGCGCCAACGTACCTCGGTGAAGTAGAGCACATCCCCATATTCTGACTCCATTTCCTCTAAAAAAGCACAAAACATTCTATGTTTTAAGCCCCTGGATCTGATTTGGTTGATGCATTTCACAACAAAAGACATCACATTGTCAAACTTCAGGCATTTACTGCAAAGGGCCTGCTGATGGATTATGCAGTGCAGAGCAATTACCTCCTCCAAACCTTCGTCTTCCATCTTTTTTTGAACAAGTGCCACAAGTCCATTTTTCCTCCCTATCATTGATGGCGCTCCATCAGTTGTTATGCCAACTAACTTCCTCCAAGGCAAACCGGCATTCTCACTAGCATCACACAGCTGGTGAAATATCTCCTGAGCGGAGGTCTGGCCATGCATTGGTATCACTCTGAGCAACTCCTCTATAACTTCAAAATTGTCATCAACACCTCAGATATAGATTGCAAGCTGGGTAGTGTCGGTGATGTCTGGTCTCATCAAGAGCGACTGAGTATACACTGAAACATTTTGCTTTCTCGCATAGTTGATCATAAACGTCACTTGACAGGTCATAAATGCGATCTGCTACAGTGTTGGCAGAAAGGCTGATGTTGCTAAACTGACCTTTCTTCTCTGGACAGATAATACTTGCAGCCTGTAACATGCACTTTTTAACAAATTCACCTTCTTTGAATGGCTTTCCTGCTTTAGCAATCATCTCACTAACCACGTAGCTGGCTTCGACTGCTGCATCACTCTCTTTGGTTGCTTTCTTAAAGATCTGTTGTTGCCTCAGTAGACATGTTTTAAGTTTAGCAACCCGGTTGGCTCTCTCATATATTGCATACTCCTCAGCATGTCTAGTTGTGTAATGACGTTTCAAATTGTATTGTATTGTATTCTTTGTGTACTGCAACTTTCTCTGTGCAAATAAGACATGTCGGGATGCCCCTGTGCTGAACAAAGAAATAAAGCACTTCCCACTTTTCCTGAAATTGTCTGTGCTCATCACCAACCTCTCTTCACTGCAGGCTTTGATAAAGACATATTTTGGTAATATTATCCTTTCTGCCTTATACACAAACAAGGTCAATACTTAGGCCTATAGTGCCTTGAGGTATACCTCTGTTTCTCCAACTCAGGGCAAGGTGCAAGGTGGTTGTGCAGCAATGGAGGGGCATGTGATCATCAGCCCGTCCACGGATTTCTAACGACATCCACTGTGGCGCGCACGGCATTAGGCGCCTGCGCAGTACTTCCCCGTCCTGCTGTGTCGGATCCTAGCATTGTAGATCCATGGATGCAGTGGGACGGGGGAGCACTGCGCAGGCGCCAAATGTCCTGCTGTCTTGTTCTGCCTCTCTCCTGTTCTGTTGTGCTCCTGTTCTGTGTGCTAAGTACCTGTGCGGATCCCACAGAGCGGGACAGGAAAGCACTGTGCTGAATGCAAACTTTGACATTGAGGAGGGGGCTGCGCTGACTGCAAAGTTTGATATTGAGGTGGGGGCCGCAAAGTATTGTCTTGGGGCCCGCGTGTTTAAAACCCCTGATCTACATACACACACACACGATTGGCAGTGACTGAGTGCTGCTGTTAACTTTATTATATAAGTCCGGTATGTAAGGTCTCCATAATCTGCCCATCCTGGTATATAAAACCTCATATATATGTCCACCCTGTGCCCATCCTAGTATATATGTCTCCATCCTGGTGTATATCCAGTGCCCATCCTGCTATACATATTCCCCATAATGTGTCCATCCTGGTACATAAATCCCCTATTTTGATATACAGTTGTGTTAAAAAATCATGAGTTAAGCCCAAAATCTTTATAGTAGTTTTTATTTCCATGCATTGGGAATGGAAACATTGTACACGGTTTTCTAAATCAAAACATGAAAGGAAATGTAGATCATATTTTGTTAATTTCTTAACTACTTCACAGAAAATAACATTGGACTATTGTGTCTGCATTTGTCTTTACAAACTGAAATCTTTTTAATTTTTTTTTTGTTAGCATTCCTGTGAATCACTAACCTAATATTTAGTTGTCTAACCCCAATACTTTAGAACTGCTTTACTTCTATGTTGCATAGTCAACTAATATCTGGCACCTGGCATCAATTGTTATTCCAGCCCAGGATGCTTTGACTACATCACACAATTTATTGCTTTGCCTCAGGAGCAGCATTTTTTTCACCCTAATTGATGATAGAAATCCGGCACCAGACGTATCTCCTTATTTGCAAGCCTTTATTCCAAGTTTTAGGTGAGTATAAAATCAAACATATGAAATGGCAACGCAGTCCTCGCTGGACGCGTTTCGGACAATGTCCTTCTTCCGCAGCATAAAACACAATAATGACCACATTCATTAAATACATGTTAAAAACACCACCCACCTAACACATGTGGTAATTAAACACAGAGGCTGTTTTGTTACCAATGTCACATAGGTAGGAGGATACCAGAGGCACCATTGGTCTAGCAGTTCTAGAGAACTTGGTGAGCACCTTCCCTTACCTTTTCCCACACTAATTTTTTTCACCCCACTAGTGTGCTATCAGATTAAGGTCCGGGGATTGAGCTGGCCACTCCATAACCTTAATTTTGTTGGACTAGAACCAAAATTTTGCTCATTTACTGGTGTGTTTAGGGTCGATGTCTTGTTGGAACACCCATTTCAAGGGCAATTCCTGTTCACTGTAAGGCAACATGACTTCTTCAAATATTTTGATATATGCAAACTGGTCCATGATCACTGGGCATGCGGTAAATAGGCCCAGCACCATAGTAAGAGAAAAAGAGAATTTTGTTTACGTACCGTAAATTCTTTTTTCTTTAGTCATCAATGGGAGACCCAGACAATGGGGTTTAGGGCTCTGCCCTCCGGAGGTCACACTAGGTACTACAAGTTTGTAGACACCGCCTCCTCCGCTTATAAACCCCCACCGTAGGAGACATCCTCAGTTTAGTCCATAAGCTGCGAGGAGAAATTAAACCACACCCGAAACATCGGGAAGAATGCCGTGCACAGACGGTTCCACAACCCGGCAAACACTGTCTCAACAGAGAACAGAACAAGTGCAAAATATGCAACGGAACAACTGGGTGGGTGCTGGGTCTCCCATTGATGACTAAAGAAAAAAGAATTTACGGTACGTAAACAAAATTCTCTTTTTTTGGTCGTCATAATGGGAGACCCAGACAATGGGGATGTCCTAAAGCAATACCCCAGGGCGGGAAGAGTTCCTCAACAAGACGGATAACACATGGTTCCCTCTAAAGGTGGGCAACCGCCGCCTGGAGAACCCGCCTGCCCAAACTCGCATCCGCAGAGGCATGGGCATGCACCATATAGTGCTTAGAGAAAGTGTGCAGGCTGGACCAAGTGGCCGCCTGACACACCTGTAGAGCAGAAGCTCGATGTCGCAAGGCCCAGGAGGCACCTACAGCTCTCGTAGAGTGTGCCTTCAAACCCACCGGGAGAGGCAAACCAGAAGACCGGTACGCCTCCTGAATGGGAGCCTTGATCCATCTGGCCAAGGTCGACTTCGAAGCCGCGGCCCCCTTACAGCGACCCATCGTGAGGACAAATAAGGAATCCGAACTCCTAAAGGAGGCGGTCCTGGACACATAAATGCGTACAGCTCTCACGAGATCCAGAGTATGGAGGTCGCGCTCAACCTGATGAACGGGAGCGGGGCAAAATGATGGGAGAACAATCTCCTGGTTTAGGTGAAACGTTGAAACCACCTTCGGCAGAAATTCAGGCCGTGGGCGCAACACCACCTTGTCTTGGTGAACCACCAGAAAGGGAGACTTGCACGAAAGTGCAGCCAATTCTGAGACCCGTCTCAGAGACGTAATCGCCACCAGAAAGACCACCTTCTGGGACAGACGAGAGAGAGAGACGTCTCTCAGTGGCTCAAACGGCGGTTTCTGCAGTGTCGCCAGGACCATGTTTAGGTCCCAAGGGTCCAGAGGTCGTCTATAGGGCGGGACCACCCGAGACACCCCCTGCAGAAATTGACGTACCTTCGGGAGGAGCGCCAAGCGCCTGTCAAACAACACTGAAAGTGCTGATACTTGACCTTTCAGAGAGCCAAGGGATAATCCCAACTCCAACCCCGACTGTAGGAAGGCCAACAATGTCGGGATAGACAAAGGCCACGGTGAGCGGCCACCAGAGGCACACCAGGTAAAAAAGATTTTCCACGTTCTGTGGTATATCTTCCTGGAAACAGGTTTCCTTGCCCGATTCATAGTGGCAACCACTGTAGGAGAGAAACCTCTGGATGTCAGCAGCCAGGCCTCAAGAGCCATGCAGTCAATCTGAGGGCCCTGGAATTGAGGTGGAAGAATGGGCCTTGCGCGAGTAGATCTGCGCGTTCTGGAAGAGCCCACCTGTGTCCGCCTGACAGTTGCCACAGGTCCGGGTACCAAGACCTCCTGGGCCAATCTGGAGCCACTAGAATGGCCACTCTGCATTCTGTCCTGATCTTCCACAGGACCCTGGGAATCAGAGCCAGAGGCGGAAACACATATGGCAGCTGAAAGCTGGACCAGCTCAGGATCAGGGCGTCCGCCCCCAGAGACTGGGGATCCCAAGATCTCGCCATGTATTGGGGCACCTGATGATTCAGCCGTGAGGCCATCAGATCCACGTCCGGAGTGCCCCACCTGCCGCAGATGTCCCGGAAGACGTCTGGATGTAGGGACCACTCTCCGGCGTCCATCCCCTGTCGGCTCAGATAGTCGGCCTCCCAGTTCTCGACCCCTGGGATGTGAACTGCGGAGATCAGGCAGCCGTTTTCCTCCACCCAGAGTAGAATGCGGTGGACTTCGGCGAGGGCCTGAGCACTTCTGGTCCCTCCCTGATGATTTATGTAGGCGACGGCCGTCGCATTGTCGGACTGTACCCGAATGGGCTGTCCTGACAGAAATTTCTGAAACGCCAGTAGCGCCAGATAGACCGCCTTGATCTCCAGCACGTTGATCTGCAACGCCGACTCCGACTGAGTCCAGAGGCCTTGAGCCCTGTGGTGTAAGAACACCGCCCCCCAGCCCTTCAGACTGGTGTCGGTGGTCACCACTAACCATGACGGTTTTAGGAAGGACCGGCCCCGTGACAGGTGATGTGGCAGGAGCCACCACTGTAGAGAGTCCCTGGTTGGTTGTGACAGTGTCACCAGCCGATTCAGAGAGATCGTCCTCTTGTCCCATCTGCGAAGAATCTCCAGCTGGAGAGGACGGAGGCGAAACTGTGCGAACGGCACCGCCTCTATCGCCGCTACCATGCGACCCACCAGTCTCATCAATACCCGTAGGGATGACTGTGGAGACAGGAGGACATTCTGCACTCCTGATTGGATCGCAAGCTGCTTGGCTTGAGGTAGGGACACCAGGGCCGAGTCCGTGTGGAAGTCCATGCCCAGATATGTCAATGACTGGGTCGGAACCAGGGTCGACTTTTGAATGTTGATAAGCCACCCGAACCGTTCCAGGGACTTCATGGTCACCTCCAGGCTCACCCGACAAAGGTCTTCCGATGGCGCCCTGACCAACAGGTCGTCCAAATAGGGTATGACGGCGTGTCCCTGCGCATGCAGGAGAGCCATCATGGAGGCCATCACCTTTGTGAACACCCGTGGTGCTGAGGCTAGCCCGAATGGCAGTGCCACAAATTGGAAGTGCTCTTCCCCCACTGCGAATCTCAACCAGCGCTGATGAGCTGGTGCAATGGGCACGTGAAGGTAAGCGTCCCTGATATCGATGGACGCTAGGAAGTCTCCCTGTGACACAGCCGCGATCACTGAGCGCAGGGATTCCATGCGGAACTTCCGAACCAACACGTGACGGTTGAACAACTTGAGGTCCAAAACCGGGCGAAAAGAGCCGTCCTTCTTTGGGACAATAAAGAGGTTGGAGTAAAAACCCCTGAACCTCTCTTCCGTGGGCACAGGGACCACCACTCCGTCTCTGCGGAGTCCCTCCAACACCAGGTGAAAAGCCTGAGCCTTTTCTGGAGATGGAACCGACCGATGGAATCGGGGTATCGGTTGTGACGTCAGCTCTATCCTGTAACCTCTTGAGACTACGTCTCGAACCCACTGATCTTGAATGTGAAGAAGCCACTTGTCCTGAAAGCGAGACAGGCGGCCCCCCACCTGTGGGGAGGCAGGATGAGAGAGCGAGTCATGTCGAGGCGGGCTTGGGGGTGGCAGCCGCTGCCCCCGCCGGCTTCTTCTGACGACTCTTGGAACGCCACTGAGTAGCAGGCTTGCCCCCTCGGTCTGAGCGAGTGGACGCCGTTGATGACTGTGAACCGGAGCGAAAGGACCACTGCTTAGGGTTCCTTTTCACGGTGTACCGTGGCTTAGGCTTATTCTGCGGGATCTTAGACTCAGCAGAATCCTTTATCAATTTGTCCAGTTCGGTGCCAAAAAGCCTGTCACCAGCGAACGGAAGATTTTGTAAAATCTTCTTAGATGTGGCATCTGAGTCCCAAAGACGCAGCCACAACAGCCTGCGGATCGCAATTGCATTGGCCGAGGCCACAGCAGAGCGAGTGGCAGTTTCCAAAGATGCCGTCCTGGCATAGTCCGCATAGGCCCTTGCTCTCTCAGTGAGAGCCAGGACCTCTGGACTGGACCTAGCTAGATCAGTGATACCATCCAAACAGATAGTAATCGCTTGTAGGGTCCAGACCGCGACAAAATTAGGGGCAAACGAAGACCCCACAGCCTCATAGGAAGACTTGGCGAGTTGCTCGACCTGTCTATCAGTAGCATCCTTCAACGAGGAGCTATCAGAGGCAGAAAACAAGGAGCGCGCAGCAATCCTAGTCATGGAAGCATCCACCTTGGGAGACTGCGACCATTCCTGGAGCGCCTCCTGGGGAAAGGGAAAGCGATTGTCCTTAGTTTTACGGACATAACGCCGCCCAGGATGCAACCTGGGAGCTTTAATCACCCTTCCGAAATTAGTGTGGTCCATGAAGGAGCCACTTGGTCTAGCCTCTGGCCGCAGCCATTGATAGATCTCCTTGGGGTGTACAGTCACCTCCTCAGGAGGAGTGACAAGACGCAATGTCTCATTGATGGAGGACACCAGATCCTCCACCCCATCTGGAGGTTCAGACATAGACCCAAGAGTAGAACCCCCATCATCTTCCTCACCATCAGAGGAACGCTCCTCCTCAGAGAGAGTCTGGAGCTCAGGAGAAGCCTCACGGGCTCGCTTAGGGGGTCTTACAGCAGAAGTAAGAGACACCCGGGGGTAACTAGGAGGAGTAGCTGGGCTCTCCAGTCTCCTATGCAGTGCCTCCAGGGTTTGCGACATGGAGGACATCTGGGACAGCAGAGATTCATTGATCTTATTCTGCGTTTCCCATGGCCCTGGGATCACCTGAACCTCAGGGTATAATCCCGGATTTGCAGACTCAGTAGTAGCAGACCGGGCCTCTGGGCGTCCGCAGTTATTGCAGGACCCCTCCACCAGTGTCCCGTTGCATGTAACACAGGCAATGGAGACCACCGCCGCCTTAGCAGCATGCTTCCCAACTGAGGACATCTCCACAGTGAGGGGAATATAAGCCAAAGTTCACAAACAAACCGGGAATCCCGGTGGCTTACCGACCGCAGTAAAGCGGTAGGAGGAAGCGGTGTGTGTGTGTGACCTCCGCGAGTTCCGGTCTCCCTTGTAAGTGCAGACACGCGCTGCAGCCAGATCCCAGCCGGGAAGTGAGGGAGAAGATGGCCGCCGACAGTGAAGATGTGGGCGGAGCCAGGAACACGCGGGAAGAACACACAACACGCCCAGCGGTGATGTCACCATAAGGGCTGCCTCCTCCTCCTCCAGACTGCCTCAGCAATGGAGGTGCCGGAGCCCGCAGCGCGGGAAAAGAGTGTGAATATCACCACACACACTCTCAGACTGCATGTACACATAAAACACCCGCAGTCTACAGCCTCAGCCCCTGTGATACACAGGGCGGTCAGCCAGGGAGACCCCAGCACAGGGTCACCGCCAGAACCGCGGACCCGAGGGTAACCGCGCGGTCTGAGTGTCATGACACAACAGTGACAGACACTACCCCCAGGCACACAGGAGACACACCAGGTGCCTCAGTGCCGGTCCGGTCTGTAAGCACCTTTAGGGAGGCCTCGGACGGGGGTACAGCACCAGTCCGGAGTGTAAGCACCATTTAGGGAGGCCTCGGACTGGGCTGGCTCCGTCCGGTCTGTAAGCACCATTTAGGGAGGCCTCGGACGGAGCGGAGCTGTGCAAGGCTCCAGGCTCCCCCTTACCAGAGCCTCCATGGAGGGATGGAAAGGAAAGGAGCGCGACAGCGTACCGGGAGAACACTGAAGTGTCCAGGCTAAAAGCCCTCCGGTACCTCCACCAGCGTGTTCCGCAGAGGGTGAGCGGGGAGGCTGTCGGGGGTCCCGAGCGGGACCATTTTACCTTGTCTTCATACGCCATCACGTAAGCTGTGAGAATGCAGTGAAGTGCAAGCAAAGCGTGATCCTCCGAGCACACTAAGTTTAAAACTGAGGATGTCTCCTACGGTGGGGGTTTATAAGCGGAGGAGGCGGTGTCTACAAACTTGTAGTACCTAGTGTGACCTCCGGAGGGCAGAGCCCTAAACCCCATTGTCTGGGTCTCCCATTATGACGACCAGAAAACATGCCCATATCATGGTACTTGCACCACCATGCTTCACTGTCTTCGGAGTGTACTGTGGCTTGAATTCAGAGTTTGGGGGTCGCCTGACAAACTGTTTGCGGCCCTTGGACCCAAAAATAATTTTATTTTCATCAGTCCACAAAATGTTTCTCCATTTCTCTTTAGGCTGAATGATGTGTTCTTTGGCAAACTGTATCCGCTTCAGTACATGTCTTTTTTTTTTTCCTTCAGTGGGACTTTACAGGGACTTCTTGCTAATAGATTAGCTTCACCCAGTCGTGTTCCAACTATCACAGCACCAACAGGTAACTGGAGACTTGTCTTTGATCATCCTGGAGCTGACCATTGGCTGGGCCTTTGCCATTCTGGCTATTCTTTGATCCATTTGAATGATAGTCTTCCTTTTCTTCCATGTCTCTCTAGTTTTGCTTTTCATATTAAAGCATTGGAGATCATTTTAGCTGAACAGCCTATCACTATCTGCACTACTTCGTTCCACCCTCTCCAATCAAAGTATGCTGTTCTTTTGAATAATGTTTCAAATGACCCGTATTTCTCAGGCGTTCAAGGAGAAATGCATGTACATGTGCTGGCTTCACCCTTAAATTAGGGCCACCTGATTCACACCTGTTTCTTCACAGAATGACTGACTAATTGAACTTCACACTGCTATTATTCTGAACACACCCCATTTCAATTAATTATTCAAACACACTCAAAAACATGCAGATCGTGAATGCGGAGCCTGTTGATTTCTAAGAATCTACTGCAACAAAATGTAAATTGTTTGACGTTTTAATATAATTTATACCAAAAACAGTAAATCTAATTAGTCATATTGGACTGCTGTTATTTTGAACAATACTGTGCATGCCTCCATACTATGCCCAACCTGGTATGCATGTCCCCCATCCTGGTATATATGTTCTCATCCCGTTCTGCATTTAAAAAAAAAAGAAAAAAAAAGGAGATTTTTGTGTACTCACCGTAAAATCCTTTTCTCTTAGCCTCTAATTGGTGGACACCGGATCACGGGTGTTATGCTGCTGTCCACTAGGAGGCGACACTAGGCAGAATCTGCAAAATAGTTAAGTGGCTCCTAATCTGCAGTATACACCCCTGGAGCAGGAAGTGCTTCACCAGTTTTGTGCTAAAGCAGTAGGAGAGTTAATAGATAATAACAGTGACACAGGAACTCTTAACTACACAGGCAACCTGTGTAAACAAATATAGTTAACAAGGTAATAACAGTTAGAAACAGCGCCCGAAAGGGCTTAGGCATATGAGGCAAAACCCTCCACATAACAGTTTACGTGGGTTGAGTGCCGTGAGCATAAAGGTACTCAAAAAAGCATTTTCAAAACAGGAGAACAAAGAGTACTATGCAAAAATTCAAAATTTATTAGAAGACGTCACATTAAAATAGGTAGTAAGGTGGCAAAAAATAGTACATATACAACAAATCCAGCAGACTAGTACAAGGGCACAAGTGTGTCATAACAGATCAAAAATGGGGTAAACGGAATCTCATAGTAATGCGAGATCCATCAAGTACAGAAGTAGAAAGCAAAGATCATTACAATGCATATGACAAAAGCGTTATTACATTGAATATGGTTACATCCATATAAAGTGCCTGTGCAAAGAAGTGTAAAGACAATAAATAACTCATTTGGAGTAATCACATTCTAGCGCTTTTTTCTATATTCAAGTACATATGTGGCTCACAGTAAAGGCATACCCATATTAGATCAGAGTGTAGGAAAAGTGCCCTCCACAAGTCCTGCTGGGCTAGAACCCCGACGCGGCGTTTCGCTGCATGTGCCTGGTAGCTGCAGCTTCCTCAAGGGGGAGTATTGTGCGTCCTGTGAACGTCCAGGACGCACAATACTCCCCCTTGAGGAAGCTGCAGCTACCAGGCACATGCAGCGAAACGCCGCGTCGGGGTTCTAGCCCAGCAGGACTTGTGGAGGGCACTTTTCCTACACTCTGATCTAATATGGGTATGCCTTTACTGTGAGCCACATATGTACTTGAATATAGAAAAAAGCGCTAGAATGTGATTACTCCAAATGAGTTATTTATTGTCTTTACACTTCTTTGCACAGGCACTTTATATGGATGTAACCATATTCAATGTAATAACGCTTTTGTCATATGCATTGTAATGATCTTTGCTTTCTACTTCTGTACTTGATGGATCTCGCATTACTATGAGATTCCGTTTACCCCATTTTTGATCTGTTATGACACACTTGTGCCCTTGTACTAGTCTGCTGGATTTGTTGTATATGTACTATTTTTTGCCAACTTACTACCTATTTTAATGTGACGTCTTCTAATAAATTTTGAATTTTTGCATAGTACTCTTTGTTCTCCTGTTTTGAAAAAGGTAATAACAGTGTAACAAGGCCTGAAACCAAACAGGCACGTGTGTAAACAGTTAAGAGTTAGGGTGCCTTCACACTGCGGCGTGATCTGGTCTGGGGCTGTCCGGGATGACCCTGACAGCCGCGGACTGGATCAGCACACAGGACTGGAGGGCCAATATGCCCTCCGGTCCGGTGTGCAGCGCACGCAGCTGCAGCCGCTGACAGGTCAGGACCGCGGCGCCATGGTCCTGACTTATGAGCAGCGGGAACTGCATTGATAAAAGAGTCGTCCAGATATGGGAGACTGCTGGAATTCACTACAGCAGTATAGACATTGCCAACTTCAGGCTAGGAAAAAGCTTTGTATTCTTTGCGCTTCAGGATTCACTGTAAATGGAGCTCACTGCTTTGCTATTCCACCGTGAGTATTCTCTTTTGACTCCTGAGTGGAGAAGGGACAGATTGCGTGGAAGAAGGTTCGGGCCATGGCCATACGGGGTCCAGAAGGGCCCATCCATTGGGTTAATGCGGTCGGGGGTATGCGAGGTCCTGCTTTGAAGCGGGCTGTGCAGAATGCTTGCGCGTGACATCTCAACCCAAGTACATAATATAGGTGTAGTGAGGAGATTGGCAGCAGGGCTCGTATTACACGTTCTTCGACCCAGAGTTTTGTTTTTGTAGTCTGGGGATGGAGGCCGGCCAGGCCTTGAGCCATCGCAGCTTCAACCCTAGTCCCCAACAGTGGGGGAGTCGAGGAAAGAGTATGGCATATAGCAATCTCAGCTACGACCCAGCGCCTCCAACAGTGGGGAGCTGAGGAGGAAGTATGCTATGGGTCTTAGGTTCCAGAGACCCGTAGCTAAATTACTTGTGCAGTTGTGGATCACGGTGTTTCAGCCTGCGTCTTGTGAGACTTGACTGTCATCACCGCCAACCAGAATTCTAGCTGTGGGGTCTGGAGAGGAGTGGCAAACGGTCCTGGGACCATTGCAGTTGTCAGGTAATTTTTTCCCGCCTCCTGTGCTGACACTGCGAGGCTCCGACAACAAGTGGGGGGCGGGTGGTCGGGGAAAAGGGCGTTGACGTCCGGCTAGGCCGAAGCCGGGGCCTTGCGTGAAGCGCGGGCCCAGGAACGGCGGAGGTCCGGGGGAGCTGGAACTGGAGACAAAGCCGCCGGGTACCGGAGGCTGCGCCCATGATAGGGCAGACACCCCTTCGGCACCCAGGGCCCACTGAGTGAGCCGCCGCTGCTGTGCTCCCTTCCAGGGAAGCGGGCGCAGCATGGATAGTACGGGGGGACGAGCCAGAAGTACGGGGGAGCCTGCTTCCCACAACCCAGGTACCCACAGGGGGAGGGGAGATGGTGCCTGTTGGCTTCGCAGTCCATGTTACGGTCTTCGCCTGCAGCCCATGTGGCTGACTTATAGCCTGTGCCATGTCGGGTCACAGCATGGGAATGTGTTGCAGCTGAGGCCCGGGGCTCCAGGAGTGTGCTGCAGCCTAGATTACGATGTGACTGTGCCCGCTGCTTGCAGGAGCACAGGATCTGTGGTGCTGGAAATGGCTACAGATGCTTCAAAATGCATTCCCCCAGCCCCATGAGGAGCACACAGCAAAGCTGGGTGTCCTGGAGTCTGTGCCCATTAAATCGCATTCGGCAGGCTGAGGTTTCTGGATCGTGCTGCAGTGACCGTGCAGTATGATTGTGCCCTACCTGCAGTGTCTCAACCTAAAAAGCCCCAAAGGCGTGATTAGGGAGGGATGCTCCCGTCCACCGTCAGAGGGCTCCTGTCCAGCCTCGACCTCAACCCAGGGTCCCCTACAGTGGGGAACTGGGGAAGGAGGACCATCGTCTCAACCTCAACCAGGCACCCCCAATAGTGGTGGGCCGAGGAGGGAGTGGCATGTGGGAGAAAATGTCGACCACAACCAGGCGCCCCCAAACTGTGGGGGGCTGAGGAGGGACCATGTCGGGAGTCTCGACAGAGACCCACTTTTCTTCTTTCTTGAAAGAAAAATTAAAACATGTGAAACATTTTTAAGAAAATAAAATTGTGTGTGCCTCCTAAGACACTAAGCAAAAACTGGTGGAGCACTTCCTGCTCCAGAGGTGTATACTGCAGAGGAGGAGCCACTTAACTCTTTTGCAGATTCTGCCTAGTGTCGCCTCCTAGTGGACAGCTGCATAACACCCATGGTCCTGTGTACCCAATGAGGCGAAGGAGAAAAATAACTTTCTCACCATCCTCTTTCCACCGCAGTTCTTCTGTTCTACAGATTTCAGAAGAGCCAGCAGCCGAAGTCATTGTGCCCATAACTAGGAGCACAGGGCTGTGACGTCATGTGTCCCTAGTCACAGGCATGTTGAAGTCAGCTGCTGGCCTCTGATTCGTCAGTAGTTTGTACAGCAATGCAGAAGCCCAGTGGGTCTCTGAGCTGCTGTACACTTCAACTGAATGTGCATCCTTAGAAAGGCTTCTTAAGAGGCCGTCACACACATCAATGTCGCCAGCGATCTCATCGAAGGCTGATCGCTGGTGAGCTGTCACACAGGCAGACTCACCAGCGATCAGTACCAGCGAGAACACTGGTAACCATCTAAACAAGTGGGTAACTAAGCGCCATGCGGCGCTTAGTTACCCGCAGTTTACCATGGATACCAGCTCCCGCTGCTTGCTGAGAGGTGCTGGGAGCTGGCTTCTCGCTAGTCTCGCGTTGTCACACGCAGCGATGCTGCGTGTCCACTGGGCGACCATCACCAGGTTTTAGAGCAGGTTCTAAAACCTGTTGACCATCAACCAGAGATTTATCGCTGGTTGATGCACCCTGTCACACATGTCAATATCGCTGCCAATTCGTGTGCAGCAGCGATATTGCACGCGATAGACGCATGTGACGTCCCCTTTAGAAGCATGGACGCAACCACAATCATTACACCCCTGTACAGCGTGCAGAGGGAGAATGATGAAGAAGGGTGTCGAGCACCCCCTTTCATCACAGCTGTCAACTGAATCTAACAGCATAGTCTAGGTCGCTATCTCTGCTACCGTGATCATTATGCCCCTGTACAGAGTGCAGACACAGCGGGAGCATGTTGAAGGAGGGTGCGGTGCTGTATTGGCTTCCTCAATGTTTTCATGACATTTCATTTGAGAATCCCCAGTACATGCTGAGAGATGTTCAGGCAGGACTTTATTGGGGAACAGAGGCTGCGGTCACTGCTGCAGCCTCTCTCTCCACTTTCAAATGAAAAGTTTTCAGTGACATCTGTTTCAGGGGTAGTGCTTGTCCAAGGTCTAGTGAGCATACATTGATTGTCAATGTGGGATATTACAGTTCAATGCACAGTGACTGTGCACTCCTTCACCAGCTCTAATGAGAAGTGACAAGCCAGCAAGAGAAACTATTGTCAATGCATATTGTAAGGAGAGGACGGTATAAGTCTTGGCTTTAGTGAAGACAGAATGTTACATTACTGAGGCAGGAGATGGCAGTTGCTACTGATAAGAGGATGATCCATCACTAGAGACTAATTCCCAGGGAATAGTCTACCATTCTGTAAATATCTGAGACTGTGTCAGGACAGGTACCTCCCCCTCCCTCATTATCCATATGGGCAGCAGTGGTTAATTCTTCTGGCCTAGGTTTCTCTCTCCTCCTAGCAAGCACAGCTACCCAGTGCAGTGTTTTTCCCCGACTTTTGCAGCTTCTTCCAAGCAATTGTCAGACAGAGCTGCGGTGGCTTTTCTGTTGGTCTCATCATTTCAGTCCCTGCAAAGGAAGCCCTCCCCTGGTCTCTTTTTTATAACTTTTGCCACGGCCTCCGTGCCCCTGGTTCTCTTCAGTGGCTATGCTACTACAGTCCACAGCTTTTGCCAGGCCTTCTCCTGCAGCCAGACCACACTCCTGGAAGAAGTACATGTGATTGGCTTTTCCCGCCAGCCAATCACATGCACTGGCTTATCACAAGCCCCTCCACCTACTGCATCCAGCCTATCAGGCCGCTTGTCTCAAAAAGTCGAGCAGGAACTCCGTGCAGGCTTTTCATAGTCATCTCCCTATCCGATTTTTTCCAACACCATTTTTCCTGCTCATCAGCATGATAAACACTAGGTGGCAGCAGAGGATCAGCCAGAACCCTCCAAGATGTGAGTCTCTCACTCGTCTCACCATCCTCTGCCGTAAAGAAGCACCTTTGGCACCACAGCACTAATTCAGAGCCGCCCACTAATACACAAGGGTATCTCAATAAAAGGAGATTTTTCTCTTAGCCTCTAATTGGGGGACACAGACCGTGGGTGTTATGCTGCTGTCCACTAGGAGGCGACACTAGGAAGAATCTGCAAAAGAGTTAAGTGGCTCCTCCTCTGCAGTATACACCCCTGGAGCAGGAAGTGCTTCTCCAATTTTGTGCTAAAGCAGTAGGAGAGTTAACAGATAATAACAGTGACACAGGAAGTCCACGCAGGTAACCTGTGTAAACAAATATAGTTAACAAGGTAATAGCAGTGTAACAAGGCCTGAAACCAAACAGGCACGTGTGTAAACCGTTAAGAATTAACAGAGTAATACTAGTACCACAAGGGCTGTAACTAGGCAGGCGCATGTAAAAAACAGTAAAGAGTTAGCGAAGCATATAATCGTATAACAAGACCTCTAAGGCTGCCTTCACACTGCGGCAGTGTCCGGTCCGGGGCTGTCAGAAGTGACAGCCCGGACCGGAGTTTTCCTCCATAGAATCCTGTCGGGCAAAACGGAGCTGGATCCCGGCGGGTGTTAATTAGCTGCTATCCGGCTGCTGTGTCGCCGGATGAATCGTGCAGAAGTGGGGATTTTCTGCCGATTCCAAAAACATTGCATGCACCGGTTTTGGAATCGGCAGAAAATCCCCACTTCTGCACGATTCATCCGGCGACACAGCAGCCGGATAGCAGCTAATTAACACCCGCCGGGATCCAGCTCCGTTTTGCCCGACAGGATTCTATGGAGGAAAACTCCGGTCCAGGCTGTCACTTCTGACAGCCCCGGACCGGACGCTGCCGCAGTCTGAAGGCAGCCTAACTAAACAGGCTCATAGTACTACAAGGCCTGTAACTAAACAGGCACAAGTTTAAACAGTCAACAGCTAACAGAATGACAATAGGCAAACGTGAGTAAACATGTTAACCATGAAACAGCTAGGAAGCTATGTGAGAACTGAAGAAAAGGCCCACAAGGGCATAGGGTGGGTGCTGTGTCCCCCAATTAGAGGCTAAGAGAAAAGGATTTTACGGTGAGTACACAAAAATCTCCTTTTCTCCTTCGCCTCATTGGGGGACACAGACCGTGAGACGTCCTAAAGCAGTCCCTGGGTGGGAAGAACAAAGGAACTAGAGACACTGAGCATGGTCAGTGAAGACCTATGCACCAGGAACTAGTGACACTGAGCATGGTCAGTGAAGAACTATGCATCGACAGGCGGCAGCTGCCGCCTGGAGGGCACGTGTACCCAGACCTGCGTTTGTCGAGGACTGAGAGCAAGCACTATAATGGCTTGGGTATGGGTGTAGGCAGACCTATTGGCTGCCTATAAACTTGTTGCTCCGATACCTGCTACTGAACTGTGCAGGAGTCTTCCACGGCCGTAGTAGAATGTGCCGTGACCTGCCGGAAGGGATGAGTCTTCGATGGTATAAACATCTTGGATGGTTAGAGGAATCCATCGGGTTAGAGGAGCCTTAGAGGCTGACGTGTTCTTATTCCTGCCCATTGGAAGAAGGATAAAGGAGAATCCGACCTCTCAGAAGGGCACTGACTTAGACTTCTAGACGCGTAGGGCTCTGACAAGGTCCTGTATATGTAGGTCTTTCGCTACCGGACGGACTGGAGTCGGGTGCAGCGATGGCAGAGAGACGTCTTCATGTAGGTGGAAGGAGTAAACCTACCTTAGAAAAGGAATGGCGGAGGACTGGCACGGAGGTCCAGGGCCGGAACTTTAGACAACGGCGCCCGGCACAGGAGGCTGCGCCCACGATGGGGCAGACGCCCTGTCGGCACCCAGGGGCTGCTGTGCTCCCTTCCAAGGGAACGGGCGCAGCATGGATGTACGGGGGAAGGGGAGGTGGGGGGGGGGGGGAACGCCTCTCGTGGTGTGCTGCAGCCTAGAGACGCTGCAGCCTGTGAATGAGCACGCTGCTTGCAGGAGCACAGATATCCCCCCGTTTAATGGTCGGCTCAGGGGGGGAAAAGGGAAAAAAAAAACATGCAGGGTCCCAAGGAAGCCCTGATTACCTGTGTAGGCTCCTCAACCCAGACCCTTAGCAGGGAATGGGGAGGGCATCTTGGGCTTGCTCGACCCATAATTCAGAAGGGAGATGGGGAGGGTGTCCGCGCCTAGCCTGGCGTCCTGATGTGCCCAGCAGGATATTGCCCTTTCCTGCTGTGAATTCTCTGCAAGCTTGCAGAAGTCACAATGAGGTTCCCACTGGGGGCAGGGGAAAATGTGGGAGCGCCGGCCATGGGAAAAAACAAGGAGATTGGAATGCAGTGGAACAGTCGCCTTGCTCCCTATCCGTCGTGGCAGAAGGGGATGCGTGGAGGTAACACCCCGCGTTCCCGTCTGTTGCTGTTTTTGAGAAATCAGTATGCAGAGATACCGTCGCCCTCTCGTATCCTTGTTAAAAAAGAATAAAAATCTAAAATTAAAAATATCTAACTATTGGTGTGGTCCTATCGACCATGTCTACCTCCTATGACACTAAGCAAAAACTGGGGAAGCACTTCCTGCTCCAGGGGTGTATACTGCAGAGGAGGACCACGTAACTCTTTTGCAGATTCTGCCTAGTGTCGCCTCCTGGTGGACAGCAGCATAACACCCACGGTCTGTGTCCCCCAATGAGGCGAAGGAGAAATTAGAATATCAGCAGAAAGTTAATTTCAGTAATTCAATACATAAAATGAAATGCATATAATATATAGAAATATGCAAATTGTCACTTCAGTGAGGAAGTGGAAAACTAATGCCACCCAATAAGGGTGGCAATCCTTAAAGTCATAATCAACTCTTTAACAAGCCTTTTAATATGACTTGGGATTTGTGCCAGATCAGAACCCCAATATATAGAGTCATTACAAACAGAGTGATCTAATTAAAGTGTTTAGTTCTGTTAATGTTGATAATTATGGCTTACAGCCAATATGCACTCAATACTTGCTCGGGGCTCCTTTTGCATGAATTACTGCATCAATGCGGCGTGGCATGGAGGCGATCAGCCTGTGGCTCTGCTGGGGTATTATGGATGCCCAGGTTGCTTTGATAGCAGCCTTCAGCTCGTCTGCATTGTTGGGTCTGGTGTCTCTCATCTTCTTCTTGACAATCTTCCATAGAATCTCTATTTGGTTTAGGTCAAGCGAGTTTGCTGGTCAATCAAGCACAGCGACACTGTGGTTAGTAACACAGGTATTGGTACTTTTGGCATTGTGGACAGGTGCCACATCCTGCTGGAAAATTAAATTTCCATCTCCTAAAAGCTTGTCGGTAGAGGGAAGGATGAAGTGCTCTAAACTTTCCAGTAAGACAGCAGCGCTAAGGCTTCCTTTACATCAGCGATATTGCAATTTCGCAGCAGATCTGGCAGATGTTGCTGCACCTGCTGGATCTACCACGTAACGGCCAACTTGCGGCATCAATCCGGCAAGCACCATTAATTCTCTATGGGGCTTGCGGTCAGGTGCGGCAAGTGCAGTATCGCCGAGTTCGGCAGATCTGGCCGTGCATTTTTCTGAAGTTTCGCAAGCGCCGGATTTGGCAATACCGCATTTACCGCACACGATTGCAAGCCCCATCGGTGCCATAAATCATCCGCTACACGGCAGATCTGGCGTCATCTGACGGATCTACCACGAAATTGCAATACCACTGATGTGAAAACACCCTAACTTTGGTCTTGATATAACACAGTGGACCTACACCAGCAAATGACATGGCTCCCCAAACCATCACTGATAGTGGAAACCTCACACTAGACCTCACTCAAGTAGCGTGAATTGTGGCCTCTTCGCTCTTGCTCCAGACTCTGGGACCTTGATTTCAATGGCCTTTTGTGGCTTACCCTCCTTGTGGAGTTTGTCAATGACTGCCTTCTGGACATCTGTCAAGTCAGCAGTCTTCCCCTTGATTGTGTAGCCTACTGAACCAGACTAAAGACCCCGTCACACACTACAATATCGTTAACAATATCGTTGCAACGTCACCGGTTTGGTGACTTTGCAGCTATGTCGAAACAACATCGTTGCGTGTGACATTTACCAACGATGAGGTCGTTCATTGTTGATAAATGACCTGGACCATTTAAATTTATTGTTGGTCTCCCTCTGGGCGGCCAGCATCGGCGCGTGTGACAGCGGGAGACCAACGATGAACGATCTCCCAACGCTGCACAGCAAGTGCTGGGAGCTGGTAACCATTGGGTAACTAAGCACAGTTATTAATGACAGTTATTCTTTAACAGCCACAACTTGCGTATTAAACTTTGTTCATGTCGAGTGGTCATTGATTTGAAAGGTTCAGTATTAAAATATTTAAAAAGGAAAAAACAAAAGTCTGTCAGCAGGTTTTTGCTACCTCATCTGAGAGCGACATGATGTAGACAACCCTAAATACAATGATCTACCACTTAGATTACTGGGTGCACAAGTGCTGACACAAACAGCAGCAGAGCTGAATAAACTGCCCCCGCCCACACCAGTCTCTGCATGTACATTTCTATAGACAGTGAGTTGCTAATCACAAAACGGGGCGGAGTGGAACAACATGGTAAGAGCCAGTCTTAGTTGTGAAACACTCAGTTTAAGTAAACAACAACACAGGAGGTGACATGTGACACATTGCGGAATGCTGTATTTAAAACCCTACAGCATGCTGTCCTCAGATTACATAGAAAAAAACCTGCCGACAGATTCCGTTTGATGGATGACATAATAATCAACGGTGAATTATGATCCGTTTCGTATTTCCAGTAAGAATTTGCCTTTTCTCCTCTATGGCATTGGCCAAACAAATCACTGCCTGTCACAAAGGAGGAAAAATTAAAAAAAACTATTACAGAGAAGCCAGTTGCAGCCTGGTTCAGTGTGATGTGCTGCTGCTCCTCTTTACTCTGATGTTCTAACCAGAGGCAGGTATGCACTGACTGTGGAGTTTTCAAAGTGTTCACGAGACAAATCTCATCTCATCTTGAGAGAATACACTGAACCAGGCTGCAGCGGCAACCTTTTCTGTGAGCGTTTGCTTTTCCCCCACTGGGACGCAGATTATGGAGGAAAAAAATTACTAAAACATACAGAGGTTCTTCACTTGGATGAAGGCAAAATGTTCATATTGTGAGTCCTTGATTATCAGGGAGCAAAGCAGAGGAGCATAAAAATTCCAGAATCAGGGGAGGAGTCACAGTTTTAATTACAAAATACAGTTAACCCTCTTAAGGGAACCTTTCTGCTCATTTTTACCCCCACACCTATCACTACCTGTCCCTGCACCTTGCTAATAGATCCCTAACCATCCCTGTCTGATCTAATAAAAATGAGTTGGATACTTACATGGGCCTATACCAATTAGTCTTCTAGACTACAGTATGTAGACTGACTGGGTGGTCTCCATGGCTGCATGCTCCACCCCTCGATGCTGGCATCATGCCCCGGTGGGTGTGATCATTCATCCCGAAGTGCGATCATTCAGTCAGGAGCGCTCACCTGATTCAAAATTCTTGTTTCTCCTTTCCAGGTTTGACGCGCTGTCGGCCGAGCATCTTTTCCGGTCCTGCGCAGTGTAGGAGGTGTATTGGTGTACAGCCTGGCTCCGGAGAATGCAGTGTGCATTCCGAAGCCGGCCTGTATGCCCAATAATCCCCCACAATGTAACAGACTGGAAATGACGCAGCGCGTCATACCTGGAAAGAGGAACAAGAATTTTGAATTAGGCGAGTGCTCCTGACTGAATGATCGCACTTCAGGATGAATGATCACACTCACCGGGGCATGATCCCAGCATCAAGGGCAGAGAATGCAGCCGTGGAGACCACCCGGT
Source organism: Allobates femoralis (assembly GCA_033576535.1). Taxonomy (NCBI): domain Eukaryota; kingdom Metazoa; phylum Chordata; class Amphibia; order Anura; family Aromobatidae; genus Allobates; species Allobates femoralis. Next base: position 289,780,725 of record JARQOC010000006.1, read on the forward strand.
CAGTCTACATACCGTAGTCTAGAACAGAGGTTCCCAACTCCAGTCCTCAAGGCACACCAGGATCAGGATTTCCTTAGAAATTGGAATCATCCCCAGTGCAGGTGATTCAATTATCACCTGTGCAATACTAAGGAAACCCTGAAAACCTGCACTATTGGTGTGCCTTGAGGACTGGAGTTGGGAACCTCTGGTCTAGAAGACTAATTGGTATAGGCCCATGTAAGTATCAAACTCATTTTTTACAAACATTATAGAACAGCTTTAGGTCAGACAGGGGTGGTTAGGGATGTAGGGATGTAATAGCAAGGTGCAGGGACAGGTAGTGATAGGTGTGGGGGTAAAAATGAGCTGACAGTTATTTTTTGTTTTTTTTTTAGTTTAAAGGGAACCTAACTCAGTTCAAACTCACCGATCAGATATGAGTGTGGCAAAGGCTGCGTCTTTGGCTCGAATGCTCCAAGAAAGTGCTGATCCTAATCGTCTTTTGCGCATGGCTTCCATCGCCATTGTCTTACAAATACTGCGGACTGCAAGTGAGGAAAAAGTTGTGGACCTTACAACAGTCATAACATCACAAAATGATTTAACCCCTTCACCACTCGGGAATTTTTTGTTTTCGTTTTTTGCTCCCCTGTTTCCAAGAGCCATAACTTTTTATTTTTCCATCATTCTAGACATATGACGGCTTCTTTTTTGCAGGACGAGTTAAACTTTCAGAGCCATCATTTACTTTACCATAAAGTGTACAGGAAAATTGGGGGGAAATTCCAAATGCGTTGAAATTGCAAAAAAAGTGCAATTACACATTTGTTTTTTTATTAGTCATGATCACTATATGGTAAAACTGATGTGACGGTGTGATGCCTCGGGTCTGTCAGAGTTCGTATATACTTTTACTGTTATCTAAGTGATGGAAAAAAAATTCAGAATTTTGACAGAAAAAAAAGAAAGAATGCACTTTTTGCGCCCTGTCCTGTTCTAATTTTTCGGGATCTGGGGCAGTGTGACGGCTTATTTTTTGCAGCTTGAGCTGACATTTCTAATGATACCATCAGTGGCTTAACGATCACGGTTGCAGGGGTCAAGGGTGTGACGGGGCCCGGACCAATAGGGGGCCCGTGCCACCAGCCACCCCCTGCACCCGCAGCACATGGATTTGCGCGCCCTGAGGACACACATCCCTGTGACAGCGCAGCAGATAGGGCCAGTGTGTCAGGGAGAGGAGCTTCCTGCTTCCTGCTGCCGCTCCTGCCCCTCCCCTCCTCTGACCTGCCGGCTTCCTGGCCTGCGTTCCACTGTGCAGCCTCCTCCCACTTCCTGCTTGAGTACACAGTTGCACAGTAGAGCGCAGGCCGGCGGCACCTCTTCCTCCTTCTGAGTCAATCCTCAGAGGAGACCACCAGAACAGCGAGGGAACCAGGAAAGGTAAGTAAAATTTTTTTTTCGTTGTTTTTTTTATATTCGTGCAGTATGGCCAGAGGATTATGGGGGCAAAAGGGGGTCATATAGAAGGCTGCACTATATGGGAGAAGGCTGCACATAATACTGCACTATATGAGAGAAGTCTGCACATATAATACTGCACTATATGAGAGAAGACTGCACATATAATACTGCATCATATGAGAGATAGCTGCACATGTAATACTGCACTATATGGGAGAAGGATGCACAAGTAATACTGCACTATATGGGAGAAGGCTGCACACAATACTGCACTATATGGGAGAAGGCTGCATATATAATACTGCACTATATGGAAATGATATGAGGCTGTATATATAAGGCTGCACTACATGGTAGGTTTTTGTGGCTGCATCATATGGAGGGTTTAGAGGCTGCACTACATGGAGAGTTTTAAGGCTGTATTATACTATATGGAGAGTATTAGGGCTGCACTATATGGAGAGGCTATGAGGCTGCATTATACTATATGGAGAGGCTATGAGGCTGTATTATACTATATGGAGAAGTTATGAGGCTGTATTATGATATATGGAGGGATGTGAGCTTGCATTATATTATATGGAGGATAATGGGGGTTCATTATAATAATTGAATGGCTATGGGGCCTACCTTATGAATGGAGGACTATGGGATGCATTATAATACATAGAGGACTATGGGGGTACATTGTAATATATGAAGGAATATGGGGATGCATTATAATAATTGGACGACAATGGTGACGGGAGGAGGCGGACCATATAAACCACAATAAGGGCCATATTCCAGGAGGAGGACCATATATAGCAGGAAGAGGGACATTAATACATAATGAAGGGGCAGAGGGGTCAATTTGTGAGTCTTTAAAGGATTTAGAATGTTACATGAGGCACATACATGTCATCAACATGCGTGGGCAGGGGCCCAGGTCTAAATTTTGCATCGGGGCCTGTCAGACTCTGGTTACGCCACAGGATACCATTTTTGGGTGTATGCGCTGTTTTGATCATGAGTTATTCCATTTTCTAGCAATGTTGCGGCGACCAAAAAAAAAGTAATTTTGGCGCTTGGACCTTTTTCCGTTACGCAGTTTACGGCTCTCATTAACTGGTTATATATTGATAGATCGGGCGTCTCTGATTGCGGCGATAGCAAATATGTGTGTGGTTTTTTTTTTAATACTTTTATTTTGAATAGGGTAAAAGGGGGGTGATTTAAAAACTTTTAGTTTTTTTTTCTTCTCATTTTTAAAAACTTTATTTTACAATTCATTCTTTGTTTTATACAGCCCCATAGGGCGCCACAGTACTGCAGTGGCTGATCGCTTGTGACAGGTCACGATGAACTGCAGCACGTCAGGACCTGTCACAATTGCGTACTGTGAATGGTTGGCAGCGCTTGCCAACCACTCACAGGAAGTGATTTGTGACAACTTCTGCGGTCAAGCCAGGACCCCAGGCTGTTATGTGAGCACTGGAGATCCCGCGATCTTATCGCGGGATCTCCAATGCAGGCGGGGGACAACGCGTTCCACGCCGTGGCACTTTTGGATCCCGCTGTCAGTCAATGACAGTGGGATCCAAAAGGTTAACAGCACCAATCGGATCCCGGATTTGATCATTGCTGAAAGCCCAACATCTCAGCTGAGATGTCAGGTGTTTGATGTGAGCGCCGCACCAGAGCTCACATCAAACACTGGGACACGACCCATGACGTTGTATAACGCCATAGTTCGGAAGTGGTTAAAAAAGAAAATGTTTCTGAACAAGACTTGCCCCTATTTACAGTTTGAGATATCACCACCTTATGGAATGCTCAAGAAACCATCTAAATTCTCTTAATATTCCCTCGTACATACCTTGCTCAGTCATTTGCCGATCCTCACAGATCCGCAATGCCTTCAAAGCTTTCTTTTCTGTGCTCAGAGGAATCCTCTCCATGTGAAGCTCCAAATAAACTCGACCCAGTTCTGGACAGTGATCTAAATAATCGACCCCAAGCTGCCAAAGGCTGCAAGAAAAATTACAGGTGACAGAGGAAAAAGCTGTTGAATAAACTTACCGTAGTTAAAAAAGTGATTATGAACTGCTGCTAATCAAAAAGTTATACACATGAAAAGTCACGACAATGGGCATATACAGTGTGTAAAACCAAAAGTGAAATATCATACCTATGATGGGAGAAAAGGCCAGAGGCATACTCCAGTAGTAAGTGTTCTCGCATGTTGGACCCAAAACTAAAATTTATCAGGAATGGAGAGTTATGGTAAGCAAAGAAAAATCAACGATAAAAAGAAACAGCAAGAAAATCTGCATTTTTTTCAATAAAATATTGTGGAAATGTAAACGTATTTGGGTTAATTTTATGCTGTTAACTGGCTGAAGGGGAACTTTAAAGGGAACCTGTCATGTCCTTTTTTGTGCCGCAAAGGTTATTCATATCATTTAGTGTGGATTAGTAACCTGTGTGTTTTTTTTTTTGTAAGTTGTTGTATTTATCCCAAAAAAGCACTTTAAATACTTAGATGTTTTCATTAACTAGCTGCAAAACATGCAGAAATTCATCTAATGCTAGAAGGACCTGTATGAGGTCACAACCATGTGACTGTAATTGTCTTACAGCAGGACTGTGAAAATGAGAGGGTAAGAACAGATCCTGGACAACATGTGTGCGTGTGTGTCCACTATACCAGGAGTCTACACATAGCCCCTGTATAAGGAAGAAGGGATATATCCTGACCTATCAAAAAGGTAGTAGTACATGACACCCTGTATTACACGTACAGCCTGTGCCTCACATAGCCCATCCTTACAGTCATTCGCCGAAATACAAGCTTATTTACTGTTTGTGTGTGTCAAATACTGCCTTGGCTGTTTTGACAGTTAGCCTGGATATTTATTGGGTGGCCTATAGCAACCAATCACAGCTCAGCTTCTGATTGGTTGCTATAGGAAATGAAGGACATTCATAGTATAAGACAGCTTATGTATGTCTGTGATGCATTCAGGGAAGGTTGCCAAAGGCAAGGACTTCTGCAAAATGGTGCACACTGGGACATGACTGTCAATGAAGCAGCAGCCACACAATCCCCAAATGTACCAAGGCATGTCTTCATTATTCTTCTAACACCCTGCAGCACACAGCCCCCAGTATAGAGCACAAGGCCACACACGGCCCCCCCAGCCCCCCAGTATACAGCACGAGGCCGTGCACAGCCCCCCCCAGTATACAGCACGAGGCCGCGCACAGCTTCCCCCAATATACAGCATGAGGCCGCTCACAGCTTCCCCAGTATACAGCACGAGTCCGTCCGCGTATAGCCCCCCACCCCATTATACTGCATGAGGCCGCGCACAGCCCCCCAGTATACACAGCATGATGCCACGCACAAACCCCCCAGTATACAGCATGAGGTCACACACAGCCCCCCCAGTATACAGCACAAGGCCGCGTACAGCCCACAGTATACAGCAGAAGGCCACACACAGCCCCCTGTATTACACCAAGAGAACACGCACAATCCCTGTATTACACTTGAAGCCTCACAGATATGTTTTTCTGCATCCTCAACCCTATTCCCCCACCCAAGTCGGCCATTACAGCTTATTATACTTCCAGCTTACTATAGGTTGTGGGACTGAAAGAGCTGACAGTGATCCAGCAGGTCAGTAAGATGAGCCACGAACCACCAGTTATTTGTCACAATGCTGCAAGACCGAAGGAAAAAAAAAATGATGTACAGAATTAAACGGAACAAACACTGGATTTACATTTTTGAGTGACAAGAGATGTAATATGGCAAGTTACCTGAATTCCTTAATGACTTGATGAATATCAAGCTCGAAAGCTGCAAGCAAAATATTATCCAAGGGCTCAGAACTGCTATCTCCAGCATTAAAGATGTCCAGACAGGACTGAGGGTACAAAAGAACAGAGGAGGAATTGTTAAATAACACGATTGTTTTCCATAGAGCAGAAACTGAGCAGTCTTATTATTTACTGGAAGAAAAAGGACAAGATCGTAGAGCTTGGCATATGGATATGAATAAACAAAAAAGTAGATTTTTTTTTATTATTTAAGCTCACAACAATCAAAAGTAAAAAATAAATGAAAAAAGAACCAAATATAAAAGGCAGAAAGAAAATAATGTTACAAATGTGACTTCTAATTTGCTATTATTAAAGCCAATATATTGGTTTAGTACATCTACAGGTTGCTTTTCACCTGGGCATATGAGTGGATTTCTGTCAGGGTCACTGTCGGATGTGTAAAAAGCAGTTGTGATACCAGGAAATGATACCAGGTGCCCATCAGATCCTTCTTCTCCAGCATGATGTCCTCAGCTCCCAGTAAAATCTGTTAGTAAAACAAAAAGCTCAGTGATGCTTATGTCATCCCTTTTTACCACTTCATCACCCCTCCGTCACCAATCACCCACATCAGCCCCTCTCTCCTTCCCTCTCCCATGGACAGTTTGCATGCTCTTTTTCTCTTTGCTGAATAATCTCAGTCCATCGTGTCCCAGAATATTGTATCATAAACCATGTCACATATCCAAAAACTATTTGCTTTTTCTCTTTTTACTGCTGCTACTGTCAGCCGATATCTCTCATAATCCTGATCCACCCTCTGCCAACTTCAACCCCCAACCCACCTCACATGGAAACCCTGCTAACCTTATTAACATTACTTGTATACCTTCATCTCAATCTTTTCGTTGCGCTCTCTGGAATCCACGGACGGTAAGCAACAAACTTAATTACATTCACAACCACTTTGTCACTAACTCTCTTAATCTGCTGGCCCTCACTGAGACCTGGGATCCAGGATTCCGAAACAGTTTTCCTTTGTGCTATTTCTCAAGCGGCTTACATTTATCCCATTCCCCGAGACCTGGGAACAGACATGGTGGTGGAGTTGGCTTACTCCTGTCCCCGCGATGCACTTTTCAGGTCATCTCCCCAGCTCCATCACTTTAATTCCCTTTTTTTGAGGTTCATACCATTAGGCTCTTGTCCCCCACCCCCTACCTCAGAAAAGCAGTGGTATACTGGCCCCCGGTTTACCCACCCAGTTCCTCAACCATTTTTCTGCAAGGCTGCCACACTTCATGTCTCAGAATTGCCAAACCTTATCCTGGGAGACTTCAACATCCATATAAACAGCCCCACCTCCTCATATGCATCCCATCTTCTATCTCTAACCACCTCTCTTGGCCTCTCAAGCTCTAAGACACGCAAAGACGGCAACACCCTTGACCTGGTCTTTGTCCGGCTCTGTTCAACCATTCCTTAGATAACTCTTCTCTTGCACCTTCTGACCACAACAAGCTCTCCTTCACACTCACAAATACTCGCCCACCCCAGCACATCCAGACATCTACAGGCCACTAACCCTATTACAGTTACAGACTCTCTAAACTCATCACAGCCCCCAATCTCCTCTTTCTCTTGTCCAGATCTGGCTGTAAATCACTACAATGAAGCATCCTGGGCCAAGTAGGGCCCTTACCCTCAGAATCTCCAAACACTGAGTAAAACAGCTCTGGTTCACATCACAAATTCCATTTCTCCAGCGATACCCTACGAGTGCTGAACGCCAATGGAGGAAAACTCGCACACCAGAAAACTGTATCCATTATAAATTTATGTTAAGCATCTATAAAAATGCCCTTCAACCCACCAAACAAACCACCCTGATCTTTTCACTATCGAACAATGCAAAAAAACGTTTTGACATCTTTCACTTTCTCCTCAGTCCTAAAGTGCAAGCCCCTACCACTGAGCTCTGTGCTGATGATCTGGCCTCCTACTTTACAGAGTAATTAGAAAAAAATCTATCAGGAACTCAGCTCCTGGCCTCCATGTGCCGATACTCCCATCCCTCCCCACATTGCATCTGGCTGACTCTCCACATTTGATCCAGTCACAAAAGAAGTAGTCTCCTCTCTTCCTCTTGCCCTACTACATGCACCACTGACCCTGTGCCCCACACCTACTCCAGTCTCTCTCTCCGGTTATCACTACTCACCTAACCAAAATCTTCAATCTCTCCCTCTCTTCTGGCATCTTCCCGTCTTTGTTCTAACACTATCATTACTCCATTATTAACCCCTTCACGACACGTGACACAGCGTTTGTGCCATGAAATCCAATGCGTTCCCGACCGGTGGCACAGATGCTGTGCCATCAGGGTAACGCACTCCTGCAGCTCGAGTGAGGGTCTCACTGACCTGTCACTCGGGCTGCAGGTACATGGGGACTTGTGTTACACCCCAGGGGGGGTCGATTTGCCCCCCCGATGCTACAGCCTCGGTGATTGGCGGTTTAAAATTGAAACCGCCAATTACCGGGAATGTAGCATTATGCTGCCTCCCCGCCTCTTCCTATGTCCTCTCCAGCTTCCTGCCCCCTCCATTATCCCTCCCCTGCCTCTCTCCTGCCTCTCCCCTGTCTCTCCCCTGCACCAGGACCGGCGGTACCGATCACCGGAGATCGCCGGTACCGCCGCTCCAGCCGTCGCCTCCGCTCCCACCGCCGCTCCAGCCCCCTCCGCCTCTGCTCTTACCGCCGCCGCCGCTCCAGCCTCCTCCACTCCAGCCGCCGCCGCTCCAGCCCCCTCCGCCTCTGCTCTTACCGCCGCCGCTGCTTCAGCCTCCTCCGCTCCAGCTGCCGCCGCTCCAGCCTCCGCAGCTCAAGCCTCAGCCGCCGCCGCCGTTCATCTCCGCTCCGGTGGTCCCCTGGACTCCCCGCCGCTGACCTGATGTCAGATCCCTTCACTGCAGCAGGGAAGGGATCTGACGGACCTGGTGCAGGGATCCATTATGTGATCCCTGTGCCAGGGCTATGAGATCCCTTCACAGCTGTGAAGGGATCTGACTGACCTGGTGCAGGGATCCATTATGTGATCCCTGTGCCAGGGCTATGAGATCCCTTCACAGCTGTGAAGGGATCTGACTGACCTGGTGCAGGGATCCATTATGTGATCCCTGTGCCAGGGCTATGAGATCCCTTCACAGCTGTGAAGGGATCTGACTGACCTGGTGCAGGGATCCATTATGTGATCCCTGTGCCAGGGCTATGAGATCCCTTCACAGCTGTGAAGGAATCTTACAGTCCTGGTGCAGGGATCCATTGTGTGATCCCTGTGCCAGGGCTATGAGATCCCTTTGCCGCAGCCATGAAGGGATCTGACAGTCCTGGCACAGGGATCCATTGTGTGATCCCCTCGCTGCACCCGTAGAGTGATCCAACAGTCATGGTGCAGGGATCCATTGTGCGATCCCTGTGCCAGGGCTGTGAGATCCCTTTGCTGCAGCCATGAAGGGATCCAACAGTCCTGGCGCAGCGATCTGTTGTGTGATCCCTTTGCCGCAGCGGTGAATGGATCTGCATGGCCTGGCACAGGGATCCGTTGTGTGATCCCTTCGCCGCAGCCGTGAATGGATCCGCCAGGCCTGGCGCAGGGATCTGTTGTGTGATCCCTGTGCCAGGGCTGTGAGATCCCTTCACCGCAGCCGTGAAGGGATCTGACAGGCCTGGCGCAGGGATCCGTTGTGTGATCCCTTCGCCGCAGCCGTGAATGGATCTGCCAGGCCTGGCGCAGGGATCCGTTGTGTGATCCCTTCGCCGCAGCCGTGAATGGATCCGCCAGGCCTGGCGCAGGGATCGTTGTGTGATCCCTGCGCCAGGTGCTGTGAGATCCCCTTCACCGCAGCCGTGAAGGATCTGACAGGCCTGGCGCAGGGATCCGTTGTGTGATCCCTTCGCCGCAGACCCGTGAATGGATCTGCCAGGCCTGGCGCAGGGATCCGTTGTGTGATCCCTTCGCCGCAGCCGTGAATGGATCTGCCAGGCCTGGCGCAGGGATCCGTTGTGTGATCCCTTCGCCGCAGCCGTGAATGGATCTGCCAGGCCTGGCGCAGGGATCCGTTGTGTGATCCCTTCGCCGCAGCCGTGAATGGATCCGCCAGGCCTGGCGCAGGGATCTATTGTGTGATCCCTGTGCCAGGGCTGTGAGATCCCTTCACTGCAGCCGTGAAGGGATCTGACAACTTTGGCACAGTGATCCATTATGTGATCACTGTGCCAACACTGTCAGATCACTTTGCTGCAGCCCCAATCCCCCTGCAGGGGGATCAAGCTGCAGAGGAGGGATCCTGGCAGCTCGGCACAGTGATCACATAGTGGATCACTGTGCCCGAGCTGTGAGATCGCTTTCTGCAGCTCGATCCTACTGCATGGCAATCAAGCTGCAGAAAGCGATCTGAGAGCACAGGCACAGTGATACACATATTGGAACACTGCGCCCGGGCTGTAAGATCGCTACTCTGCAGCCTGATCCGCCTGCATGGGGATCGAGCTGCAGAAAGCGATCTCGCAGCCTCGGCGCAATAATCCACATAGCGGATCACTGCACCCAGGCAGCCAGATCGCTGCTCTGCAGTCCGATCCGCCTGCATGCAGATCGAGCTGCAGAAAGCAATCTCGCTGCACCCAGGATGCCAGATCGCTGCTCTGCAGTCTGATCCTCCTGCATGGGGATCGAGCTCCAGAAAGTGATCTCGCTGCACCCGGGATGCCAGATCGCTGCTCTGCAGTCCAATCCTCCTGCATGGGGATCGAGCTGCAGAAAGCAATCTCGCAGCCCCAGCGCTGCACCCGGACTGCCAGATCGCTGCTCTGCAGTCCGATCCGCCTGCATGCGGATCGAGCTGCAGAAAACAATCTCGCAGCCCCGGCGCTGCACCCGAGATGCCAGATCGCAGCTTTGCAGTCCTATCTGCCTGCATGCTGATCGAACTGCAGAAAGCGATCTCACAGCCCCAGTGTGGATCACTGCACCCGGGCTGTCAGATCGCTACTTTGCAGTCCGGTCCGCCTGCATGGCGATCATGGGACGTTCGTTATGGACTACGTCGGAGGCGATTGAGCGTCGTGGGACCTTCGTTATGGACTACGTCGGATCTTTTTATAATAAAGATGGAGTCTGAATTTAGTTTGTGTTTTTTTTTCCAAATAAAAATATTTTTCTCTGTGTGTATTTATTGACTACTTACCAGAGATTCCTAATGGCGGGTCTAACATTGGCCCAATATTATGAATCTCGGGCTTAGTGCCAGCTGCCAATAAAAAGCTGGCATTAACCCCTTTATTACCCAGTTTGCCACCGGCACCAGGGCAACTGGAAGAGCATGGGTACAGCGCCAGAAAATGGCGCTTCAATGAATGCGCCATTTTCTGGGGCGGCTGCGGGCTGCAATTCGCAGCATGGGGGGCCCAGAACGCTTGGGCCTTTCCATGCTGAGGATTCCAGCCCCCAGCTGCCTAGTTGTACCTGGCTGGGCCAAAAATGTGGCGGAGCCCTATGTCATTTTTTTTCTAGAATTAGTTCTAGAAATAAAAAGAAAAATGGGCTTCGCTGTATTTTTGGTTGCAGCCAGGTACAACGAGGCAGCTGGGGGTTGCTGGCAGTCTGTAGCTGCCAAGTTGTACCTGGCTGGACCAAAAATATGGCGGAGCCCCACGTCATTTTTTTTTTCTTCTAGAATTAGTTCTAGAAATAAAAAAAAGGCCTTCGCTGTATTTTTGGTAGCCAGCCAGGTACAACTTGGCAGCTGGCTGATTGGAATCCTCAGTGTGGAGAGACCCAAATTGCAACCCACAGCCACCCAAGAAAATAGCGCATTCATTAGAGGCGGCATTTTCTGGTGCTGTACCCCAACTCTTCCAGTTGCCATTGTACTGGTGGCACACGGGTTCTCCATATGAGACATGGTGTCCGCTAACAAATTCAATGGAAAATTAGCTCCAATTGTTAGCGGAAACCATATCGGGTATGGAGAGCCCCTCCCTGTATGCCTGAACATTGGAGCTCCCCACAAGTGACCCCATTTTGGAAACTAGACCCCCTAAGGAACATATCTAGATGCATAGTGAGCACTTTGAACCCCAAGATGCTTCACAAGTTCATCCATAAGAATGAAAAAGCATTTTTTTTTCCACAAAAAGTTTATTTTTTCATTTTTACGGATCAATTTGTGAAGCATCTTGGGGTTCAAAGTGCTCACTATGCATCTAGATACGTTCCTTGGGTGGTCTAGTTTCCAAAATGGGGTCACTTGTGGGGAGCTCCAATGTTTAGGCACATAGGGGCTCTTCATATCCTACATGGTGTCCGCTAACAATTCCAATTGTTAGTGGACACCATGTTGCGTATGGAGAGCCCCTGTGTGTCTCCACATTGGAGCTCCCCCACAAGTGACCCCATTTTGGAAACTAGACCCCCTAAGGAACATATCAAGATGCATAGTGAGCACTTTGAACCCCAAGATGCTTCACAAATTTATCCATAAAAATGAAAAAGCACTTTTTTTTTTCCACAAACATTTTCCATTTTAATTTTTACGGATCAATTTGTGAAGCATCTGGGGGTTCAAAGTGCTCACTATGCATCTAGATACGTTCCTTAGGGGGTCTAGTTTCCAAAATGGGGTCACTTGTGGGGGAGCTCCAATGTGGAGACACACAGGGACCCTCCAAACGCAACATTGTGTCCGCTAACAATTTGAGCTCCATTTCCATTCAAATTGTTAGCGGACACCATGTCGCGTTTGGAGGGTCCCGGTGTGTCTCCACATTGGAGCTCCCCCACAAGTGACCCCATTTTGGAAACTAGACTCCCTAAGGAACGTATCTAGATGCATAGTGAGCACTTTGAATCTCCAGGTGCTTCACAACTTGATCCGTAAAAATGAAAATAGAAAGTTTTTGTGGAAAAAAAAGTGCTTTTTCATTTTTATGAATGAATTTGTGAAGCATCTGGGGGTTCAAAGTGCTCACTATGCATCTAGATACGTTCCTTAGGGGGTCTAGTTTCCAAAATGGGGTCACTTGTGGGGGAGCTCCAATGTGGAGACACACAAGGACCCTCCAATTGCGACATGGTGTCCGCTAACAATTTGAATGGAAAATTAGCTCAAATTGTTAGCGGACACCATGTCGCATTTGGAGGGTTCCTGTGTGTCTCCACATTGGAGCTCCCCCACAAGTGACCCCATTTTGGAAACTAGACCCCCTAAGGAACGTATCTAGATGCATAGTGAGCACTTTGAATCCCCAGATGCTTCACAAATTGATCCGTAGTAATGAAAACATAATTTTTTTCTGGAAAACAAAAGTGCTTTTCATTTTTACGGATTAATTTCTGAAGCATCTGGGGGTTCAAAGTGCTCACTATGCATCTAGATACGTTCCTTAGGGGGTCTAGTTTCCAAAATGGGGTCACTTGTGGGGGAGCTCCAATGTGGAGACACACAGGGACCCTCCAAACACGACATGGTGTCCACTAAAAATTTGAACTCATTTTCCATTCAAATTGTTAGCGGACACCATGTCGCGTTTGAAGGGTCCTTGTGTGTCTCCACATTGGAGCTCCTCCACAAGTGACCCCATTTTGGAAACTAGACCCCCGAAGGAACGTATCTAGATGCATAGTGAGCACTTTGAACCCCCAGATGCTTCACAAATTCATCCATAAAAATGAAAAACACTTTTGTTTTCATAAAAAATTTCTTTTTGCCTAAATTTTTTCAGTTTCACATGGGCAAAGAGATACAATACATCCCAAAATGTGTTGGGCAATTTCTCCTGAGTACACCGATACCTCATTTGTGGTCATAAACCACAGTTTGGGCACACAGCAGGGCTCAGAAGTGAAGGAGCGCCATTTCATTTTTTGAACGGAAAATTGGCTCCAAAATTCAAATTGCGCTCCTTCCCTTCTGAGCCCTGCCGTGCGCCCAAACAGTGGTTTATGACCACATATGAGGTATCAGTGTACTCAGGAGAAATTGCCCAACAAATTTTAGGATCCATTTTATCCTGTTGCCCATGTGAAAATGAAAAAATTGAGGCTAAAAGAACACTTTTGTTACAAAAATTAAAATGTCTATTTTTTCCTTCAACTTTATTTTAGTTCCTGTGAAGCACCTGAAGGGTTAATAATCTTCTTGAATATAGTTTTGAGTAGCTTGAGGGGTGCAGTTTTTGGAATGGTGTGACTTTTGGGTGTTTTCTGTCACATTGGCCCCTCAAAGGGACTTCAAATGTGATGTGGTCACTAAAAAAAATGAATTGTAAATTTTGCTGGAAAAATGAGAAATTGCTCATGAACTTTGAACCCTTATAACGTCCTACCAAAATTTTTTTTTTCTTCCAAAATTGTGCTGATGTAAAGTAGACATGTGGAAAATGTTTTTTATTAACTATTTTGTGGCACATAACTCTCTGGTTTAGCAGAATAAAAATAAAAAATTTGAAAATTGCTAAATTTTCAAAATTTTTGCCAAATTTTTGATTTTTTTCACAAATAAACGCAAAAATTATCGACCTAAATTTAATACTAACATGAAGCCCAATATGTCACGAAAAAACAATCTCAGAATCGCTCGGATCCAATGAAGCGTTCCAGAGATATTGCCTCATAAAGGGACACTGGTCAGAATTGCCAAAAATGCCTCGGTCTTTAGGGTCAAAATAGGCTCGGTCATGAAGGGGTTAAAGAAAACTTGTCTTGACCCATATTGCACAAATAACTACAGACCAGTCTCAAAACTCCTCTTTATCTCTAAACTTTTGGAGCGTCTGGTCTACACCCACCTCACCCTTTACCTCTCCACTAACTCTTCTAGATCAAATACAGTCTGGTTTATGTCCTCTAGATTCTACAGAAACTGCCCTGATCAAGGTGACCAATGACCTCTTGACAGCAAAACATAATGGTGACCATTCTCTGCAGCTTTTGACACTGTTGACCACCATCTCCTACTCCCTATGCAACACTCAAACGACATGAAGGACACGGCTTTCTCCTGGTTCTCTTCCTATCTTTCTGACCACTCCTTCAGTGTATCATTTGCTGGCTCCACTTCCTCTCCTCTTCCCTTCACTATTGGGGTCCCTCAGTGTTCAGTCCCTGGCCCTTTTCTCACTCTACATAGCCCCTCTATTGGACAGGCCATCAGCAGATTTGGCTTTCAGTAACATCTTTATGCTGATGACATACAACTATACACTTATTCCCCTGACATTACCCCCACTGTATTACAGAACATTAATGACTGTCTAGCCGTAGTTTCCAACATCATGTCCGCTCTTCTAGCTAAAATTCAACCTTTCCAAAAATGAACTTCTTTGATCTTGCCTTCCACTAACCTCCCTAAATCTGACATCTCACTCACTGTGTGTGGCACCACGATATCTCCTAGGCAGCAGGCTTGCTTTCTGGGTGGTATTTTTGACAACCATGCCAACAACAAACCCTCACTGTGGCCCTGATTCACTCCCGCCTTGATTATTGTAATTCTATATTAATTTGCCTCTCCCTCACTAGACTTTCCCCTCTCCAGTCCATCTTTGATGCAGCAACCGGGGTCATCTATTTGGCTAAATGATACTCGGATGTTTCCGCGCTGTGCCAGTCATTGCACCGGCAGCTCATATATTAGAGGATCCAATTCAAATTGTCGCTCTCACCCACAAAGCTCTTCACAGCGAGGCACCACCCTACATTTCCTCCCTTCTCTCTATCAGCCTACCTGTCCTCTACGTTCCGCAAGCAACCTCCGCAGTAATCTGTACCTCCCAATCTTGGCTCAAAGACTTCTCACGAGCTGCACCAATTTTCTGGAACACTTTACCCAGGAAGTTACGACTATCCACAATTCACACAGTTTTGGGCACTTCCTAAAAACAGATCATTTTATGGTGGCCATCATGCTCTCTAGAAGTCATTTATATATAGCCCATTCATTATTTCTCTGAACATAACTCCCCCAAACCCAAAAGCTCTACACAGACTTGCTGATGATGGTTCATGCAGCCTCTATCTATCCCCCATTTCTTCAAGATGGCTGGACCATTATTGTAAATAAACACCTGTACTTTGTCTCACCCCCACCTCATTGTAGATTGTAAGCTCTAATGAGCAGGGTCATTTTTTTTTTTTTTCTTTAAATTATTGTATTTTTTTTATAACTTTTACTTCTGTTTGTATATGAACCTCTGAAAGCTCCGCTGAATATCTTGGAGAACAGTAATCGGCTTTTGGAGCGCTGAAGGAGGGGAGAGAGGAAAATTCATATTACTAGCATCCAAAGCTTTTATTAAAATTCCCTTGTATGCCACTATGCGTTTCAACAGACAGTATGCTGTCTTCCTCAGGTGATCACCTGACGGTTTGGATACTAGTAATAAGAATTTTCCTCTCTCCCCTCCTTCAGCGCTCCAAAAGCCGATTACTGTTCTCCATTTGCATCTATCCACCTTGTAGGGAGTTTGACAGGAGCTGCTGTGAGGAAGGATCGTACATGGGCGAAAATCAGCTGGAGAGGACCTGTGGTTGCCGGGTAACCAGGGCTAACAACGCCGAAAACACAGGACCTGCGGTGACGAAGTTCCTGTTTGAGCTGATCACGTGACCGCACCTGGAAAGCTGCAGGAGCAGCGGAGAGAACGGAAAGCCCTCTTCACAGGCAACACACATGGGACCTTCCTGCCTAACACTGGGGTTGTGCGGAGTCGCACAACCCATTAAGGTGAGCGGCCAATCAGCCCCTTATCCCACACTCCCCCTAAGCAAGCAGGTGCTCCTCATCGCGCTCCCTTTTCTTTCTCCTTACTGCTGAATATCTTGGCACTATTTAAAGATGATCATTATTATTATTATCATTAAATAGTACATACCTTACAGATAGTCTCCATGTCAGGACTGGATGAGAAGGTTCCACACTGTAGATGACGTTCACATTCTTCACGCCAGTGCTGCCACTTTAATTCAAACTCTGTCAGCGTCTGAGACTAGAAAAGAAAAAAAAACTTGGTGGGCAAAGTGTGTGAACAGATAGAAGGAAGATACAGCTGTAGAAGAACATGGACCACACATTCAAATCTTATACATTAATCTATTACAGCAAACGAAAATCTTTACAAAACTGAACATGAAATTTCATCGTTCCCATTCTGATCAGACTGTATGAAGCCCTCTGATTAGACACAACAAGCCTCTTAGTGGCTCTCTACGCTT
The DNA here is from genome assembly GCA_033576535.1 of Allobates femoralis. Taxonomy (NCBI): domain Eukaryota; kingdom Metazoa; phylum Chordata; class Amphibia; order Anura; family Aromobatidae; genus Allobates; species Allobates femoralis. The sequence continues at coordinate 289,797,256 of JARQOC010000006.1, forward strand.
AACCCCTTCACCCATGGGCAATTTTCTGTTTTTTTTCCTCCCCTTTTCCAAGAGCCATAACGTTTTTATTTTTCCGTCCACATAGTCAAATGAGGGATTGATTTTGCGCTACAAGTTGTACCTTTGAAAGACACCATTCATTTTACCATATGTTGTACTGGAAAATGGGAAAAAGAAATTCCAAGTGCGTTGATGTTGCAACAAAGAAAAAGTTCAATTACACAATTTTTTTTTTTAATTACCATGTTCACCATGTGGTTGAAATTTGTTGACAATATGATTCTCCAGATCAGTATCAGTACATAAATACAAAAAAAAAAAAAAAGAGAAAACATTATATATTATACTGTGAGACTGTGAAAAGCTTTTAGGCCTAGAGTTATGGCACGAATCTCTAGCAGGTTGATTGGTACAGACGATTCCTACGTAGACCAGCGACCCTGGGCAGTATGATGATGGTACCCTGCCCCCCAGCCGAGCAGACTGCCGTCGGTGGTGAGGGCTGCCCAGTCAACTGGAAGGAAGTATCGGCCTATGGAGAGTGATGGTGGTCGCGTCCACCAGCGAAGGGCCCGCTTGACCGGAGATTGCAGGGAGAACACCCTGTCCAGCAAGAAGGGGCTCCCATCCCAGGTTGTTAGTAGGGTTAGCTGCAGCAGGCGAAGGTGAAACTGAGCGAATGGGACAACCTCTATCGCTGCCACCATTCTGCCCACTATTCTCATCCCGAACCGGATAGACTGTGCAGCAGGGCGGAGAAGAGAGCGTACCCCCCGGCGCAAGGCTTGCGTCTTGTCTTGGAGGAGAGTCACTAACCCTCTGGATGTATTGAAGGCCATGCCCAAGAAGGTGATAGATTGGGCAGGAATTGGAGAGGACTTCTTTAGGTTGACCAGCCAAACCAGTCGAGAGAGAGTGTCTATGGTTATCTTGACACTCACCTCGCAGGCTAGAAAGGAGGGGGCTTTGACCAGGAAGTCGTCCAGATAGGGCAGGGGCGACTACACCTCTGGAATGAAGTATGATCATGGCAGCTGCCATGACTTTCCTGAATACCCTCAGAGCCGTAGCGAGACCTAAGGGTAGGGCTACAAACTGGAAGGGCACCTCGTAGACCGCAAAGCGGAGAAGCTGCTGGTGAACTTGAGCAATAAGGATGTGGCATGGAAAAAGGAGCAAGTCCTTTTTGCTGAGTTTGGGGGTTTGGAAGGGAAGAAACGGTATGGGGGGGGCGGGAAGTAAACTATGTGGTAGCCGGAAGACACAAGACCTTTGACTCATCTGTCGTCTGAGGCGGACGGCCAGACATGACTGAAGAAACGTAGGCGACCGCCTATGATGGGAGTGTCTTCCTAGAAAGAGTGCAAGTCATGAGGAGGAGAAGGCGATGGGACCAAGATTACTTTGGTCTAGACTGTCTAGGTCTGGATTGCCAGGTCGAGTTAGTCTTGAAAGATGATTGTGTGAGCCTGTCTCTACGAGGAGATTGGGTATTGGAGGTGGGAGCTCAGGAGGACGCCCACCCAAAGGAGTTGCAAAAGGAAGTATCCTGCCTTCTAAGAAAGGGTTGCCTTGGTTTGTGTTGGGGGAGCGATGTGCTCTTCCCCTTCAGTGGCGACAGAGGTGTTTGTCCAGTCGTTCGCCAAAAAGTTGTCCAGTGAGGTAAGGGAGGTCGGTTAATGACTTTTTAGAGGCAGAATCTGCCCACCATTGCCTGAGCCAGACAGCTCTGCGAATGGCGATGGCATTGGAGGCTGCAAAAGCTGAACAGGTGGCCGAATCTAGGGAAGCCTGAAACAGGTATTCTGCTACTGTGACTATTTGAGTGTTCAGGTCTGAGAGCTCCCGAGCGAGGTCAGTGTCCTGCAAAGACTTTTGCAGGGTTTCAGCCCAATCCATCAGTGCTTTAGCCACCCATACAGATGTAAAAGAAGGCAAAAGGGATGAGCCTGCAGCCTCAAACGCTGAGGTCGGGTCCTTAATGGAGGATCCGTCTGGCAGGGAGAATAATGCCTTTGTCGCAAGGCGGGAAACTGGGATCAACTGGTGGAGAATCTGCCCAATCTTTGGAGAGCGCTGAGGCAAAGCGGAATCATGCCTCAATGTGTTTGCGGCCCCTAAACCGTATATCTGGTTTCTCCCGCTGTTTTGACAAAATGTCCTGGAACTCCGGATGGTCTGCAAAGATTTTTTGAGGACATTTGAGCCTTTTAAAAGACACTGTATGGAAACCTGAGATCAGGTTGTCAACCATCGTTTGACTGTCTGAGGTATTAAAGCCAAAGGAGTCCTCCAGATCAAGGTCATAGTCACCCGCCTGGAGGGGTCAGCCTGGCCTCGATTCTCGGGTGAGAGAAGGCATGAGAACCTTGGGAAGAAACCGTTGATATGTTTCTGTGAGGCCTCTTTCTCACCGCAACTGCGGATGTGGAGCTTGATCTGCTTCCGTCTGATGGGCCTTCCAGTACCGAATCCACTGGTTGTGGGTCGCCCTTGCAGGCTGTGCTGCTGGAGAAGCGGTACTGCATAGCTTGGACCAGGTGTTTTGGGACAGTTTTTCCATCGACTGAGAAAGGAATAGTGCCAAGTCTGGCAGGCTCGGAGCAATACATGTCGTCACGCCTGCGGAGGGCTCATGGGTCTCTGCAAAGATGCAGGCCTGGCAGTGCGGGGTGGTATGGCCACGCGGAAGGTCTGAGTGGCTGGTGACTCAGGAGGAATAATAGACTGTATGAGGTTTTGCCTTCTTTGAAACCTTTGAGGTCTGCATCTTGTTTGAGGCAAGAACACTGCAAGGGGGATATAGTATGGGACTTGTATATAGCAGTGCAGGGCTAATGCAGATGCAGCGGCAGCTTGAACTGCTTAAAACAGATTGTGCAGCTCTTACAGAGAGATGGAAAACCACTAGTCCTTTGTCGCCAAAGGCTCCGCTTGAGCTCCTTGCTGCTTGCACGTGTGCAGTTTGTGGAATGAGCAGGGCCCCATGCTGCTGGGATCCCGCACTGTGCGAGAGCGGGAAAACTGAAAAGCTGAAAAGCGTGCGGCGGGGGCGTGGCCTAAATGGTGGGCTGAGTTTGTGCCGGGATTGCGTCATTTTGGGGCATGTGAAGGCCCGCCACGTCATAGGGAAGGCAAGTCGGGGGCGTAGACGCAGGGAGAAGGCCCAAAAGCCGGGGTCTAAAGTTATAGCCGTGGCAAGCGCGGAGATCAGCGGAAAGAGGTAATGGCCGCCAGGGAAGATGTTAGCCAGGTTGTGGGGGTCCTTAGCCAGTGCTGATCCCAATGTGGGAGTAGGCGCCAGATAGTATAGAGATATCTCACCTCCTTGATGCCCATGCCGGTGCACAATGTGGTACCTCAACCCAGGTTCTCTGTGTGAGAGACTGGGGAGCGTGCTGTCCCTTGTGGATGATTTTCTAGGGTACCTGCTGGTTCCCAGTGTCTCTACCCAGGTTCTGTGAGTGAGAGGTTTGGGAGTGTGCTGTCCTTAAGTCTGCCCTTGGAGCCATCCTGCTGTCCTGGGTAGCTGCTGCTTTCTTTAGGATGCCTACAACCAGTGTTCCTGTGAGGGAGGCTGGGGAGGTCCGGCCATCTGTTCCCTGATAATGGGATACTCGAGGTCTGCCCCAGGTGCGGAGGGGGTACAGAGAGGTGACACTCTGCATGCCCTTCCATTGGTTGTGGGAAATCTGTGCCCTTAAGGAAGTTGTCACCCAGGAAAGTCCGGTAAATCAAGCGCAGCCCATATTAGACCCAGCGTCACAAGAGGGGGTATGTGTAGACGACACACCACGTTCCCGCCTGTTGGTGGTTTTGGGAGAGCGGTACCTTAAGGGAGCAACGTCCGTCTAATATCTTCATCTGTGTAGTTGTTCAGAAGAAAAAAAAGGGTAAAAAATAAAAAGGATACGCCTCCTACAGACACTAAGCTAAAACTAGGGCTGGGCGATTAATCAAATTAATTCGATTAATTCGCCCCCTGCTGTGGCCACGATTGTGGTTTTATTAAAAATCGTGTAATTCGATTTAAAATGGCGTCCGGAGCGCTGTTTAGAAGATACGGGCGGCTAGTAGTGTTAATGCGAGCGGTGCATTTCCGGTCCGGCGTCACCTGGTACTTCCGGTGCGCACTGCTCAGTCTGTGTTTGAAGCCAGGAGGCAGGGCAGAGGTATGGCTTCAGGAGGAGTGTGCCGTAGCCCGGCCGAAATCTCCGGCGTGCAGCGCGCGTCCTTACTAGGCTGCGCGCGCCGTAGGCAGGGCGAAATATCCGGTGTGCGCGTCCTTACCGGGCGCACACACAGAGAGAGAGGAGAGGGCAACAAGGGAGGGGAGGGAGAGATGGATGGATGGATGAACTGTCACGAGGGATGGATGGATGGATGAACAGCCACAAGGGAGCGGAGGGATGGATGGATGAACTGTCACAAGGGAGTGGAGGGATGGATGGATGAACTGTCACAAGGGATGGATGGATGAACAGCCATAAGGGAGGGATGGATGAACTGTCACAAGGGAGTGGAGGGATGGATGGATGGATGAACGGCCACAAGGGAGGGATGGATGAACGGACGGAGGGGAGGGATGGAAATAGAAAAAAATAAATCGAGATTTAAATCGAAAATCGTCCATAGGTATAAATAAAATCGAGATTTAGATTTTTTCCAAAATCACCCAGCCCTAGCTAAAACTGGTGGGGCCTGGCCGAGCCAGGGGGTGTATACTGCAGAGGAGAAGCTAACTTGTTTTTCATATTCACCTAGTGTCAGTCTCCTAGAGATAGCTGCATAACACCATGGTCCCGTGTCCCCCAATGAGGCGAAACAGAAAAAAACAACAATTCATGACCTTGCCTTTTACTCCTTGTGCATTTACATTTTTTCCTCCCCTTCTTCAAAGAGCCATAACCTTTTATTATTTTTTAGTCAATATAGCTGTATGAGGGCTTGTTTTTTGCAGGACAAGTTGTACTTTAGAATGACATAATTCATTTTACCATACAGTGTACTGGAAACATGGGGAGAAGATTCCAAGTGCAGTGAAATTGCAATTCCACAATGGTTTTGTTTCTTTTATTTACCATGTTCACAATATGGTAAACTGATCTGGCAGCATGAGTCCCAAGGTCAGTTCAAGTTCGTAGATATCAAATATGTATATATTCTTTTAAAGTTTAAAGGGATCCTGTCACCCCCAAAACACCTCCAAAGCTCTTAAAACCTGTCCCTAGTGCATATTAACACTTTCCCTACACTGCTTTTTGCTCCTAAATGCACCTAAGCAAAGTGATTAAAAACGTTTTATAAGTACCTCATTATTGATGCTAATGAGTGACTATGTATTCAGAGTCACTCATCAAGGCAGCCCCTCTTTATGATATCACGCCTGAATAGGCGTGATCTTGATAGCAGATTCAAAATCGCGCCTCCCTGCGCGCCTCCCCACTCTCACATTCCGTGCAGGCTTCAGTGGGGGCATATTGACGCGATTCGCGTCATTTCCTGGCGACGGGTGACGTCGGACACCCGCGCCGCATTGGGCTTCAAGTGCCTCACTGGGCATGCGCGCGGGAGCGTACTGCGCATGCGTGCGGCACCCGGAACAGAGCGGTCGGCGATCCGGAGACACAGGGACAGAAGAGGCTTCCACTGTTCATAATAGTACGGCGGTCCCCTTTCAAAGCCCAAAGTTTCCCAGC
>JARQOC010000006.1:289810454-289909752 GCA_033576535.1 Allobates femoralis
TTTATGTAATTGTGGTGTTAACATGCATTATTAGTTTTGACGTTCATTGTTTGTAGCTGAAGACAAAAGATTACCATGTGGATGTTGGAGGGAAAAAACCAGAACCATCCAGCTCGCTTTTACGACTCAGTCTGGTCATAAATTCCTGATAGGGGAGGGGGGGGGGGAGTGAGGGGAGAAATAGTGTGCTTCTAGAAACGTCAAGTGGGCGGTGAAGTGTGTTGGCTCTGCTGTGTCATTAAAACAATGAAAAATAATTAATATTTGCCTGACAGTTGAACCTAAGCGGAAACACAGAGATTTAACATCCAACATGAAACAATTCAACCTCAAGGTGCGTGCATGTTTTATTCATCAGTCACAGCTTTATTCAATGATGACCCCAAAACTGAAATCTACTATATAATCTCCTAATAGTGTCTGCCGAAATTGCACGCCAGCGCTCATTGGTTGCCGCCAGTCGCGGCAACCAATGAGCGCCGCATATGCAAAAAGCCGCGCACATTCAAAAGGAGAAGATTATACAGTAGCTGTAACCTGGCGACAGCGACGCATAGGCGTCGCCATCACCAGGCTACATGCGTACGGCCGCGGCAACCCCGGCACCAGTGCCCTCCGCATCCCTCCTCGCCTCCCGCTGTAATATGACAGGGCAGGCTGATGTCACGTCACACAGCCCGCCCTGTCACATCATGACCGCTGTACACAATGCGACGCTACAGAAGACGGGTGAGAACAGAGGGGGCGGGGGGATCCTGCCCCCCCCGCAGCCATCCTGCCCCCTCCCCGCAGCCATCCTACCCACCCCCCGCTGCCACTGCTCCCCTGGCTCCATCCTGCCCCCCCGCCACTATCCTAGCCACCATCCTGCCCCCTGGCACCATGCCCTGCCGCCTCCATCCTGCCCCCCCACCTCCATCCTGCCGCCCTGGCTCCATGCCCTGCTGACTCCATCCTGTTCCCCCCCAATGCCCTGCCGGCTCCATCCTGAACCCCCCTACCCGCCTCCATCCTGCTCCCCCCCTGCAATCAAACTGCCCCCCACCACCAACCCGGCTCCATCCAGCTTCCCCCCGCCACAATCCTGCCCCCTGGCAGTTAGTGGTCATGTGACCGATCAGCTGATCAGTTTCTTAGGCAACGACAGGTCCTAAAGGCCTTTAGGACCTAGAAGACGGAGGTGGAGCGAGCCGGTGGACGGGTGAGTATCCTGAGGATCTTTTTATTTTTACTTTTACTGTGGAGGAGCGGGGGGCCGCAGGGAGCGGAGTATCGCCATATACCATAGCACTGCTATACATGTGCTGTGATGTACCGCTATATACCTTAGTGCTGCTACACATGTACTATAATGTACCGCCATATACCATAGCGCTGCTAAACATGTACTGTAATGTACCGCCATATACTATAGTGCTGCTATACATGTAATGTAATATACCGCCATATACTATAGTGCTGCTATACATGTACTGTAATGTACCACCATATACCACAGCGCTGCTATATATGCATACATATATGTAGTTCACTCACGTTGACTGAACAAGTTCTGTCAGTCACAGTATGTCAACTACATACAGTACATATTCTAGAATACTCAAATTTTACTTTTTTCTTTTACTTGCTTTTTATTGCTGTATTTGTATTACTTTTCTACATTATTCTTACATCATCTTTAATGCGTTATTCTTGTGCTGACCACTTCTGAGTTGTGAGGTGAAGGGAGAGACACCACGATTACACAGGTCAGAATAGCCCTTTAGTTTTTTTGTCTTACTTTGGTTCTTCACAATGTGATCAGTGATAAAATGCTTAGATACAGATAATGTATAACAGACAGTTGCTCCATTTGGTTCTAGTTGGGCCTGAAATGCATACAGCTATGACAAGCAAGGAGGCCTTTGTTAGATCTCCGGTTCACATGGCAATCCATGTGGGGAGACACATAAAATAGATGTGCATTTATGCCCATAAGGAAGAAGAGGTTTACAACTGTATAGAATAGCAATGGTTACCAAGCCTATTAGTTAGCATCACACGTACCAAATCCCAGAATCTGTCATGTTGCAGGGGGTTTTCACTCTGTAGAACCTCTTCGGCTATATTGTCTATGTCGCTTGCATGCAAACGTATCCAGTCAAGAAGTAGTACAAGGAGGGAACCAGCTAAAAGTGCAATTTAAAAAGTTTACTCTTATCAACTTCAATTGCAAATGATTTATTAGTAAAGAATTATTCATCTTTTAAAGTAATAAATCACATATGTCGTGTGTAGCATTTACCTGGTCATTTTATTTATTTTACTAATTTATATAGCACCACCATATGCCACACTTAACAGACATCATCAATACCCCCATTTGGGCTCACAATCTAAATTCACTACAGATAACAGTCTTTGGAATGTGGGAGGAAACCGGAATCACAGGAAACCCACGGAAACATGGGAGAACATACAAACTCCTCGCACATGTTGTCACTGGTGGGATCTGGAAGCCAGAACCCCAGGGCTGTGTGGGCTCAGTGTTAACCAGTAAGCCACCATGCTAGTCATGTAGACTGCTGATCACCCTGCTGTAACAGATAAGGATTACATTCACATAGATCTCTACAAACATTCGAGACACTAAGGTCTCTTCATCAGGTTAATTATGACACAAAATCTGAATGTACTCAAATATAAATGAATGACAATACAAAGCTTGCTTTTCTTACCATCTTTTCAGTTAGCCAATGAAAATTATCAACCACTGAGGACTCTCAGATTCTAAAATATTCTTCTATCTACTGGCTAACACAGTACATATATGTAATTTATAGATCTCTACAACATTTTCATAGCTTCTTATTAGACTAGTCATCTATGAGAGCATTCTCAAGTGCAATGTTTACTGCAATTTTGAATCCATTTTTTTTTTTTAAATCAAAGCTACATGTGGTAAATAAAAATAAGAAGACTTTAAAGTGCAGGTTGTGACTTAAAAAATGCACATTGAAATCACCCATGCACGTATTGAGCCAAAGCAGGAGGTTTCTATTTTAGGATCTTGGCCATGCCCCGCTCCTTATTCTCACTATCTTACATCTCCCTTTACCATGTCTGTAGTAGACATACTGATAGACAATTTAGATTGTGAGAACCTATGGGGACAGTGATTATCGTATTTGTAAAGCTTTGTGGAATTAATAGCACTATATAAGTGAGTAAAATATAAACAAAAAATAAGGCACAAAATCATTAAGCCTCATCCACTTGGCATTCTAGGTGGTGAAAATTAATGACGTTTAACAACACTCAACTATTCTCTATACAAATTTCTACAAGATTGATTTATATTTGCTGGCTCCTGCTGTATACTGGGGGCTGTGTGCGGCCCCCTGCTCTATACTGGGTACTGTGTGCGGCAGAATGCTATATACTGATTACTTAGTGCGGCTTCCTGCTGTATAACAACACTCAAACATTCTCTATACAAATTTCTACAGGACTGATTTATATTTCCAACTAGAAATAGAGCCTATATTGCTTGGGCATAGTAAATAGGTCTCCTGCTGTATACTGGGGATTGTGTGCTGGATCCTGCTGTATACTGGGGGCTGTGTGTGGCCCCCTGCTATATACTGAGGGCTTAGTGCGGCTAACTGCTGTATACTAGGGTCGGTGTGCGGGTGAGGCTATGTGGAGGTGGCTGCTATGATACATACACACATACACTCAGCTTTATATATTTAATTAGTGTTTATTTAAATGATCTGGTTTAAAAAAATATGAATTTCTGATATACTGTAGAATTTCTCAAAAATGCTTACCTGTGGCAGCTTCAATGAAAAGTATTTCACAAAGGTTCCAGCATAGCTCCATGGCAGACAGGATAGAGAGCTAAAAGTCCATAAGACAATTTGATTAGACAATACAAGACTTCAATCATGTGATTAAAAGTCCAAAGATTACTCTGCTTAACATGTCCAAAGCTAGGAAGAGATAATCGGCACTACTGAAAATATAAGCCAGTAAGTTGGAGTCACCAGGTACTCAAGCAGACTGATCCCAGGGAAAACAGAAACACAAATCCAAAGTAGGATTCACAGCACTAATTCATGCTAAAAGCAGCAAAATAAGGTTTACTCTGGCCAACAAAAAGAAGATTTGGGGTACTCGTAAAATTTATTTCTTGGAGCTTTCATTGGGGGACACAAGAAACCATGGGTGTATGCTGCTGCCACTAGAAGACGAACACTGTGCAAAAAATAAACGTTAGCTCCTTCCCTGCAGCGTACACCCACCAACTGACATAACAATAAATCAGATAGTGAGAAAGCAGTAGGAGAAGCAAAAGTAAGGTAAGAACATAGCTGAAGAAATAGATGAAAAAAATCATAACTATACACAAAGGCGGGAGCTGTGTCCTCCACTGAATGCTCCAAGAAACAGCTTTTATGGTAACCAAATTTTTTTTATTGCTTCATTGGGGGACACAGGAAATCATAGGACATCCTAAAGCAGTCCCAAGGGTAGGAAGAAAGACAAAACAATCAAGTCTGAGCTCGAGCTACTGCTTGCAGGACCTTCCTACCAAGACCCGCATCAGATGACACATAGGTGTGAACCCTGTAGAATTTTGCTTAGTTATGAATGGAAGACTAGGGAGCAGCCTTGCACAGTTGGGGTGCAGAAGCCTAGTGGTAGAAGGCCCACACTGTGCAAGTGGAGTGAGCCATAAGTTTGAGTGGGCGTCAGGGCTGTCGAGTTGGTAGGCCAAATCACCGACTCACACTCCTCAGTTTCCCTAACTCCGACTCCTTCATACATGGCTCATTTCTAAGTGATAAATTTATTGTACTACAATGGTAACATCAGTCTTTTAATCATTATGATACAATAATCAAGCTATTTAGATAGAACATAATCATTCATAATAATATTCAGCAGATACTGCATTGAACTTCTGTACTCAGTTTATTATATATCCAGCAAACTGTGGTGGTTCTTAAGGCAGGAAGGCCTCTAAGATTACCATTAGGGATTACAAACAAGGAATCCCCTTGTCTGAAGGAAGTAGCGTGTTATACGTAATGCTCTCATAAGGTCCAGCTGGTTTAGCGACAACTCTCGAGGGTGAAAGGAAGATGGACAAAACAAGGGTAGTATGATGTCTTCATTAACATGAAAAGAGGAAACCACCTTAGGAAGAAAGGATGGTATCGGACGCAAGAGCATCTTGTCCTGGTGGAACACCAAGTAGGAGGAACGGGAAGGTGAAGGGATTTTCGACATTTGTCTGATGGAGAGGAGACCACCTTTGGAAGAAAATGACGGTACCGGACGGAGCGTTACCTTATTTTGGTGAGACACCGGGGTGGCTCCCTGCATGAAAGTGTTGCGAGCTCCGAGACTATGCGAATAGAGGTGATTGCCGCAAGAAGCGTTACTTTCTAATAAAGAAGATGGAGGAAAATTTCTTTGAGGGGCTGAAACGGATGGTTTTGCAATGCATTCAGTACCAGGTTGAATTCCATGCGTCCAATGGCCTCTAGTAAGGGCGACCCGACGACATACCCTTTGATAAGTTTTCTGCACTTGAGGTATAGTGGCCTGACAGCGCTGGAAGAGTGCTGAAAGAGCTGAGACTTGGCCTTTGAGAGAGTCTAGAAGAGAGATCCATATCCAGACCCTCCTAAAGAAAACCTAAGGTAGTAGGCAGCGAGCAGAGCAGAGGTGAATGGGATCAAGTCTTACACCAGGTAAGGCAGGACTTCCATGTGCTGTATTAAATCCAAGCGGACGCAGGTGTCCTCGCCCTAATACTGGATTCAATCACTGTGGGGAAAAAAACAACCTGGGGTGAAAAACCAGGTCTCAAGGGCCACGCTGTTAAGGTCAGAGTCCTCAAAGTATGATAGTAAAATGGGGCCTGAAAAGAAGGTCTGGACAATCTGGACATCGCCCAGGGACGTTAGCGGCGAGTTGAACTAGGTCGACATACTAGGCGCCCAGGAGTCAGTCTAGGGCCACTAGCATGACTGGTATGTCATCCAGTTTGATCTTCCGCACCACTCTGAAATGAAAGGCAGAGGGGTGAAATGTAAAAATGGCGAAACTGCGTCCCGGATTGGACTAGGGCGTCTGTTCCTAGTGATTGCGGGTCGTCAAACCGAGCACTAAAGTTGAGGACTTTGGCATTGAGGCGTGACGTCCTGAGGAGTACCTCTGGAGTCCACTACCATTCCGGATGTAGGGACCATTTCCCTGAATCTATGTCCTGACGGCTGAGGAAGTCCACCTTCCAATTGTCCCTTCCCGGAATGTGCACCGCTTATAGTGCTGATCCGGTTGACTCTGTCCAACTAAGAATTGGCTCTACTTCTTGCATGGCTTGGTTCCAGCAAGTCTCTCCTGGTGAATGACCTATGCCACTGCTGAGGCATTGTCCAACTGTATACTGTGATACCCTAAGAGAAGCCAATGGAAAGTTCTATGCGCTCGAAGAATGGCCTGAATTTCTAGAAGGTTGATAGGCACAGTGGACTCCAATGGGGACCAGTTACCATGAACCGTGTGGTGACGGTACCTGCACCCCAGCTTGTTAAGCGGGAACTTTCCTATGAGATGGAAGGAAGGATCTCCCTCTGTGAGGGGGAAAAACAATCAGAGCCACCAGTGAAGAGAATATTCGGTTGAAGGCAATAGACGGAACGTCGTGTCCGAGGAGAAGAGGCTCTTGTCTTGAGATGTGAGCAGAGCCAATTGGAGAGGCCTGAGGTTCAAGTGTGCAACGGAAACTGTTGCAGTTATTATCCTGCTCAGTACTCTCATGGCAAGCCGAAGAGAGTGAGGTGGGCGAAAGAGGGTCCGACTCCACAACTGAGTGTCCGTACTTGTCTTGCAAGAGAAGTAATCTGTGGGAGGTATTGAAAACGCAACCCCAGAAGGTCAGAGTTTAACTCGAGACTGGCAATGACCCTGGTAGATTAGTTGATGTAGAATGTTCACTGTACTTGGACACACTGTTCACAGTCCATGAGAGAAGAATCCTTGATGAGCAAGTTGTCCAACATGGAAGTATGGACTACTCCTGAGTGGAGGATGGGCATGACAACTGCCATGACCTTGGTAAATACTCTGGGGGCCAGTGGCAAATCCAAAAGGGAAGCCATTGCAGGAATGTCCGATGCGCCCGAAATATCTATATCTATAGAAGTGAGAAACTCACCTTCCTCCATTGATGAAATTATGGGGCGGGAAGACTCCAGTAGAATGACCGACCCAAAATATGTTGTGTAGAGTTGCCAGTGTAGGGTAGGCCGGACTGGCCCTTCCTTTGTGGTAAGTACAAGCAGGTTCAAATAGAAGGCTGGACATTCGTCTTGAAGAACGGTGACATAGACTCCTACTTGTGGGAGGGAATCAATGACCTGGAAATAAGCATGAGCTGTGGCTGACGGTTTTAGGTGATGGACGGGAAGGACCGGTTGTGGGGAAGAAACCTATAATGTGACCAGGAAACACCATGTATCTGACTCGCCAGTCGTCTCTAACTGCAAGCTAGACATACTGATAGCGGGCGAGTCGTCCGCCAACTTGTAAGGCATCTTCTTTGGTTGAAGAACGTATGGGATAGAGATCCCTCAGGTTTAGATTGGCAAGAATGGGATAATTTGCATTTGATTTCTGGGAAGTCTGTGTTCATTCCCTTGGTGGTGAATGATTGGTGGTCTGTGTCTGCCTGGATATCGACCAGCCAAATGATTTCCAAGAGAATCAAAACCGTGTTTGTTGGCGGCAGGTAAAGAGGTGCCTCTGTTTGAGTCGGAGAAGAGTACCTTCCTCCTGTAGCATCAGAACTTTGTGTAACTTTCTCCAAACAGATAAGGAAGGCTGATGGGGGACTTAGTTACAGGCTGCATCTGCCTGCTAGTCACGCCGCCATATGGCACGCACTTCTGGTTGTATGTAGGGTGGCATGAAGTAACCTTAAGCTGTCAAATCTATGCGGTCCAGGTCAGCACCTCTATCGCATAGGGAAGTATGCAGTTCACTTGCCGAAGAACTGAGGCCTCAGCCGCACAGGCGAAAGCAAAGGAGGGGGCTAAAGACAAACCCATCACTTCAAACACTGATTATACCATTAACAGGTTGCCAACGCTTTGCTGTCACTATTATTTGAAGTGTCATCTGAAAAAAATTCAGGGTGATCTGCAAAATATCTGTGTGGACTTTAACTTCTTCTAGATAGAACATATGATCTGGAGTTCCACTAAAGATGCATCAAGGTCCGGGTCTGGATTTTGATTGCGAAAACCATCAGAGTGCCATTGTCCTGTTGCGTGCCATTGCTGTACAGACTACGACATAGATGCAAACCTACCGACTGCCCATTAGATGCAGTATTAGGTGCACTGACAGGTAGTGGCATCAATGGCTGACACTGAAAATAAGCCTTTCTGTATTGGTGTGGCACATGCACTAGGCAGAGACTCTGCATGGTGTGTGAGAGGATAAGAGTTAAAGACCTCAGTAGTGAAGACTTACAGGTGAAAGAATTTATGACCAAGAGCGATATATAAGTCGTTTATTGAGCACTACTATGCAAGGGTTCCGTTTACAAAGAAATGTGCATATGTAGATTTTCATAAATTGTACATGCTCAATCCTCCTTTGGCTTTTATTCAGACCTGGACTGTTTGTATATTTTAAATATTCATTTGTTTATGATACTAATAAAAATTGATTTAACCAAAGACCTCAGTAGTGAAATGGTTAAAATCAGAAGTAAAGCTGCGTAGCTGTGAGGCCACAGAACAATCACAGTACAGTCCTTTGTTAATTCTCCCATCTGAAACCAGAGTGCGCCTAATTACTCCATTAACAATCATGTACAGCTCTAGAAAAAGAGAATTTTGTTTACGTACCGTAAATTCTTTTTTCTTTAATCATCAATGGGAGACCCAGACAATGGGGTTTAGGGCACTGCCCTCCGGAGGTCACACTAGGTACTACAAGTTTGTAGACACCGCCCCCTCCGCTTATAAACCCCTACCGCAGGGAACATCCTCAGTTTGGTCTACAAGCTGCGAGGAGGAAAATAAACCACACCCGAAACATCGGGAAGAATGCCGTGCACAAACGGTTCAACAACCCGGCAAACACTGTCTCAACAGAGAACAGGGCCAATGCAAAACATGCAAAGGAACAACTGGGTGGGTACTGGGTCTCCCATTGATGATTAAAGAAAAAAGAATTTACGGTACGTAAACAAAATTCTCTTTTTTCTGGTCATCATAATGGGAGACCCAGACAATGGGGATGTCCTAAAGCAATACCCCAGGGCGGGAAGAGTTCCTCAACAAGACGGATAACATGGTTCCCTTTTAAAGGTGGGCAACCGCCGCCTGTAGAACCCGCCTGCCCAAATTTGCATCCGCAGAGGCATGGGCATGCACCATATAGTGCTTAGAGAAAGTGTGTAGGCTGGACCAAGTGGCCGCCTGACACACCTGTAGAGCAGATGCTCTATGTCGCAAGGCCCATGAGGCACCTACGGCTCTGGTAGAGTGAGCCTTCAATCCCACCGGGAGAGGCAAACCAGAAGACCGGTAAGCCTCTTGAATGGAAGCCTTAATCCACCTGGCTAAGGTTGACTTTGAAGCCGCGGACCCCTTACAGCGACCTGTCGTAAGAACAAACAAAGAATCCGAACTCCTAAAGGAGGCGGTTCTGGACACATAAATGCGTATAGCTCTCACGAGATCCAGAGTATGGAGGTCGCGCTCAACCTGATGAACGGGAGCGGGGCAAAATGACGGGAGAACAATCTCCTGGTTCAGGTGAAACGTTGAAACCACCTTTGGCAAGAATTCCGGCCGTGGACGCAACACCACCTTGTCTTGGTGAACCACCAGAAAGGGAGACTTGCACGAAAGTGCAGCCAATTCTGAGACCCTCCTCAGAGATGTAATCGCCACCAGAAAAGCCACCTTCTGGGACAGACGAGAAAGGGAAACCTCCCTCAGAGGCTCAAATGGCGGTTTTTGCAATGCCGCCAGGACCATGTTAAGGTCCCACGGATCCAGAGGTCTTTTGTAGGGTGGAACCATCCGCGACACCCCCTGCAGAAATTGACGGACCTTCGGGAGAAGCGCCAATCGTCTGTCAAACAGCACAGAAAGTGCTGAGACCTGACCCTTTAAGGAGCCAAGGGATAATCCCAACTCCAAACCCGACTGTAGGAATGCCAACAGTGTCGGGATGG
The DNA here is from genome assembly GCA_033576535.1 of Allobates femoralis. Taxonomy (NCBI): domain Eukaryota; kingdom Metazoa; phylum Chordata; class Amphibia; order Anura; family Aromobatidae; genus Allobates; species Allobates femoralis. The sequence goes on from JARQOC010000006.1 coordinate 289,820,707, forward strand.
ACAAGGGCCACGTGGACCGGCCCCCAGAGGCACACCAGGTAAAAAAGATTTTCCACGTCCTGTGGTACATTTTTCTGGAAACTGGTTTTCTAGCCCGATTCATAGTGGCAACCACTGTAGGGGAGAACCCCCTGGATGTCAGCAGCCAGGCCTCAAGAGCCATGCAGTCAATCTGAGGGCCTTGGAATTGAGGTGGAAGAATGGGCCTTGCGCGAGAAGATCTGCGCGTTCTGGAAGAGCCCACCTGTGTCCGCCTGACAGTTGCCACAGGTCCGGATACCAGGACCTCCTGGGCCAGTCTGGAGCCACTAGAATGGCTACCCTGCATTCCGACCTGATTTTCCACAGCACCCTGGGAATCAGAGCCAGAGGAGGGAACACATATGGTAGATTGAATCTGGACCAAGTCAAGATCAGGGCGTCCGCTCCCAACGACTGGGGGTCCCATGACCTCGCCATGTATTGCGGAACCTGATGATTCAGCCGTGAGGCCATCAGATCCACGTCCGGAGTGCCCCATCTGCTGCAGATGTCCCGAAAGACGTCTGGATGAAGGGCCCACTCTCCGGCGTCCATCCCCTGCCTGCTCAGATAGTCGGCCTCCCAGTTTTCGACCCCTGGGATGTGAACTGCGGAGATCAGGCAGTTGTTGTCCTCCGCCCAGGATAGGATGCGGTGGACTTCGGCCAGAGCCTCTGCACTCCTGGTTCCTCCTTGATGATTTATATAAGCGACGGCCGTCGCATTGTCGGACTGAACCCGGATGGGTTGTCCTGAGAGGAATCTCTGAAAAGCCAGGAGTGCTAGATAGATCGCCTTGATCTCCAGCACGTTGATCTGCAATGCCGACTCCGACAGAGTCCAGAGGCCTTGGGCCCTGTGGTGTAAGAACACCGCACCCCAGCCCTTCAGACTGGCGTCGGTGGTCACCACTAACCAAGACGGTTTTATGAAGGACCGGCCCCGCGACAAGTGATGTGGTTGAAGCCACCACTGCAGGGAATCTCGGGTCGGTTGTGACAGTGTCACCAGCCGATTCAGCGAGATCGTCCTCTTGTCCCACCTGCGTAGGATCTCCAGCTGGAGAGGACGGAGGCGAAATTGTGCAAACGGCACCGCCTCTATCGCTGCCACCATGCGACCCACCAGCTTCATCAACCCACGAAGGGATGATTGTGGTGACAGGAGCACCGCTTGTACTCCCGATCGGATCGCCACCTGTTTGGATTGTGGCAGAGACACCAGGGCTGAGGACGTGTTGAAGTCCATGCCCAAATAAGTCAAGGACTGGGTCGGAACCAGGGTTGACTTCTGAACATTGAGGAGCCAACCGAATTGTTCCAGAGACCGCATGGTCACATCCAGGCTCGCTTGACAGAGGTGTTCCGATGGCGCCCTGACCAGCAGGTCGTCCAAATAGGGAATGACGGCATGGCCCTGCACGTGCAGGAGAGCCATCATGGAGGCCATCACTTTTGTGAACACCCTCGGTGCCGAGGCCAAGCCGAACGGCAGCGCCACAAATTGGAAGTGTTCCTCCCCCACTGCAAATCTCAACCATCGCTGGTGAGCCGGTGCAATGGGCACGTGAAGGTAAGCGTCTCTGATATCTATGGACGCCAAGAAGTCCCCCTGTGACACAGCCGCGATCACTGAGCGCAGTGATTCCATACGGAACTTCCGAACCAGCACGTGGCGGTTGAACAACTTCAGGTCCAGAACCGGGCGGAAGGATCCGTCCTTCTTTGGGACTATAAAGAGGTTGGAGTAAAAAACCCCTGAACCTCTCCCTGGAAGGCACCGGGACCACCACTCCGTCTCTGCGGAGTCCCTCCAACACCAAAGAAAAGGCCTGAGCTTTTTCTGGGGAGGGGACCGACCGATGGAATCGGGATATCGGTTTTGACGTCAGCTCTATCCTGTAACCTCGCGAGACCACGTCTCGAACCCACTGATCTGAAACGTGAAGTAGCCACTCGTTCTGAAAGCGAGACAAGCGGCCCCCCACCTGTGGGGAGGCAGGAAGAGAGAGCGAGTCATGTAGAGGCGGGTTTGGGGGTGGCAGCTGCTGCCCCCGCCGGCTTCTTTGGACGACTCTTAGAGCGCCACTGAGAAGCGGGCTTGCCCCCTCGGTCCGTGCGAGCGGACGGTGCTGATGACTGTGAGCTGGACCGAAAGGACCACTGTTTTGGGTTCCTTTTAACGGTATACCGTGGCTTAGGTTTATTCTGCGGTATTTTAGACTCAGCAGAATCCTTAATTAGCTTATCCAGCTCTGTGCCAAAAAGCCTGTCACCAGCAAACGGAAGATTCTGCAAAATCTTCTTGGATGTGGCATCTGAGTCCCAAAGACGCAGCCACAACAACCTGCGGATCGCTATAGCATTGGCCGAAGCCACAGCTGAGCGAGTAGCAGTTTCCAGAGTCGCCGTTCTGGCGTAGTCCGCATAGGCCCTTGCCCTTTCGGTAAGTGCCAGGACCTCTGGACTGGACCTTGCCAGGTCAGTGATACCATCCAAGCAGGTAGTAATCGCTTGTAAGGTCCAGACCGTGGCAAAGTTAGGGGCAAATGACGACCCCACCGCCTCATAGGAAGACTTGGCGAGTTGCTCGACCTGTCTATCAGTAGCATCCTTCAGTGAGGAGCTATCAGAGGCAGAGAAAAGGGAGCGTGCAGCAATCCTGGTCATGGAAGCATCCACCTTCGGGGACTGCGACCACTCCTGAAGCACCTCCTGGGGAAAGGGGAAGCGATTGTCCTTGGGTTTGCGGACATAACGCCGCCCAGGATGTAACCTGGGGGCTCTAATCACCCTTCCAAAATTAGTATGGTCCATAAAGGAGCCACTTGGTCTAGCCTCCGGCCGCAGCCATTGATAGACCTCCTTCGGGTGCACCGTCACCTCCTCAGGGGGTGTCACGAGACGTAAGGTCTCGTTGATAGAGGACACCAGATCCTCCACCCCATCTGGTGGTTCAGACACAGATACAGACCCGAAAGTCGAACCCCCATCATCTTCCTCACCATCAGAGGAACGCTCCTCCTCAGAGAGAGTCTGGAGCTCGGGTGAAGCCTCACGACGAGCCCGCTTAAGGGGTCTCACAGCAGAAGAGGGAGACACCCGGGGGTAACTGGAAGGAGTAGCTGGGCTATCCAGTCTCCTATTAAGTGCCTCCAGGGATTGCGACATGGAGGACAGCTGAGACAACAGAGATTCATTGATCCTGTTCTGAGTCTCCCAAGGCCCTGAGATCACCTGAACCTCGGGGTATAGCACCGGGGTTGCTGACCCAGTAGTTGCAGCCCGGGCCTCTGGGCGTCCACAGTTATTGCAGGACCCCTCCACCAGTGTTCCATTGCACGTAGCACATGTAACGGTGGTCTCGGCCGCCTTAGCAGCACGCTTCCCAGCTGAGGACATGGCCACAGTAGGGGTAGATAAGCCCAATTGCAGACAATAAAACCGGGGATCCCGGTGGCTTACCGACCGCTGTAAAGCGGTATGAGGGAGCGGTGTGTGTGTGTGACCTCCGCGCTGTCTTCCGGTCTCCCCTCTTGGAGTGCAGACGCACGCTGCATACAGTTCCCAGCCGGGAAGTGAGGGTAAAGATGGCCGCCGACAGAGAAACTGTGGGCGGCGCCGAAGACACGCGGGAAACACACACACACGCCCCGCGGTGACGTCACCGCACGGGCTGCATCCCATCCTCCAAGCATCCTTCTCATGAGGGAGCTGGAGCCCGCAGGGCGGGAAACAGTGTAAAAAACAATGTACACAGACTGCAATTACATGTCACACATCCGCAGCCTACGGCCTCAGCCCCTGTGACACACAGGGCGGTCAGCCAGGGTGACCCCAGCACAGGGTACACCCGCAGAACCGCGGACCCGAGGGTAACGCGCGGTCTGAGTGTCATGAAGCACATAAAGTGCCAGACACTACCCCCAGGCACACAGGAGACACCGAGTGCCTCAGTGCCGGTCCGGTCTGTAAGCACCATTTAGGGAGGCCTCGGACGGGGGTGCAGCACCAGTCTGGAGTGTAAGCACCATTTAGGGAGGCCTCAGACTGGGCCGCTCAGCCCAGTCCGGAGTGTAAGCACCATTTAGGGAGGCCTCGGACTGGGCTGGCTCCAGTCCGGTCTGTAAGCACCATTTAGGGAGGCCTCGGACGGAGCGGAGCTGTGCAAGGCTCCCATCTCCCACTCACCAGAGCCCCCCAGAGAGGGATGGAGAGGAGTGTAACAGCGTACCGGGAGAACACCAGGTGTCCAGGCCCTAGGCCCTCCGGTACCTCCACCAGCGTGTGCCACTAAGGGTGAGCGGGGAGGCTGTCACCGGTCCCGACTGGGACCTTATTACCTTGTCTTCAGACGCCATCACGTAAGTAGTGAGAATGCAGTGAAGTGCAAGCAAAGCGTGATCCTCCGAGCACACTAAGTTTAAAACTGAGGATGTTCCCTGCGGTAGGGGTTTATAAGCGGAGGGGGCGGTGTCTACAAACTTGTAGTACCTAGTGTGACCTCCGGAGGGCAGTGCCCTAAACCCCATTGTCTGGGTCTCCCATTATGATGACCAGAAAATCAGTGTTATTATTACTGGAGGAGAAGCCAGTGTTGGACAACCTGACGTGTATATATTGCCCCTTTTAGTATTATACTGTTCCTTATTGGTGAACAGAGGGATGAGGAGAAGCTGCCGCAGGGAATATATCCCTGCTAGCTTTCATGTATTTGTCATCGGAGACTGTCGCACAGCGAATGCGGTGTTCATTTATACCCTCCGGTGCTCCTGTAATGGCGCCCAAACTGCATTTGGCACCGCCAGGGGGAGAAGGAGTAGCGGACTTGCTGCAGTGGGCACGCAATAAGATCTCGTGACCAGCGGGAAGTGGCGAGAGAAAGCCTCCTGCCCTTCTCTGTGATGCGGCCCAGCGTCATTTGACATCCTCCGGAGGGCGGGGGGGAGGGGGGGGTCGGAGACAGACGTCGACCTCCACGCTAGGCCTGAAGTTGGGGCCTAGCGTGATTTGCGGTCCCGGGAATAGCGGGGGACCGGCGCGGAAGTCCGAAATCTCCACCGGATCCGCGAGGCAAGCAGTTAAGGGAGGCAGAGAGGATTCCCATGTCCCAGGCTGTGAGGTACCTGCAGGGACAGAACAGGGGAAAGAGGTGATTACCCTTGCCCCATGCCTTAAGGCACCTTGTAGGAGCAGTGTAGGGCAGCGCAGGGAGGGTGCTGGAATAGACCCAGACCCCACCATACTCTTGGGGCTAGGTCCTCCATGCAAGAAACACAGCGGTACCATCGCTGGGGACCATCCTGCAGCTGAGTGCTACCAAGTGCGCTGCTGTTATCTGTGCTTGCAGCCGATGTGATGCTGTCCCATGCTCTGGAAGCATTTAGGGCAATGCGGTGCCCAGCGGACTAGTGCAGCCTTTTGTGCTGCGGGTACCTGTGGTGCCTCAGCCTAAAGACCCGAGGGTGATTAGGGGGACGTCTGCTGGTAGTCCTGTCATGTCCAGGGCTGTAGAAGCTTGCTGAAGGTGCTGTAGAGCCTCAACGTCAACCCAGGACCCATTGAGGGAGTGAGGAAGGAGGATGTTATGCTGGGATATCTCAACTACAACCCAGCACCCCAACAGTGGGGAGCCAAGGAAGGAGCATGCCGGGGGTCACGCCGAACCCACTTTTCTTCTTGGAAAGAAAAGTGAAAATAGATAATAAAAATCAGAAGTAAAAATATATATAGGTGTGCCTCCTAACAACACTAAGCAAAAACTGGTGAGGAAGTGCCTGCTCCAGGGGTGTATACTGCAGAGGAGGAGCCACTGTAACTCTTTTGCATTTTCTGCTTAGTGTCGCCTCCTAGTGGACAGCAGCATAACACCCACGGTTCTGTGTCCCCCAATGAAGTGAAGGAGAAAAGAACATTTTGAGTACTCACCGTTGAATCTCTTTCTCTGAGCCTTCATTGGGAGACACAGCGCCCACCCTTCTTATGTGTATATGTTGGGCCAGTCTGTACTTGTTTTCAGTTTGCTTCTCCTACTGCTTTTACACTAAACTGACTGACTTCCATCCAGTTGGTGGGTGTATACTACTGAGGAAGAGCTCATTTTTATTTCAGCAGTGTCGCCTCCTAGTGGTAGAAGCATACACCGCATGGTTTCCTGTGTCCACCGATCGGGAAAGGCATTTATCACCTATTCTATGGGAGTGGTACAACCCATTTAAGGGCAGCATTGCGGAGAAGAGACAGTGGGCTCAGAATAAGTAAAAATGTAGATTCAGATTTTGTTTTTTGAATGACTGACACGTTTTCCTTTCAGAATTTGTGTATATAGTCACTTATTTCTAGAAAAAATATAAACAATATAATTTCTTAAATTAGAAAAAAAGTAAGAATATTAAAAACAGGATTTTGCCTCACCAGCCCAGAGTACTTGGCACTTTGATTTCCATCTCGTGAGGAGCCTGAAAGAGTAATTGAAAAATATATTTATTAGACATAAACATTGCTTTACATACCAGTGTGTACAACAACTGACCAGAACGGGCAAGTCTGCAAGTGCATTCAGAGCACAAAAGGTGGACAAATAGAAAGCAAAGGGAAAATAATTCAGGATCTGGTGTACACTGATTAGACACATTCTGGACATGTCTGTTCCTAAATACACGTAGTCCCCGTAAAAAGACTATTCAGAAGCATCTAAAAATACTAAACACTCTGCATTGTGCCAAAAGCCCAGACCTCAATGGATAAAAAAAAAAAAACATGTGCCAACAGATTTCTAAAAACTGCTATATAACAGAAAATTCAAGCTTTTATTAAAACAGATATACCTGGGCATGTTAGGCTACAGGTTGAACTCCACCTTCAACCTTTAAATCTATGAAACTAGGACAGCTGACTCATTATGACTATACACTGCCAAGTCTTGACAGTGTGCAATGTGTGCACAGTCACGATTCTCACATGCAGGTGCATGGGCATTTGTCTTTTATTCCAAGAAGCCAGGGAAGACTACTCAAGACGGTGACTGCAAGTATGTAAATTGCACGTATGTGAACACGTGACCGCCCATACACGTGGAGAAGACAGGAAAATCGTGACAGTAAACACATTGCACAAAGCCAGGATTTTTCAGTTTGCAGTCACAGAGTGTGACTGCAGACTTTTCCTCTGAGACTGGAAAACCCCTTTAAAGTGGTGTTCACTTGCCGGAAAGTGGTCCCCAAACTGTGTCAGTAATGGACTGAGTGAGGGTGTGTACCCGCTGAATTTGCTATTTTATATTATTCACAGTTTGGGCCCTATTTTCCTGAAAGTGAACAATCTCTGTAAAAGGAACATACTGATTTATATCATTGGATGTTTGCCAGGGGAAGTTACAATACTACTGACATAGTGATAGTAAACTCTAATGTAAATAAAGGCCTGAAGGGGAATAAGGGGATCTGTGGCACAGAACTGATGTCAGATTTTATGGGTAAGTTAAGCAGGTGTAAAAGTGAGCACTTTTTAATTATTGTTATTAAAGTTGTGCTATTTTTGAGATTCCTCCAATTCCCAGACAAAAGGTACTAAGGCTACGTTCACACATTGCGTATTTTGCCGCGCGCTTTTCAAAATACGCAATGTGCCTTTTGTCTGCCTGCAAAGTGAATGGGAAATTCACTTTGCAGTGCAGACATTGCGTAAAAATACGCACTGCGTTTTTAGGGAGAAAGGCAGTTCCGTAAACAATTGATATGTCAATTGTTTACGCAGCTACTTCTGTGTATTCTCCCAGAGGGGAGGAAGAATCCTGCTTCCTCCTCCCCTCTTTGACAGCTATGGACACCCATTAGATTTCACAGTGTATTAATATACACTGCGAAATCTAAATTAAACAAAAGCAAGTGAATGAAAAATAAAAAAGAATGAATACTTCACCTGTCCGACGCCTTCTCCCGCTGTCTGGTGCCTTCTGCCGCTATCCGGTCTCCGGTTCTAAGTGAGATCTCTTCTGACAAGACCTGTGGTGATGTCAGCAGGGCGTTCCCGGGCACTCGCCGTCATGTGATACATATCACATGACCGCGAACAGCCAATCAGCGCTGGGAACGCCCCCCCTTTGACGTCACCACAGGTCTTCTCAGTACACCTCTCACTTGGAACCGGAGACCGGAGAGCGGCAGAAGGCACCAGACAGCGGGAGAAGGCGTCGGACAGGTGAAGTATTGATTCTTTTTTATTTTCCATACATTTGCCTCTGTTTAATTTAGATTTCACAGTGTATATTAATACACTGTGAAATCTAATGGCGCTGTCACAGAGGGGAGGAGGAAGCAGGATTTTTCCTCCCCACTGTGACATCACTGCGCTTTCTCGAGTAAAGAAAGCGCAGTGTGTGAAAGCCCCTGTGTACTTTGTTGCGCTTTTTTGCGCGGCCGAAAAACGCGGCAAAAAGCGCGCGCAAAAAAGCGCAGCAAAATACGCAAATGTGTGAACGTAGCCTAAGAGGCGGCATCAGCTCATCTGACATGTCTGCTGAAGTAAATATTTGCTTTTTCAATAAAAGCTCTCATGCATCTTTTCAATACAATGAATTGTACGTTACTCTGTCAATCCTTAGAAATGTATGAAAAAAGACAATTGGATGTCATCATTCCGCTTAGGTCATTCTAGTAGTCAATGCTGCAAGTGGGACATTGTACAAGTAGATGCCCGTTTGAGATTAGGAATGATTTTGCTTATTTCCAGAAAAGATAAGGTATGACAAAGTAGAAATTTGTTATCCCATGAGGAATGAATGTATTTCTTAAAACAGACATTGTTGGGAGAGCATAATATAGAGAAATAAGGGCTGAAAAGTAATTCATTAGAAAAGTATTCTTGGAATGATTCTTGGCTGTGAGCCTGTTGAAGCGGAAGACCGCGAAATGGACCGTTGCTCCCCCTGCACCTCCCTGCCCTGCACCTAAGATGTAACCTGAAAAAGCACAATAAAGCCGGTATGTAAAAAAGATCTCCTGAGTGCCGCTGCTCTCCTCACTTTTTGTTTGCAAGATTAACCCTTCAGCTGAGCAACAGGATTTCACGAACGCCGCTGTACGACACGAGAGACTAAGCAGATCAGTGCCTGGTTCCTTCTCCACTTACCATATTATTGGAATGAGCGGATCTGCTCATTACTATTCGGTACTGGCACGGACATCACGGTATTCGGGAGAACTGGTACTCAAGGAGTATTTGTGTGCTCGCCTCGCAAGATTAGAGTGTCCAGCCCAGCATGTTTGGCGCCTGATTTTCAGCCACTTAACATGCTGGGCTTCCTTGCCAATCACAGTAATGCCGTAGCCATGTTGGTTGTGGCATTACTGTGAAAGGCTGGACGCCCAGCATCATAGGGTCTATGTAAGCCCTGCCGCCGCCATCTAGTGTCCTTTGTATCCGGACTAGTGCGAGCGTAGGGACAGAGCGAGCAGCGTATAGCGAGTGTGTTTCTGCCATCTAAAATCTAACAACACAGCTCTTTTAAGAGCTCCATTGAGTCTATAGTAGGTCAGAATAGTGTAGGGGAAAGTTTGTGGAGCAGGGACAAACAAAATAGTAGTATTCCAGTATCTCCATATTAGAACAGCAGTTTTTTAGAGCTACATTGCCAGAACATAATGTTTACTAGCTAATAGAGTAGTTGCGTTTTGTGCTGGCCATTAAAAAGCATTGCTCCTTCTTGCCACGGTAATTTTTGGTGTCAGACTTGGGGTACCATCACATTTGGCGATGCACCTGGGATCCAGACAGCGATACGACCTGGTAGGGATCGCTGGTGAGATGTCAAACAGTCAGATCTCACCAGCGACGCAACAACAACGATCCAGAATGATACAGAGGTCGTTGGGGACCCCTTTCTCAGACCTGTAGTATTGAGGTCATTGGTTGTTGTCCCTGTCAACACACCAATGCCTGCTGCCCAGCAGGACCCCAACGATCAAGAAATCATCCAGGCGACTCTGACACGACCAGCGATCTCACAGCAGGGGCCTGGTCGCTGCCAAGTGTCAAACATAGCCAGATCGCTGGCGAGGTCGCTGTTGCGTCACCAAACTTGTGACTTAGCAGCAATCTCGCTAGCAATCTTGCTTAGTGTGATGGGGGCTTTATCTTGGCCTGTGCCATAAAAATCTCAACTATTTAATATGGTCCTAGTGTGCTGTTAAAAACCTGTCCAGGACTTCCGGTTCCGGCGCCTCCATGAGCAGCCGCGTCTAACGGCGCTCCGGGCCCCGCCGCGGCAATCCGGACCCATCCAGCCTTCCCTTGATCCCCTGGACCATCGGCACAGTAGGACTCTCACCCCGGACACCGGAACATCACCCAGGCACGAGGATGGACCGGTATGTCACCCGTAAGGGAGAGAGCGGCCGGCCTCCCCCCGCACACGCGGCTGACAGCAATGGCGCCCGCGATGCTGAGAAGGAGGGAGACCCAGATGACACCTCCGTGCTGGGAGGTAATGTGCCACCGGGGAATACAAATACTGTGGTGAATACAGACACTGAGTCAGGGATAACGGGAGCCCCCTTATTACTGCAACCAGAGGCCCCCATACAGGAACAGCAGGCACAGACCCAGGGACACAGAGCCCATGAGCACGCAGGGGATGAGAGAAGGGGAGAGGACCCGGGTGTGCAGCCAGGAAGCAGACAGGGCCCACATTACATGGACTATAAAGCACTGGCCACACACATGGCTGAAGACTTTAAAATAGCTATAGCTGACATGGTAGCTGCTACTACAAAAGAATTCAGTAAAAAAATTGAGACCCATGACCAGAAACTTAAAGAAGCGGAAGCACGGATTGGAGCTGCTGAGGACAGAATACAGGAGCTAGAGGATCAAGTGCTAGCATTGCAAAAACGCTCTGACTATGCCTTTACAAAATTAGAAGATGTTGAAAACATGGCGAGGAGAAGTAATCTCAAAATTGTAGGTCTACCAGAGTCTATTCTGTCAAACCAACGAGAGGAAATTTTTGAAGTAGACCTCCCCAAAGCGTTAGGGCTAATGCACAGATGCAAGACGGAGCGTACCCATAGAATTGGACCCCCGAGAAACCCTTTGGAAGCTGCTCCCACAACTAGAGCTAGCCCCTCTCACTCTGGAACCTCTACTAAACCGAGACACGCAATTGCTAAATTCCTAAACCATAGGGATAAAGAGGAGATCCTTAGGGCTTCCAAAGCCAGGAAGCATCCTTTAATGATACGTGGACATAGAGCTTTGATCTTCGCTGACTACTCAATAGAAGTCTCCCGCCGAAGAAGAGCTTTCAGTGAAGCGTGTTCACTACTCCATAAGAGAAATGTTCGTTTCCAATTAAATTTCCCGGCTACTTTACGGTTTAAGTCCAGAGAGGGCGTACTAATGACTTTTACAGATCCAGGGAAAGCATTATCTGTGATTATGGACAATTCTCGCTCGCCTAGAGCTGTAACACCTCCGACTGTCAACACTGATATACAACACACATCGTCTAACCCTGATCCAGATCCAGGAGTTGAAGAAGACCGTGATTCTGTGAGGTCCTACAGGCTACGTTCGAACACCATGAACAACGGAGGCGCGACACCCAGGCAACAGAGACAGACAGGCTCGCGCTGGCAAAAAAAGAAATGAGACAGCTGTGTCGGTTTCTTCTGAACTTGTGATAAAGAAGAGAGGACCTTTGATACAGTTGCAATACTGATTTGGAGGCTCTGAGCTCCCCTCCTTTCCTCCTACCGTTATTTTACTTTATTTTCCCTTCCCATCCCCCTTCTTCCTATCCCCTACCCCCCCCCCTCCCTTTTGTTCCCCCTTTCCCCTTTATTTCTTTCTTCCCTCTTTTTCTTCCCTCTTCCTTCACTTCTCTTCACTGTTTTCTTTCAGGTGTCTTGGACTGACAGAGTAAATGGGCTGATATATCATCGAACCTAATGACATGATGCAGATCTAGAATCTGAGTGAACCAGCTCCCCATCTAGAACTATTCGATCTCTGTGATACCTATATACCCCCCCTTTTTTTTCCTTTTTTTTGTGTGGGAAAGGAGGGAGTGAGATGAGACGTCACCTATTAAGGTTGAAGGTAACATCGCAATGTAATGGTGACGGATACTTGCTTATTGTTTCCATTTGTCATTTACTAATGCACTTTTATTGTGCTTACAATACTTTGAAAACCCTGTAACAAAGGATTGATGGCTACTTATATTAGAGAATATATCTTACGAGCAGGGGATGAGAGAAGTATTACCATGCTTAACTTATATTGCCGATGAGGGGGAAAGATAAGGGTAACCAAAAGAAATATTAACAACTACTCATTAGACGGATGCTATGGCGGGGCACGGGACGTATGTACGTGGGCTGTATTGAAGGGAAGAAGAGAAGTCAGCAACAAGGACAGGTGATAAGTAGAGGGATGGTTGGGGTAGTGGGGAAGTTATGGGGGGGAGGGGAACAACCTAGAGACATCCTTAACAGGTTATTTATGCTCCGTTTCGTATTGTGTATAATAGCCACTTTATTTGGGTATGGGCTATGGGGGGCAAAGCCCCGATGGTTAGGATTTAATTACTCTTCACTGATATTGATCTGGGGGGGTTCGGATGGTTAGGTGGGTCTCCTGGAATGTAAAGGGTCTGCGCTCCCCAACAAAGCGCATGATGGTATTACGCCATCTTAAACGATTGCATACGGATATTGCCTTGCTCCAGGAGACCCACCTGGCCTCTGAAGACTTTTTCCGTCTCAGGAAACTATGGGTGGGAGACATTTATGGCTCGAGGGCGGTGGAGAGAAAAGCGGGAGTTATAATATTAATTCATAAGTCCCTGGCGCATACGGTCCTGTCCACACAAGCAGACAACGAGGGCAGACTGATCCAAATGACCATACAAATTCAAAAAGATATCTTTTCCATTTACAATGTATATGCTCCAAACGAGAAACAGAAACCCTTCTTCCAAAAAATACAAGCCAAACTCTTAACTGACACTGGTCACAACAAAATAGTGGGGGGTGATTTTAACATGGTATTACGGGCAGAAGAGGATAGGAAACACTCCACGTCTCCACCGAGGACAGCTCGAGACCCAGGGGAAGTAGGACCAACGAGCTTTCTAGAATACCTCTTTGCAGATGTTGATATGGGTGATGTGTGGAGGACGGTGCACCCCCTGGATAGGGAGTTCACCCACCCACATGGGTATTGGTCGAGGATAGACATGTTTTTCACCTCGCCCAATTTACTACAAAGAGTGATTGAAATTAGAATTGAAGACATGGTAATATCCGATCATAGCCCACTGGTGTTGGAAACTAAAGATGCCTATGAGAAAGGCACCGACTATTTGTGGCGTTTCCCTGACACATTTACCAGAGAGGAAAACTTTGTCACTCTCCTTAGAGAATGGTGGACGCTTTACTCAAATGACAATGAAGCCCATCGCTCTGACTCGGGCTTGTTTTGGGAAACAGCGAAATCGGTCATGAGAGGGCACGTGATGGCTTACAGCATGGGGATAAAAAAAAAGATAAAAGAACAATTTGTTAAGGCTAGTCTGGAGGTGAGGAACTCGTACTCTCGCTATAAAAACACGATGGCGGACCCTGATAGAAAGACCTGGTTACAGGCCAAGAAAAATTTTGATATGTGGGCAGGAAGGAGAGAAGGATTATATAAAAATAGATTAGAACTTAATCTACATAAATTTGGGGATAAAGCCGGTCGATTATTGGCACGTTTATCACGGGGTAGATACCCTCCTTCCCACATCCAAACTATAATTGACAAACATGGTAACACCTGGAATACCCCGAAAGATGTAACCCAGACACTGGGAAAATTTTATGCATTTCTTTACTCTGATAGTGACACTGATATGCCTGAGGGGGCAGATTAGCTGCACCTAATTCGTTTACCAGGTATCTCAGAAGAGGACAAACAATTTCTAAATAGACCTGTCACTGCGGAGGAAATAGAAAATGCTATAAAAAATATAGATCCAGGCAAAGAGCCAGGTCCTGATGGATATAATGGTGCATTCTTTAAAGCCTTAAAAGAACAAGTCTCTCCTATCCTACGTGACCTGTTTAATGCAATATTACAGGGGGCTCCTATACCGGAAAGAATGAACATGGCTTATATTAAACTTATCCCCAAACCCGGTAAGATACCAACTGATCCGGCGAGTTTCAGACCAATTTCACTAATAAATCAAGATCTAAAACTTCTTTCAAAGATAATGGCCGATAGACTGGCGACGGTAATGCCTAGCTTGATACCCCCTCACCAGGCGGGATTTATTAAGGGAAGATCAACTACTACTAATATTAGAAGAGCGATGCTCTTGCTTGACGTCATGGGGAAAAGAATAGGATCGGAGGGGGGGACCCAGCCGTGATCACCCTAGACGCAGAAAAAGCGTTTGATAATGTGCGGTGGTCACGGCTGGGTAGAGTCCTGGACTCTGTCGGAATTGTGGGGCCATTTCGGCAATACTTGCAGGCCCTATATCATAGACCAAAAGCCTGTATTAGCACACCCGGGTATTTATCAGATTCATTCTTCTTGCAGAAGGGAACGAGGCAGGGATGCCTGTTATCCCCCCTCCTCTTTAATTTAGCAATAGAACCTCTGGCCTTATACCTTGAGAATAATAATACCTATGAAGGATTCAAAGTGGGGGCGCGGGAGGTCAAGTTATCCCTTTTCGCTGACGACATTATTCTTTATGTCCGAAATCCCGAAAGGAACCTCCCTCACATCCTTGAGGATATTGAAAGATTGGGTAAATACTCAGGTTTTTGCCTAAACAAGGATAAATGTGAGATTCTGTTCATCAATCCGAGAAGTAAACACTCGCGATGCACCCACCTCCATGATCTCCCAGTTGCCCAATATAGTATAAAATACTTGGGGATTCAACTGGCTAGATATCCTGGCCAGACCTATAGACTTAATTTTGCCCCAATCCTTTCAAAAATTGAAAAAGAATTGGCGGGATGGGTTGGACTACCGCTCTCTCTGACTGGGAGATGCCATCTGCTTAAGATGATTAGTTTTGCGAGATTATTATACCCGCTCCAGAGTATCCCCATGCTGTTAAAACATACAGATATAGCTAAGTTAAACAAAGCCTTCTCAAAATTCCTATGGAGGGGGAAGAAACCCAGGCTGGCCTTTGGTGTCTTGATGCAGTCAAAACAGGAGGGAGGTCTCCAACTTCCGGATGTTCGAGGATATAATCTAGCGTGCATTTTACGCAATGTTCTTGACTGGATTAAGGGTACTAATAGGTTCTCCGATGTAGCTCTGGAGGGAGAATTTGCTAAACCCTGGGACCTATCTGCTCTGCTACATTCACCGCTGCCATACTTACCTAAAACCCTTAAGGGTACTGTTATTTATAGAGACACGATTATGGCGTGGAAGGGAATAAGGAGAAAACTAAAATTATCTTGGAGAGTCTCAAAATTACTCAACCCTTGGAGATGCCCGGCCTTTCCACTAGGTCGTGAAAATTCTCTATTTGAGGCCTGGAGGGAGAGAGGTATCAGGACCCTGGGAGACCTTATGAATGTGGGAGAGTAGAGGTGGATGACAGAAAGAGAGGTATTGCCCAAGTATGCTCTCTCTCTTTTTCATGCCATACAATACCGACAGTTACATCATCATCTTCTCTCTCGGTTGCTGGATATCTCTGGGGAGGTGGAGGACAACCTTTGGTCTGACCTGCTAGCTATAAGCGAAGGTGACGTGTCCATTACCTCTCTCTACGCTAAGCTGCAGCAAATTTTAAGACCAACGAGAGAGAGGACTCTTTTCACTAAATGGAGGAAACACTTGACTGACCCTGAACTTACTCAAAAGATTTTAGAGGGCTGGGGGACAGTTAGACGCTACATCCACGATGAAAGATGGAGAGATTCCCAATTTAGGATCATCCATGGGACCATACAAGGCTTTAATATACCGCCTACTCAGGCCAACTTGGGAAGATGGGTGAATTGCCCTAAATGTAAAGCTCATATGACGGACCTGGAACATGGTCTTTGGTCATGTCCCGCTTCTCAGAGATATTGGAAGGTGGTCGACACCTGGGCGAAGGGGATATGTGGGGGATTGGAGAGGCTGAACCCGATGCTTTGGCTCTTCCACTACTGTGGAAATATGGTGGGAGATAATCAGCCACATGTACTATTCCACTATATTGCAATTATAGCAAAACGACTTCTTCTTCAACACTGGCTTAATGTTAGTCCTCCTGATCTATCTCAGGTCAAGATTTCCTTGAGAAGTGTTCTTGTAATCGAATCACTGGAGACACTTAGTAACCCCAGCAAATTATCACAAAATTTTTTCCATAAATGGAGAGTATATATTGAGAGAGAATTTACTGATGCTGAAATCACGGCTTTTATGATACCCCATAGGTCCTCAGCTTGGTATGCCATGGAGGACTTGAGGGGTACTTTAGGTTATTTGAAATGTCCAATCTAATGGTGGCACTCAACCCTTATGATTAAAGCGATGTTGACATAATCCGAGCAACTCTAGGATGTTATCTAGGGAGAGGGGTGGGTGGGATTGGGAGATGTTGTTACCTTCCCAACAGTTTTGTTTAAAGTGAACTTTTTCTGTACACGGATACCAATTGTTATAATATTGACTACTTATGATATTCTTTTCTGTCTGTGGTTATGTTTGTATTTTTATATTCTTGAAACAATAAAAATGATGGTTCAAAAAAAAAAAAAAAACCTGTCCAATACAGTACTGCCATTTATTGGTTGTCGTGTAAAAACTGACACATCTGCACCCTAAGTTTGGGGTTACCTTTCTCTTTCCACCTGAACTACGATATAGGTCACGAAACAAAACAATATGCCAAAGCCTGGTGTTAAGGGACAGGGAAGAGGGAGTGGTGGTGGTAGTGCACGCCAAGGAAGTGTGACAGGTCGAAGGTGGTTGATGCATCTACCATGTTTCTGTAAAAATTTGCCGATCCACACTTTAAACCTGTCTTAAAGCCAGAAAAGCGCAACCAGATTTTGGCTTGGATGGGAGACAAGGCATCAAGTCACTTCGCAACCAGTACCAAATCTTCCACAGTCTAGTCTCGGTAGCCAAAAGGTTGGGCCATCCAATCCTCAACCTGGTCCTCCTTACTCTTCCCCCCATCACGAGTCACAGGAGACACATGACCACTCCAAGGATCTGATTAGTACGTATCCCTTAGTTATCTCTGGCCTCTCACCCTGCAGCATTGATTAGGGACGTGAAGAGGTGGGGTGAGTAGATGCGCAAATATTTGAGCAGCCACGCCCAAAAGAAAGCCTCTTTGAGCAATGTGAAGTACTGTCTCAAGAGGGAAGATGATGATGATGAGACAGTTGCCATCAGGTCAGCCTAAAATCTCAACTCGGGAGGAGGATCAGATTGAGGAAAAGGAAGACAAGGTGGTCAATAATGAGACCATAACCTGCACCAGCCGCGCAGAGAGGGGGATAGATTTGTAGCACCAACACAGACAGGAAGACGTAGTGGTTTGACCAGTGCGAGAACTGGGTGAACTGTTCTCAAGAGCATGCCAACTCCACCAGATGTCAGGTCAAGGGGGCATTTTTGTGCTGTATGGCATTTTTTTTCCTGATAGCCCTTCAGATAAAAACACAGTAATTTGTAGTATCTGCCACACCAAGCTGAGCAGTATGCTAAAGCACGGCAGTCAAGCACACCAGTAGGTGGAACACCTGGGTACAAAATCTGTGTCTCCGGGTGAAACCACTGCCATTTTGCCTGTATGTGCTTGCCAATCTGCTGTCCAGGAAGCAGGCACTCATACCTCTTGCCCACAACCTGCGGTTG
Source organism: Allobates femoralis (assembly GCA_033576535.1). Taxonomy (NCBI): domain Eukaryota; kingdom Metazoa; phylum Chordata; class Amphibia; order Anura; family Aromobatidae; genus Allobates; species Allobates femoralis. The sequence goes on from JARQOC010000006.1 coordinate 289,838,613, forward strand.
TACAGACTCAGCAATCAACATCAACCATGTCCACTTCATTGTCCCAGCGAAGCGTGCAGTCATCCTTGTCCCAGATCTTGGAAAGGAAGCGTACTCAGCTACTCACCCACAGGCAAAAATTCTAAACACTCACATTTCCAGATTGTTAGCCCTGGAAATGTTGCCATTTAGGCTTATGGGAAAAGAGTCTTTCCGTGATCTCTTGGCTGTGGCTGTCTCACGATACTCTGTTCCTAGCCACCACTATTTTGCCCATTATACCATCCCTGCATTACACAAGGACGTGTTAACAATATCAACCGTGCTCTTACCAATGCCGTAACCGGGAATGTACACTTAACGACGGATACATGGACAAGTTGTTGTGGATAGGGATGTTACATTTCTCTCACAGCACATTGGATGAACCTGATGGAGTGTGGCACAGAGTCGCAACATGTAACATCACACAACCTACCCACACCAAGAATAGTGGGCCCAAGTTTCTCCTCCTCTGCCGAATTACCCTCTCCACCACTTCCAAGCTGAGAGCAGTGCATCGGCCAAGCGGCAACACGATCTGATGAAGCTCATCTGTTTAGGTCAGAAACCAAACACTGCAGCAGAGCTGTTGCAAGGGATAGAGGAACAGACCGATCAGTGGCTTTCCAAGCTGAACCTCCAACCAGGTCAGATTGTGTGCGATAATGAGCATAACCTGCTGGCGGCTTCAAAGCTCGGCAAGCTAGTACACATTCCATGCACGGATCATGTGCTGAACTTAGTTGTACAGCTGTTTCAATATATATACCCCGACTTGCCGTACCTACTTGAGAAGTTACGCCATATTAGTGCCCATTTCGAAAAGGCCTCTACCGTTTTGCTGGTCTTGCAGCACTGCAGAAACGCTTAAATTTGACTAGTCACTGACTCATTTGCGACCTGGTCACACACTGGAACTCTATATATTATATTTTGGCAAGGACTAGTGAGCAGCAGAGGGCAGTAGCTGAATATCAGCTTCAACAAGCCTGTCAGACTGACACTCAGCCACAACATAATTGTCGAGTGGGTGTGGATTGCTGACATTTGTGAGGTTCTTGAAAACGGAGTACTGCGCCAAGATTGTGAGCGGTGATGGGGCTATTAAGAATGTAACCATCCCGCTACTATGCTGCTCTGTCTCTTGAAACATTCGAGAATCTGAAAGAGGAAGCTTTGACTGACCAGCAGGTGGCTATGGAGCAAGATTTTCCAATGGGTGATACTACCCAGCCCAGCTTGTCAGCCAACATTGAGTGATGATGATGAGAAAGAGAAGGAGGATAAGGAGGAACAGAACTTGTTTTTCTGTGCTACAAACAGGACTCCCAACCCCAGCTTCATGTCTGTACAGCATGGATGGCCTGATGACAAGGTGGTTGAGGAGGAAGCAAGGCAACGTGAGGAAGAGAGTATGGTTACTGTTCATCCTGGTTGGGATTCAGAGTCTTTGGCTGTTTGTAGTGTGACCCACATGGCACAGTTCATGTATGTCTTTCCCAAGACCCTCACGTGACTCTTTGCCCACCAGCCAATACTGGTTGTCCACCATTCTTAACCCATGGTACAAGGAGAAATTTCTTCTCTCTCAATGGAATCATTCAAGAGAGCCGCTGTAGTTCAGATGATGAACAGATCACCCTCATACAACGCTGGCAGCAGAGATACCAGCTCTTTTCAAAAGCAAGGATTACTGGGGAGGGACACACACACCAGGTGCAAAAGAGGTGAGGGTAAAATGTGCAAAAACTGGGCCACTGTCAATAAAACGGAGCATCAGCAATGGATATCTGCAGGTGAAAAAATGACGAGGGAGGTGACCAACATGGTCAAAGAGTACTTAAAGGGATCCTGTCACCTCCAAAACGCCTCATAAGCTAGCAAAACATGTCCCTGCAGCATCCTATCACTAATCTCACTATTCTTTTGTCTTCTAAAAGCATCCTGTGAAAGTGCATAAAAACGTTTTAGTACTTACTCATTAGTGATTATAATTAGCAGGGGCTATATTCTTTAGTCACCAGGGCATGTTGTTTTGTAGCCTTGAGGATCCACCATCTCTCTCTGTCTGTGCTGCTGTGATGTGGAGCTGAAGGCAGGACAAATGATTTGCATTCTGTGAGTGATAGATAGGGGGGAGGGTAAAGCCTGCACAAGCAGAGCACACAGATAGAGAGAGGGTGGATCCTGGAGCCTGCAAAACAGCCCGCCCTGGTGACTAAAGAATATAGCCCCTACTAATTATAATCACTAATGAGTAAGTATTAAAACGTTTTTATGCACTTTCACAGGATGCTTTTAGGAGACAAAAGGAGTGTGAGATTAGTGATGGGATGCTACAGGGATATGTTTTGCTAGCTTAGGAGGCATTCTGGAGGTGACAGGATCCCTTTAAGTAACCATACACGAGTCCTTCCTGACGCTTCAGTTCCTTTTAATTATCAGGTGTCCAAGCTGCACGTTTGGCCCAACCTCTCCTTATACACCTTGGAGGTGCTGGCCTGCCCTGCTACTAGTGTGCTGTCTGAGTGTGTTTTTTTTAAATCAGAATTTTTATTAAACAGTTTTCAACACACATTACAACAACAAAAAGTATCCCAATCCCATTCACAATACCCCCTCCCTCAACACCTTCTCCCCAAACTTTGCTCAATAATATATTAACATTTCGTGATGCTCTTGTATTTTGTGGTTAAAATAGAATACAGTTTTCGGTTCTGGATTATAATTAGGGACTGGATGACCCTATTATGGAAGAGGGTGCAAAATATTTTTTGGTTGTTCATTTTCATCACCTATGCATATGATGTTCTTACTGTGATTCCTTAACCTGTATTTTCTGGCTTGCAACTATATGCATAATTTGTAATGTTTTCTAAATATTTAATAAAAAAGAGATTAACCATAAAATAGAATACAGCATATCATACATGAATTACGTACATCTATCATCTCCTTTTATCACGCAAGATCTCCTGAGTGTACATTACTAATTACAAGTAGACAGTCACACAGAGTTTAGAAATATTGCCATTGGTTCCATCACCTGTCACCATCTGTACATCTCTCATCCAGGATTCAAAGCTATAGCATTTGTACAGCGATCCCTATGTATGTGGTCTGTTCAGAATAGCCATAATATAATAGCCATGGAACTCATTTCACCTGCCCCAGATTTTATCGAATTTATGCATAGCTCTCCACTTCTTATAAACACCCTCTTCCAGTTTAAAGAGGAACTCCAGTGAGAGAAAACTTTTTAGTACAGTTCCTGCCCTCCTACATGATCAAGCATAGCCGTACGCTGCAGTTCTAGGATCTATAGATCTCTTATAAATCAATAAAATCATAACTGCTTCTTTGCTCTAGCCCCCACCTCAGGGAACTAAAATCTCAGCCTGTCTGCTTCATCTAGAAGCAAAGAAGAAGAAATGTGTTAGGGGCATGGATGCTAGGAGTTGCAGGATCAGCCTACATTAACGCCCCCTCACATTTCTGTATGGGAAGACGGCATGGCAGGGGGCGTGACCGCTGGCTACATGTTCACACACACACTCCAGCCACTGATATACCATCCTATGTGACAGGGGGGTCTAGGCTTCAAATAGCAATCATGTCACCAAGCAGATACAAATACATGCTGTGATCCTCTGCTGTATGATGAATAACGTGTACTGGTAATGTGAGCCTATGAGCAGAGGAAAATCATTACATTGATAGATTCAGCTCTGCATGGTCTCACCTCCCCCATAGGAACATGGTAGATTCCTGTGCCTGCATCTTTCAATTAATCATCACCATTATCATCATCACTCCTCAGTGTAACAGCAAGCATCCACAGTCTGCAGCATCTGTTAGACATGGTATAAACCCCAAAGTTTCATTATTCCTTTATCTGATACTTATACTGTGCACCAAACACATATGGGCTTAAAAATATCTTTCCATTATCTATCTCATGTCTATTTATCTATCATCCATAAATCTATCATATGTGTTATGTATTCATCCGATCCACCCATAAATCAATCATCTTTCCTCTGTATTCATTCTATTTTATTTATATCTATCTATTCAAGTTATATCTTTTTATCTATCCATCTATCCAACTATTTATCGATCACAGCATATATTTGTATCTGCTTGGTCACATGATTGCTATTTGAAGCCAGGACCCCCTGTCACATAGGATGGTATATCAGGGCTGGATTGTATGTGTGTGAACATGGGGCCAAGCGGTCACGCCCCCTCCCCTATACAGAAATGTGAGGGGGCGTGAATGTAGGCTGATCCTGCAGCTCACAGCATCCACACCCCTGACACATCTCCTCTTCTTTGCTTCTAGATGAAGCAGACAGGCTGAGATTTCAGTTTCCTGAGGTGGAGGCCAGAGCAAAGGAGCAGGTATGATTTTACTGAATTATAAGCGATCTATAGATCCTAGAACTGCAGTGTACGGCTCTGCTTCATCATGTAGGAGGGCAGGGACTGTACTAAAAAGTTCTCTCTCACTGGAGTTCCCCTTTAAGTAATAGACGCATTCTTCCCATGAATGCCTGGAATCTAGGGGGAAAGTCACTCATCCAATGCGAGGAGATTACTTTTCTGGCTTGATATAGGGTCCAATTTATCAATATGCCTTCATCCCTATCTCACACTCCCTCTCCTATGTGTCCCAAAACACACCAGTGACCGCAGCGGCAAGTCACAATTAAACGCATTATTTATGTATCATGTACAGTCTTCCCAAAATGCTACAATATACCTCCCAAAACATATGAATGGGATCCGCCGACATTTCTACACATTTTGGACAGGCATCATCCCCTCTAGCACCAATGTTATGCAGGAATTTAGGGGTCCTATAGACCCTATGTATCAAATACAATTGGGAAAACCTCTAAACTTCACATGTGGATAAGTGAGGGACAGTTGAAATAGTATCCTCCCACTGTTCAGAATAGATATGCCCAATGTTCCGTCCCCACTTTTCTTTATCAGTCAGAGCCTTGCTCCATTGAAACTGCTGCATCAATATACCATATACTCTGGAAATTATCCCTTTTCCACCAAAGTGACTTAGAAGGAGTGTTAAATAACAAGCGATTTTGAACTCTATTTTGTAAGTGTTTTGGCTGAACCGATCATGTGTGTTGCAATTGAAGATAGAAGTAAAAACTATTTTGGGGATAGAAAAGTCATCCTTTAACTGCTAAAGCTCTTAAATACATCCCCCTTCAGCAACTGGGCCACAAACAAACAAAGAATTCCCACCCTTCTCCATGGACTAAAACCTTCCAGTTTGAACACCTCGGGAAGACCTGGGTTTCGCCATATTGGGGTGAACGGGGTGTGCCCTTCAAAATCCAGTATGGTCTTAACCTTATACCACACTTTGCTCATAAGCACAAATGTTGGTAAGGCTGCGTTCACTACATTCGCGTATTTTATCGCGTTTTTTACGCGCGTCTTTTCAAGGGAAAACCGCGCGTTTAAAAACGCGATAAGAATACGCGATGAGAACAACTCGCTTCTACTTCAATCGCGCATTTAGACGCGCGTTTTTATAATGGGCCTATGAAACGCGCGCGTAAAAAACGCAAAGAATTGACAAGTTCATTCTTTACGCGCGTTTTTTGCTCCAAAAACGCTGCGTTTAATTACGCGATGTCTGCAAGGCACAAATGAATGTCCATTCACTTTGCTGTAACGCAGACGCACATGCTTTTTGGAGCAAATACGCGCGTAAAAAACCGCAAAATACGCATTGTGAACGCAGCCTAAGTGTTTCCGCCTATCATGATCCTGAGACCTCACCTCTAAAATTGATAGAATTGGCAGCTTGCAGTGTGTTCCCGCAGTAATCTTTCCTTTGACTAACTTGAAGTGCTGAATCTGAAAGCAAGAAGTATATCCACGGATTAGGGCAGCTAAACCACTTGGTCCTTGTTCCACTGAAAGTATCAAGCCTAATCTTATCACCCCTTTCGCTATATTAGTTCCTTGAACATTATTTGAAATTTATAAAAAAAAAAATCCACACCGGCGAGTTATGGATAATATAAAGTAGTTGGGGTATTAAGACCATTTTAATTAAATTTGTACGTCCAACCATCAATGGCAGCTGTTTGCACCATGTATTAATTTTTTTTGTTGGAACCTAGTGTACAAGTCTGCCAGATTTAGGAAAATTATATGGTTCACCATGAGATGAATCAAGACTAATATATAGGTACTGTTAAAATTCTTTTAATGGGTTCTCATAAAATTACAATAATTTGTGGTAAAAACATAGTTCCTATATGGAACTTTGGTAGGGGATGTGTATAAAAACAAAAATAAAATTCAAGGGTATACTCGATTTAAATTGCAACCAGGGATTTGATATTGGTTGCTAATTAGTTAGTCTTTTTTGCTGGATTTCTGCTACGGTTCCTTATTGATGGAACCCTTGTATTCTCTTCATGTGAACCTTCCTATTGTGCCGTATACAGTTGTGGCCAAAAGTATTGACACCCCTGCAATTCTGTCAGATAATACTCAGTTTCTTCCTGAAAATGATTGCAATCACAAATTCTTTGGTATTATGATCTTCATTTAATTTGTCTTCAATGAAAAAACACGAAAGAGAATGAAGCAAAAAGCAAAACATTGAACATTTCACACAAAACTCCAAAAATGGGCCAGACAAAAGTATTGGCACCCTCAGCCTAATACTTGGTTGCACAACCTTTAGCCAAAATAACTGCGATCAACCGCTTCCGGTAACCATCAATGAGTTCCTTACAATGCTCTGCTGGAATTTTTTTTTGTAAATCTGTGTTTATTAAATTTTCATAAACAAGACATAAAGAAACAAACAGTACAACCGTTCTGGAACGGTAAACAAAACAAATGATGGTCTAATTATTCATTCTACAAAAGATTACACATATATACCAATCAAAGGTCTCCATCGAGGACAAGACCAATATGTAATTCACAGAGTACCTCTAAAATCTGGTACCCAAACAAAAAAGAAAGAAAGAAAAATTGAATATCATTCCATAACAATGTTTACAGTACAAAAGCAAAAGGAGCCGGTGTAAAGACACAGGGCACCCTCCTTATTCCCGTTCATAGACCACCCGGTTTAAGAGGAGAAAACCAAAAGAGTTGAGAGAATAAGAAGAAGCATAAGGAAGGAGAAAGTCAGAGAGAGAAAAGAGACGAGAAACAGAAGAGGAGGAAGGGGAAAGTGAAAACACCCGGGGGGAAGTCCAAGAGGCAATGCGGGCGCCGGCCCCACCACTAGGAGAAAATCCCCAGGCTTCAACCGATGGGCTCCCTCTGATGCCAAGAATCGCGGGCATTACCCATCAAACCAATAAACGACACTTCCAACTGTATCCTTCATCCCGGAGGACAGGGGCCTAAGAAAACAGGTCCCTGAAATTGGAAAAGTCCATAAATAGGATCCAATCCGTCCACGTTGCGGTAAATGAGTTTTGAGTACCTGCATACTCAGCTGAGCTTTCTTCCATTCGACAAAGGCGATCCATCTCAGTGTACCATTCTAGAATAGAGGGCTGGGTCGACTCCTTCCAATGGCGCAGAATAACGTTCCTGGCTGCGGCGAAGCAAAAGCGCTTGATATCTTTTTTGAGATTTTTAAAAGACCCAGGGATCAAGGAGAGCAGCGCCATTTCGGGGCCACTCGTCAACCGTTTGCCGGTGACCAAGCCATAATTCCTCACTACCTTGTCCCAGAACTCTCTGATCGGGGGACAATCCCACCAAATGTGCAGTAAAGTGCCTATATCAGACCCACACCTCCAACACTGGTCAGAAACCGCTGGATAAATTTTATGCAGTTTGTCTGGCGTATGATACCATCTCACAATCAATTTGTAACATTTTTCCCATTGCTGGACAGTTTGTGGTGACAGAAGGAAGCACCTCCCCCACTCTTCCTCAGATAATTCTCTACCCAATTCACGTTCCCACATAGACTGAAAGTGAAATTTGGTACCCGTGTCTTCTTCTACCAGAGTTTTGTACAGAGCGGAAATGCTCTGCTGGAATTTTAGTCCATTCTTCTTTGGCAAACTGCTCCAGGTCCCTGATATTTGAAGGGTGCCTTCTCCAAATTGCCATTTTTAGATCTCTCTACAGGTGTTCTATGGGATTCAGATCTGGACTCATTGCTGGACACCTTAGAAGTCTCCAGGGCTTTCTCTCAAACCATTTTCTGGTGCTTTTTGAAGTGTGTTTTGGGTCCTGCTGGAAGACCCATGACCTCTGAGGGAGATCCAGCTTTCTCACACTGGGCCCTACATTATGCTGCAAAATTTGTTGGTAGTCTTCAGACTTCATAATGCCATGCACACGGTCAAGCAGTCCAGTGCCAGAGGCAGCAAAGCAACCCCAAAACATCAGGGAACCTCCGCCATGTTTAACTGTAGGGACCGTGTTCTTTTCTTTGAATGCCTCTTTTTTTCTCCTGTAAACTTTATGTTGATGCCTTTTCCCAAAAAGCTCTACTTTTGTCTCATCTGACCAGAGAACATTCTTCCAAAACGTTTTAGGCTTTCTCAGGTAAGTTTTGGCAAACTCCAGCCTGGCTTTTTTATGTCTCGGGTAAGAAGTGGGGTCTTCCTGGGTATCCTACCATACAGTCCCTTTTCATTCTGACACTGACAGATAGTACGGGTTGACACGGTTGTACCCTCGGACTGCAGGGCAGCTTGAACCTGTTTGGATGTTAGCCGAGGTGCTTTATCCACCATCCGCACAATCTTGCGTTGAAATCTCTCGTCAATTTTTCTTTTCCGTCCACATCTAGGGAGGTTAGCCACAGTGCCATGGGCTTTAAACTTCTTGATGACACTGCGCACGGTAGACACAGGAACATTCAGGTCTTTGGAGATGGACTTGTAGCCTTGAGATTGCTCATGCTTCCTCACAATTTGGTTTGTCAAGTTCTCAAACAGTTCTTTGGTCTTCTTTCTTTTCTCCATGCTTAATGTGCTACACACAAGGACACAGGACAGAGGTTGAGTCAACTTTAATCCATGTCAACTGGCTGCAAGTGTGATTTAGTAATTGCCAACACCTGTTAGGTGCCTAAGGTAAGTTACAGGTGCTGTTAATTACACAAATTAGAGAAGCATCACATGATTTTTCTAACAGTGTCAATACTTTTGTCCACCCCCTTTTTATGTTTGGTGTGGAATTATATCCAATTTGGCTTTAGGACAATTCTTTTTGTGGTTTTTCTTTGAAGACAAATTAAATGAAGATAATAAGACTTTGTGATTGCAATCATTTTCAGGAAGAAACTGAGTATTATCTGACAGAATTGCTGGGGTGTCAATACTTTTGGCCACAACTGTAGAAAAGTGGGTTGGTGCGATGGCTTTGATGACCCACTTCTTCTTTGTGGGGGTAAGTGGTAGGATCTGCTAGGTTAGTTCTGCTATGGAGAGCAGGTAACTTCTTATACCAGCTCTGTAAGATTTTAGAGACGGTACTGTAGATGGGAAAAACCTTATGGATTTCCCACTAGGTTAGTTAGTTGGCTTCTTACTACTATGTAATTCTGCTGTTGGTGTGCAGTCAGGGATCCGCAGCTTAGGAGCGGGGTTCGCGACTGGGTGTTCCCCGTTCCTCTTCCGTTGGAGCCTGTGACGTACTTCTTCCTGGTATTGGCCTTGCCGGTGCTCACGTGACCTGTTGCATAAGCAGTCACCTGACCAGCCGCGTCAGAGGGGCCACGTCACTGTCGGTGTTAGCGGTGAAAGGGGAGCAGTCTAGGGGATTTCTATTGGAACAGTCAGTAGACTCGAAGTCACGCAGGTGCAGAGCGAGCAATGGGTTGGAGCGGGTCCCGGCAGCTGAAACACGTCCTGCCAGTAACGTCAGCATCGGAGCCCGGGAAACACAAAGGAGGCGGCACTGAGACAGCATAGAGAGGGCTAGAGGTGGGGAGGACACCAGGGAACAGCGATGACTCCATACTGAGTAAGTTCCTCCGCACTCCTCATCTGTACACTTTCTAAAACGTTTTGTACAACTTACAGGGGGGCTAGAGACATGGGGACCACTTCCCTGAATGCAGCAGATATGCTGCATTTAGGGTGCTTTCAGTTTGGAAAGCACAAGGGGGGGGTGACAGGTCCTCTTTAAGCCAAAGCTGAGGCTCGCAGGTCGCAGTCACTGCTCCCTTCTTGTACTCCATGTTGCTTGCCCTTCTTCTCTGTAGTTTCTGCCCTTAAAGAGGACCTGTCACCAAACCAGGCATGGTGATCTAATTACAGCACTGGATGCAGCATGTCTGCAGCATGCAGGCAAGGGGTCACCCAGCACTTGAGCAGCCCTGTACCCCGAGATAATACACTTAGAAAACGTACATGCTGCAGCCATTAAGGAGGTGGCCAGAGGCTGGAGCCAAAGGGCAGATTCACACCCCCTGCATTTTTAATCTGCCCACCGCTGCCAATCATTCTCTCCCTCTTCAGCAGCATTGAACAGAGTTTCTTTTTTTTTTTCCAGAACTTGCCGTTTGGCCCCGCCCCTCAGTGCCACCTGGGCACTCTCATATGTACAGAGGAGGACTCTCCCAAACATGTGTTACAGGGCCACCTGAGGCCCCACTCCAAAAGTTTCCTTACACTTGCTGGCCCGCTGAAAACTTGAATTGACGGCAGCAGAATGACATGGAGGTGGTGCTGCAGGGGGAGGGTAAAGCCCAACACACCAACAGGCACATAGTAGCCCACATTGTAAACTGTTATGGAATATGTATTACGCTATATCAGTATCAATGAGATAGGGACCACCCAAATATATAAGTAACAATAGTCCCTTCCGAATGTATGTTACAGGGCCACCTGAAGCCACTCAGGATAGAGCCCAACATACCAAGGAAATCGTTATAGCTGGCATTGTGAAGTGCTGAGTAATATCTAACTAGGGCGGCCGTCACACGGTTCAATATTGCGAACGATATCGTTTAAGCGATCTGCTTTTTGATCGCTTAAGCGATATCATTTGTGCATCGCTACGTTTTACAATGTAAAATCGCTTGATCGAGACATCGCAGATATGAGAGCCGGAGCTCATATCAAGCGATCATCGCTTGTTCAATCTGCTTCATCGTGGTGTGTGACACCACGATGAACGATCTCCCAGCGGCAGAGCTTATGCTGGGAGATGGTATCTATGGTAAACGTCGGGTTACTAAGCGCCGCACCTAGTAACCTGATGTGTACCATAGTTACCAGCGATTTCACTGCCCCACATCGCTGGTGAGTCTGTCTGTGTGACAGCTCACCAGCGATGTGAGGGATATTGTTAGCGATCGCGCGTGCACGTGATCGCTTACAATATCGCTCACGATATTGTAGCGTGTGACGGCCGCCTAAAAATTATTTATGAGGGAGGGACCTACAAAATGTGTAAGTCAGGGCCTCCCCAATTATAAAAGACAAACAAAACCGCTAAGTGTCACGGTTTGTGTAGAGAAATGTCGGACACCACCGCTCGCTGCACCGCTCATGGATTAAGACTGAACGGTTGCACGGCTTCACGCTGTGATCTCTTCCCGGCTTCCCAGGGGCACACTTCCAGTTGCAAGCCACGTTATATTATTTATTTATATAGCGCCATTGGTTCCCTGGCGCTTTACATGTGTAAGGGCAGAACCAGGACGAAAACATAAATAACGACGAATAAATCACACAGGTACATTAGGGCAGACATCCTGTCCATGATGGCTCACAGTCTATAGGGGATGGGTGGGAGACAATAAGAGGGGGAGAGGTGAGATGGTGCAGTGGATTAGGTCTAGGATTAGTGTGGGTTATAGGCTTGAAGGAAGAGGTGGGTCTTCAGGTTTTTCTTGAAGGTTCTCAGGGTAGGGGAGTGTCTGATGTGGTGTGGAAGAGAGTTTCAGAGTATGGCGGATGCACGAGAGAAGTCTTGTATACCGTTGTGGGAGGTGGAGATTCGGGGGGAGAAGAGAAGGAGTTCTTGAGAGGAGCGCAGATTGCGTAATGGGTGGTATTGGGAGACCAAGTCGGAGACATATGAAGGGGACAGGTTGAGGATGGCCTTGTATGTCAGGGTTAGGGTTTTGAACTTAGATCTCTGGGAAGTAGGGAGCCAGTCGAGGACTTGGCATAGGGGGGAGACGGGGGAGTAACGGGGCGAAAGGTGGATGAGTCGGGCAGCGGAATTGAGGATGGTTCAGAGGGATGAAGCGAGGAGGCCGGTGAACAGGAGGTTGCAGTAGTCGAGACGGGAGATAATGAGGGTGTGGACAAGCATTTTGGCAGTGTCATGGTCAAGGAAGGAGCGGATCCGTGAGATGTTTTTAAGCTGGAGGTGGCGAGGGCCTGGATGTGTGGCTGGAAGGAGAGGGCAGAGTCGAGGATTACACCGAGGCACTTGGCGTGGGGGACAGATGAGAGTGTGCAGTCGTTGACCGTGATGGTTAGGTCGGGTAGGGGGTGGGGGTGGGGTGGGGATAAAGAGCAACTTGGGGAGGAAGAGGAAGACGATGGAACTCCGTTTTATCCATGTTGAGTTTGAGGAAACGAGCGGAGAAGAAGGATGAGATAGCGGACAGGCAGTGTGGGATTTTGGATAGCAGAGAGGTGATGTCAGGGCCGGAGAGGTAGAGCTGGGTGTCGTCGGCGTAGAGATGGTATTGGAGGCCGTGGGACTCGATGAGTTGGCCTAGGCCAAGGGTGTAGATGGAGAAGAGTAAGGGTCCCAGGACTGAGCCTTGGGGAACTCCAACAGATAGGGTGATAAATGTTCTGGAGAGAAGTATGTCTGAACCTGTGGAAGCACCATATAGTAACACGAAATGGATGTCCTTCTAAAGACCCCCCCCCCCCTCGCCTCCAAGCTCCCCTGATATAAAAAGCCTGTCGATTTTTGGAAAATAAAGCTGCTTGGTAACCGGGCCAGTGAGTGCAACTTCTCTCCAGAACGTTTAAAACCGCTATATGTATACAAAGACTTAAAGGGAACCTGACCCCTCCAAATCACCCCCATCCTATTAATACCTGCCCTACACCACGACAGATCATTATTAGTGCTCCTTTTCTGAAGAAAGAAAAAAAAAAAGCGCTCTGTAAGGGCCGCTTCACACTGTGGTGTGATCCGGTCTGGGGCTGTCCGGGATGCCCCTGACAGCCGCGGACCAAATCAGCACACAGGACTGGGGGGCTAATATGCCCTCCGGTCCGGTGTGCAGCGCACGCGGTCCCGACTTATCAGCAGCGGGAACTGCGTGTGCTGCACACCGGACCGGTGGGCATATTAGCCCCCCAGTCCTGTGTGCTGATCCGGCCGCGGCTCTCAGGGGCATCCCGGACAGCCCCGGACGGATCACGCTGCAGTGTTAAGCGGCCCTTACATTGGAATAATCAACATTATACACTTACAAATCTGAGACTTCTTGGCTCTGAATAAGCTTCAGAGGGCGTCCCCTGTGAGACTAAGCCCTCCTAGGTGCTCATTATCACGTCCTGAATTATCCACCCTCTCTCTGTCTGTGCTGCTGTGATGTGCAGCTGAAGACAGGACTAATGATTTGCATTCTGTGAGTGATAGAGAGGAGGGAGGGTAAAGCCTGCACAAGCAGAGGAACACAGAGAGAGAGGGTGGATCCTGGAGCCTGCAAAACATCACGCCCTGAGGGCTAAAGAATATAGCCCCTGCTAATTATAATCACTAAGGAGTAAGTATTAAAACGTTTCTATGCACTTTCACAGGATGCTTTTAGGAGACAAAAGAAGTGTGAGATTAGTGATGGGATGCTGCAGGGACATGTTTTGCTAGCTTATGGAGGCGTTTTGGAGGTGACAGGATCCCCCTTTAAGGGAATATTTTTTTTGCTCATCTTTATTTAGTCTTATATACAAGTGATTATGCAGGAAAACTTGTTTAATATTTTTGCCTGTAAAAGACAATTTTAGTTTGGGTTTGGTAGTTGTTCTTGTGTATCTGTAAAAGTGGCGTAAGGCTAGGATCAGATCTGCGTCTGCCCCTAGCCTGGCGGATCCGGCAGAAACGTAGAAAAGTTCTGGCTCAGCGCATAGCGTTGCCAGCAGCTAATACTATGCGCCACCAGGCAATACATCTCTATGGCAACTGGACGTTTACCGCAGCCGTTGGCTCCACAGGAAATGCGCATTTGCAGAGCACACAGGAAACGCCGTTTGCATTGGTTTCCTGTGCGCTCTGCAAAAGCGCATATCTTGGAGATCCCTGTGGAGCCAGAGGCTGTAGTAAGCGTCCAGTTGCCATAGAGATCAATAGACACACAGCGCTGTCTGAGCCTAACCTGATACTGTGACAAACTTATCCCAGAAACATATGCGAGTCAGAAATGAATGCATATTCTCCAGGCTCTTCCCATTTAGTTTTATCACTTTTACATCCATTTCATCCTTTTCATCAGGCCCCCAGACCTCTTCATCGGGTCCAGCAGAAAATTACTCATGTTTTCCACTGACTTATACTGGACTCACTATTCGGTACAAATACGCAAGTATTACAAACTACTTGTTATGAATCTGGAGAATGCGAGTATTTCACTATTCACTCATCCCTATAGAATACAATTGTATTGCAAACACGTATATGTGTATGAGGGGTATTCTGCCAATACGCATGTAAGGCTGGTTTCACACTTGCGGACCCCTCCGCAGTATCCTGCGAAGGGGTCCGTAAGCTGAGCGCAGGCACCGTAAGTCCCTATGTTTAACATGGAGACACAGGTGCCTGCACTCTGATGACAGATTGGCGTGCACTTCTTGTGCGCACCCATTCACTGCAAAGTATGATTTGTACGCAGGCGGATGGTGCGGACGAGACTGTGATTTGTGCGCAAGCATCCGCATGCACACAAATCACATATTGCCGGCAATGGTGCATACGGCCATCTGCACCAGAGAGCAGGCACCTGCGTCCCCATGTTAAACATAGGGACTTTCCGGTGCCTGCGCTCAGCTTGCGGATCCCCTGCGCAGGATGCTGTGGAGGGGACCGCATTGTGAAACCAGCCTAAACCATGTGTATAAGAACCAGGGGTTGCATGTGCGTGGGTCTTTCCAGTAAAAGGCTATGAGAATTACAGAGACATTGACATGCATGTGCAGAAGGAGCCAAGAGCGGGGCCCATGGTCTGCATGATATGGTTTAGAATCAGCATTTGATGACAGATTCCCTTCATGAGAAAGATGCAAAAAATACATGAGAGTTTGACTTACTTGCCACTTTGTGCATTTCTTGCATACAAGCCTGGAGAAGTGAGCGATAATTCTTACTGACAAGAACCAACCTGTAAAATTAAATACCAATCACCTTAGTACACATGCATAGTTTAACGGTAAATTACAAATACATTAATCAAAGAAGCAAATATTACATCGAGTGGCATCAATGATGTCTATCAACTAACAACTACCCTAATGGGTCATATGGACAGATAGTCCTATTAGTATCCTCGTAACAGCATTTACATACTGAGCTTTACGTGTTCTGCTGGACGCTGATTCTTCGCTCTTTTGAAGGCCCACAAATATGCCATGCGACTCATTGAAAAGCTTTCTCAGGACTGGCGAGTACAGATCTTCGTCATTACGTATGAAGGCCAGGTGGCCTGTGGTTTGCACATGCTTGTTGTCTGTAGAGACAAAAAAAAAAAAATGTCTTGGTTATAGTTTGTCTATGGGGACAGAATTGATCACAAATAATTAATAGGCAGCAGATTTCTTAGCTTATCCTTTTCATATCAGACTAGATTGTCCAAAGGTGGTGCTCAAGCTTAAACAGGACTTGTCAGCAGGATATTCATCCCCAACTATAGGTATGGTGTAAAGCTCCATTAAAGCATTCTACAATCATACTTTTCTTGTAGAATTTCGTTGAGGATTTTTTTGAGAAATTTTCTCTTTATGCTAAAGTACTGTAGGGCGAATTGAACACAGGACCTCAGCCCTGCAAGGTTGCAGTGCTAACCACTGAGCCAACGGGCTGCCAAGGCTTAATAAAAATAGCAGTTTTAGCAAATTAGTAAACTGGGAGAGTTTTCCTAATATTTGGTGCAGATTTCACATGTGTGTCTGTAAAGTCATTGTGCACTTTTGACCAATCACAGGAAAGCAACAAAAGACGAAGAAATGTGAAATCTGCACCAAATAAAAGGAAAACCCTCCCAGTTTCTGTAGGATGATGTGGCAGCATGTGCCCATGCGCAGATGATGACGTAACACCGTGTATACACGAAGCAGCCCACGGCCATGCCAGTCGAGATGTTGACGGTACAGAGGAAGTTCTTTGTGTTCTTTGGCTCGCTAAATTCTAATCTGTGATCAAAAAGCAGCTTTGTAATATATCTTCACTGTAACTGTTGATATATGGGAAAAATGAAGTTACTATTCAAGGAACATAATGTACATACCTTTGGTGGGGTAAAGAGTTTCATAGAGAAGCAATTCTCCTGGTCCCCAATCGAAACCCGATACGTGTGTGAGGAAGCCCGAGTCCATGTACAATCTAAGTTAATAACAAAAGAAATAAAATAAACCCAATAAATCAATCAGTAAGGTGAACAGTTAAAAAAAAACCGCTACAGAAGACGAGGGCATGCAGCTGTGATTTATACCGGTGTTGTACAGTAGTAGCCTGCCGCCGTTGTCCAGATGACCACCACTCTATGTATTCTGGGCGCTGCTCTAACCTTGCTGGCTCAGCGCCACCAATAGCACCTGCCGGCCAATCAGAGCCAGCAGCTAACATCGGCGCATGATGTTGCATGAGGGCCTCTGATTGGCCGGAGGCTTACATCTACAGTAGCGAAGCTAGAGAGTTCAGAGCGGTGCCTGAAATACATACAGCACAGAACGGAGGACCGGTGGGAAAAGGGATGATGGTTTGTTGTATGTTATTCTTTTTTTTTTTTTACAGGTACTGTATGGTATGGCGCTGCAAGGATGGGGATATTGGGCGCTGCAAGGAGATGATGGGGATATTGGGAAATCATGGAAAAATAAGACATCCATTAAAAATAAGACTTAGCGCACCTTAGGGAGCGCAAATTAAAATAAGACGATCTTATTTTCGGGGAAACCGGGTAATAAACTGTAATCACTAGTAGGCTCCAGTAAAAACAAGTCCATGAGACCCTGCAATCTCCGACATCTTGTAGAGAGCATTCTGGTGATCGGTGGGGGTCTGACTGGTTGGGCTAGGACTGATACAGTAGTTTTCAGCAATCTTGTGGATAGGTGATAACTAATTCTAACACCTGTTTCATTCTATCAATACAGTAGGAAACATTTGATCGCTTCAGTTATTACTTCATAGCTTATTATCCCCGTCATGCAGTGATTACTGTTTTCTATGCCTTGACCTTGCAGTGCTGCACTGTAAAGAATAATGGAACAATAACTGACAGTAAGCAGGTTTTAGACTAGCTCACCCTTCAAAGAACAATGCAGCTAGGCTGCGATAACTAGTCTAAGGGCCCTTTCACATCAGCGTTTTTTTCAAATCGCGGCAGATGCGGTGAAAAAAACGCATCTGCCGCGATTACCGCGTACCGGCTGCACTTGCGGCACGGTTGCGGCAAGCCCCATACAATGTATAGGCGGGCTTGCGGCAGGTGCGGTTTTGGCACTTGCAGCAGGTGCGGCCGCGAAAAAACCGCAGCTGACCGCGTTTTTTTCGTGGCCGCACCTGCCGCAAGTGCCAAAACCGCACTTGCCGCACCTGCCTCAAGCCCGCCTATACATTGTATGGGGCTTGCCGCAACCATGCCGCAAGTGCAGGCGGTATGCGGTAATCGTGGCAGATGCGGTTTTAACCACATCTGCCGCGATTTGAAAAAAACGCTGATGTGAAAGGGGCCTAACAGCCGCACTTGCGGTTCACTTGCGGCAAGCCCCATGCAATGTCTATGGGACTTGCGGTAAGTGTGCGGCAGATGTGGTCGCGAAAAAAAAAACGCGGCAGACCGGGTAATTTCATGGCCGCATCTGCCGCAAGTGACGAAACCGCAACTATACCGCACTCGGCATGACATTGCATGGGGCTTGCCGCAAGTGAACTGCAAGTGCGGCTGTTAGGGTGTTTTCACATCTGCGTTTTTCGTAATTCGCGGCAGATGCGGTGAAAAAACCGCATCTGCCGCGTTTGCCGCATAACGGTTCCACTTGCGGCACGGTTGCGTTTTTTTTCCATAGGAAGTATAGGGGGACTTGCGGCAGATGCGGCAAGTGCGGTTTTGCATTTGCGGCAGGTGCGGCAGCGAAAAAAACCGCGGCTGACCGCGGTTTTTTTCGCTGCCGCACCTGCCGCAAGTGCAAAACCGCACTTGCCGCATCTGCCGCAAGTCCCCCTATACTTCCTATGGAAAAAACCGCAACCGTGCCGCAAGTGGAACCGTTATGCGGCAAACGCGGCAGATGCGGTTTTTTCACCGCATCTGCCGCGAATTACGAAAAACGCAGATGTGAAAGCACCCTTATGCGGTAATCGCGGCAGTTGCGTTTTTTTCACTGCAACTGCCACGATCAGCGATTACCGCTGATGTGAAAGGGGCCTTAGGCTGGTTTTGCACTTGCATTTTTTTTGCGCACGGCCATATCAGGATGAAAACGAGTTCACCCTGATCTGGTCGTGTATTTGCAAACACATGTGACCGAAGCTGTCGGATGTCTGATTCAGCCGGAGAGAGGATGGGATAAAATGTAATAAAATGTATTCTGCATACATAGATAATATGTGAGCACCTGTGGAGGGGCTACAGGAGTGGTTTTATACCACTATTTTATTACTAACACTGTTTGAAGTCCCGTCGGCTTTTGCCAGCACAGTGGGACTGATCTATCTACAGAACGGTCAGAAATGACGTAGAAGCAAGATCTACACCTATTCTGAAAGTTCCTTACTTCAGAACTGTCAAATGCGGCATAGGAGTGTCGTCTACGTCGCATTGGACAGTTCTGTGAGTATAGAACTTTCAGAATAGGTATAGATCGTGCTTCTAAGGCACATTTGACAGTAGAAAGAGCAGGAAAGTTCCATGTGATGAATATTGGTAAGGAATATTGCCATAATTCCCCATATTCCATTTCTCCCAGAAAACAATTTGAAGGCACATCTCACTCACAAAGAAAGCCAGAGACCATTCATCCTGGGCAGCAGCAAATGGTAATTAGTATGTAGATGAAAGCCGACTGTCCACACAACAGGACTCATCCTTAACTTTGATGTGGTAATCAGGTAGATGTATGGGGCTTCCTCAGGACTGGGGTTTTGCCAAAAGGTGACACGTCCAAGGCAGACTGGAAGGCACCGTGACTATAACATTAATATTTCATGAGCCGTGCGGTCTATGAACATGGCAAGCGTAGATACATGATCGTGACGTCTAGGCGGTGACAAGCATGGTATTCACATGGATGTAGGATAACTGTAAGCCATCTAAACAGGATATTGGCTAGTAGGGTGTTCTCAGAGTAGGCATGTTTCACATCCAGACGAAGATAAAATCATAACTAAAAATATGAAAGTATTATCTTCCGTCTGCGATGCCCATGGACACGGCTAGGGAACATTATAGAATTCAGGTGTCCATATCTCCCCTCAGAGGGGTGGGAGTTGTGAGACATCCCAGAGGTGTGAGATGGGTGGAGACAGGGGCAACCCATAATGTATAAAAATCATCTGCCCCATCTCCACCTGGTATTTCTTCTGAATGGGCATTTTTCCACCAAGGCCAGAGATTACCCAAGGAACAGATTGGTGCAACGCCGCCCTTGTGGTGCCATCAGCACTAAGGTAACTGCTCACATGTGTGTGTAATTCTGTGTATTCCATTCCTCCTTTTATTGGCATATCTGACTAATATTTGTAACATCTGAATAATAACTGTAAATATTAATATCTAGTGTACCATTAGGGTGATTAAATATATAAATTTAATCTTGAGTTGCTCTTTCTATCTTGATCACGATTCCCACGTCCGTGTGCTCACATAACGCTACCTGGGTTGGTTTCTGACCCAATATAAGCCCGACCACGGACCGGACTTATATTAAACGAGAAGCTGGTGGCAGCAATTGTGCTTGGGGTTATTCAGGGCCTCTGGCAGTGACGGGGTGGAGGAGATTATATGTGCTTCTGGCTGCGGGCTAGAAGACATAGGGTACCTTTACACGCCGCTACGGCAGGATGGATGCATCCCGCTACTTCACGTGCACAAGCACGCTCAAACGGTTACAAACGCTCAACGCATCACCTTTACACGCCGCCATAAGGTGCGCTACGCTACGTGACATCTGTAACTAGCTGCATCGCCGGGTGTCTCAAGTAGCCATCTGTAGCTCAGCGTACCCGCTTCACACGCCGCCACCACAGAGTGATCTGGGAGCAACAAAGGCAGGACGTAAAACAAATAGGCGTGCCACAGTCCTGTACACCGCGCCCAAACCACAACCATTGGCCAACACTACGGAGTTGTGATTGGTCACGACGGAAAGGGCGGATGGCCGAGACGTGACGTACTAGTGATCGGACTGTGGCATCTTCCACCAATGATCGCACATGGGGCGCGGATAACACGGAGCCAGGGTCACGCCTTAGCTACATTGCAGCTACATCGCAGGGTGTTCAGAGTTCCCTTCCGTAACTTCTTTACACGCCGATGCATCTTGCTACCATCGGCTTTGTAGCTCTCTGTTTTCGAGCAGAGGTCGTAAACAGATGTATCTGTTGCCGGCTGTATCGTCACGTCTTCAGACGCCGCTACGACGGGCTATATTGGCGCTACAAGCTACATTTGTAGCCTGTAGCGGGATGCATCCATCCTGCCGTAGCTTGCGTGTAAAGGTACCCATATACCACACTCAATGAGAGGTGCCTTAATAAACCAGCACAGGCAAGGCAGCTGCGGCCCTTCTTTATCCTCAGGCAGTTCTCTGACTGACCTGGGTTTAACAGGAGGCGCTGTGGAGCTGCCAGGTTCAGGTCACGATTCACCACATTCCACGCTACCGACAAAAGCCGACAGGACTTTAAACACTGATTGTAATAAAGTAATGGTATAAAACCAGTCCTGCAGCCCCTCCCCAGGTGCCCACATATTATAAATATGCCCCCAATAAATGTTATTAATATTTTGAACAATAACATAGGGCATAAGCCCTTTTTCTTAGGCAGGGGTACATGCTTCTGAGGTGAAGGAACTCGTCTCTGGGCATGCTCAGTGATCCTGTCTGGATCTGTCCATCATTGAAATACATTAAATTTGTAGCCGCATTAGGACGCATCCGGATGCATCAGGATTTTTTTTACAAACTCAAAAATCGCCACATGGTGCAGCCGGGGAGGAGGTCAAATGGATGCAGTGATAACGATCCGCCAAATATGTGATCCAAACACATGTGCTTGTGGCCCCATTTTCAGTATAGTGACACAGGCCTGATCAGGAGTCTTCAGGATTTTGGATGAATTACAACGCAAGACAAAAAAATGTAAATGTGAAAGCACCTTTATCTGGCATGAAAATGATGGCTCATTTGATTTCTTCATATGACAGATATATCCTGCGGAATGGCTGGTGAGGAGGAGGAAGACAGGAGCTTATTTCTTCTACATGTATAAACTACAAATATCAGATAAGCCAGCAACATTTGATCCTAGGTTGTCACTGGTGTGGTTTCCAAGAACGGGTTCTTTGCCTATCATGTAGAGGTCTAATGGTGGGTTTACACACACCAATTATCTGTTCAATCTCTGAACCAATCTCTGGTTGCAGTGAAATCATGGATACATTGCTCCATGTTGTACACAGCCACAAAATGGAGCAATGTATCCATGATTTCACTGCAACCAGAGATTGGTTCAGATATTGAACAGATAAATTGGTGTGTGTAAACCCACCATCAAGGCCACTTCACACGCTAGGATGTTGTTAACGATATCGTTGAAACGTCACGGACTTGTGATCATTCAAACGATATCGTTTGTGCGTCGTTGAGTGTAAACGAATGATGTGGGAAAGAAAAATCGTTGGATCGTTCCTCACAAAAATAAGATCCTGACCTCAAACCTATCTTTCGTCGTCCATTTAACGTTCTGGGAAGCAGCAACATCGTTCAGTGTGACACCTTTTTGAACGATGTCGTTCATAATTCTCCTATTCCTGTCGCTATTTAACATCGTTCAATCATTCTTCTCCAAATGGCTGGAGCGTTGCCAAATTTAAGATAGTTAACGATATCCTTGTGTGTGATAACGCACTAACGATATCTGAAGGATCGCGGTCACGTGACATAGCTAACGATCTCGTTCACCTATATCCTAGCGTGTGAAGAGGCCTTACGGCCACGTGCACATGTCGAGTATTTGGTGAGTTTTTTTACCTCAGGATTTGTAGCCAAAACCAGGAGTGGGTGATAAATACAGAAGTGGTGACGTGTTTCTATTAAGGTGCCGTCACACACGACAATATTGCTAGGCAATTTCACTGGCAATTTGCTGGTTGCAGTGAAATCATGGACACATTGTTCTATTTTGTTGCTGTGTACAAATGGAACAATGTGTCCATGATTTCACTGCAACCAGCAAATTGCCAGTGAAATTGCCTAGCAATATTGCCGCGTGTGATGGTACCTTCAGACTTTTCCTCTGACTCTTCCACTCCTGGTTTTGTCTACAAACCCTGAGGTAAAAAACTCATCAAATACTCAGCGTGTGCACGTGGCCTAACACTCTGACAACCCTGTGTCACAGTGGTCAGAAGCGTGGTTATCATACCTGCTACATGCATTGGCACAAGCAATCACTGTGCCTGTTGTGTAGTGATATGGTACACTGCCATCCCTGGCTTGAAGTGGCCTGATGTTGTGCCACTCATAGCTCACAGTGGCCCTGTTGTCACCATGACTAACTTGGCTATAGAACATGGGCTGCATTAGGAGTTCAGCTTAAAAAGCAAATTTTAGGGACCCCAAAAACACAGGACTGTGCTGACACTGGCACATGTCACACATACACAGGGGGCATAGACGGGGCACCCCAGAGCACGCTGTACATAGAGGACATAGACGGGGGCACCGCAGAGAACCCTATACAAAGGGGACATAGACGGGGGCACCGCAGAGCAGGGGGTACACAGAAGGCATAGACAGGGCATTGCAGAGCACGCTGTACACAGAGGGCATAGACGGGGCATCGCAGATCACGCTGTACACAGGGGGCATAAACGGGGCACTGCAGAGCACACTGAACACCGGGCTTAGACGAGCCTCTGCAGAACACACTGTACACAGAGGGCATAGATGGGGGCACCGCAGAGCAAGGTGTACACAGAAGGCATATACAGGGCATCGCAGAACACACTGTACACAGGGGGCATAAACGGGACACTGCAGAGCACACTGAACACCGGGCTTAGACGAGCCTCTGCAGAGCATGATGTACACAGGGGCATAGACGGGGCATCGCAGAACACACTGTACACAGAGGGCATAAACGGGGCACTGCAGAGCACACAGAACACCGGGCTCAGACGAGCCTCTGCAGAACACACTGTACACAGAGGGCATAGATGGGGGCACCGCAGAGCAAGGTGTACACAGAAGGCATATACAGGGCATCGCAGATCGCGCAGTATACAGGAGGCATAGACTGGGCACTGCAGAGCACACTGAACACCGGGCTTAGACGGGCATCACAGAATACACTGTACACAGAGGGCATAGACGGGGCATTGCAGAGCACGCTGTACACAGAGGGCATAGACGGGGCATTGCAGAGCACGCTATACACAGGGGCATAGACGGGGCATCACAGAACACACTGTACACAGAGGGCATAGACGGGGCACTGCAGAGCACACTGAATTAGACGAGTCTCTGCAGAGCACGCTGTACACATAGACGAAGGGGTCACACTGATCACACTGTATACAGGACATAGACGGGGCATCACAGATTACGCTGTACACAGGTTACCGTGTCTGCCGGCTGCTCGTCCAGCTCCTCCATCATTCTGCACTTCCAGCTTCCCGCTTGCTATCAGTAAGACCGGGGCTGTCCTCCTCACCGCCTGCACCGGCCCTGACAGGAAATCCTGACACTGCTGCCGTCGTCACTGGCCACACCCGCCATTCTCCAGAGGCTGAGCCTGGCAGACATCAGTAATGCGCCCTCTCTCACAGCACGGTCATGGTGCATCACACACCCACAACCATGCAAAGAACGATTACAAGAAGAAGACGATGTTGAAGTTGGTTTCTTATTCGTCCAGTTTCATGTTTGGCTATTTTTTATTTTCTGATATTTACAGGTTTTTCAATAAAAAGAAAACATTCTGAGTATTTAATACTATGCAGTCATGTGCCCTGTTGTGAATACACTTAAAAACGGTTATAAAAATTAGAAGACTGGCACAAAAATGGGCATCAAAGTGGGCACTGAGGTATTGTATTGAAGGGGTTAAATAGCTTTGGGCCACTGATCTAACACTTGATTTACATACCTAGTGTTGCCTCACATCAAATTCATGTCACTCCAGCCTGGCCCAAATGGGTTCTGGGCATCAAAACTGGCATCAAAGTGGGCAAATGGCCCATTTTCACAGATTTGAATAAGTAACAGACGTTTTTAAGGGGATAAATAGCTTTGGGCCACTGATATAACACCTGATTTACATACCTACTGATGCCCCACATGAAATCTATGTCACTCCAGCCTGGCACAAAAGGGTTCTGGGCATCAAAACTGGCATCAAAATGGACAAATCGCCCATTTTCACAGATTTGAATAAGTAACAGCTGTTTTTTTTTGTTTTTATTTTTAAATATAATTTTTATTGAATTTTTTGTCAATAAAACCTTACAGCAATTCGTGTTCGTAATATAACATTAATCACTGTCACATCAACAAATGAAAACATATTAAAACTTCTTAAAACTTCCCCCCCACCAACTCCACTGCATAATCCTTCTCCATTAGGAATCTATCAACATTACTGTCTTGTTGTCCCCGTCACTCTCAAATCACCCAACGTACCCTGTATGTCTTCATAGCAATACCATGTTGTATCACTAAATGGTCTGACCACCTCGTCTATTTCTGATGAGATGGTTTAATATAAATGGTCGCCACATCCCAAAGAACCTCCCCGCCTTAGTTTCCTTATCAGTTTCAGAATCAATCTTTTCAAGCAGGGCCGGGACGACAGCTAGGCGAACCTAGGCGATCGCCTAGGGCGCCATCTTGGGCAGGGCGCATTCCCGCCTGACCGGAGTCCGGTCACCACCGCCCGGCCTTGGAGTTGCGGGGAGAAGCTGCGGCAGGGAGCGGTGGGCGCCGCCATGTTCTTTGTAGCTGGCGTCCACTAACAGTACAGCCGGTCAATAGAGGTTGAGACCTCTACACAATGGCCGCGGTCTCCAATTAGCCGCGGCCATTTTGTTGAAGTCTCAGCTTCCACCGACCGGCTGTACTGTTAGTGGGCGCCGGCCACAAAGAACATGGCGGCGCGCACCGCTAGCTGCCGCAGGCCCGCAGCTACTCCTCGCAGGCAGTGTCCTGCAGATGTGCGCCCTCCGGGCTCCGGCACCCCTGCTCCGCATCCACAGCTCCCCCCAATGGTAAGGTATGCTGGAGGCTGTGGGGGAGACAAGGAGGCTGTGGGGGAGACAGGGAGGCTGTGGGGGAGACAGGGAGACTGTGGGCGAGACAGGGGGGCTGTGGGGAAGACAGGGGGGCTGTGGGGAAGACAGGGGGGCTGTGGGGAGACAGGGAGGCTGTGGGGGAGACAGGGAGACTGTGGGGGAGACAGGGAGGCTGTGGGGGAGACAGGGAGGCTGTGGGGGAGACAGGGAGACTGTGGGGGAGACAGGGAGGCTGTGGGGGAGACAGGGTGGCTGTGGGGAGACAGGGAGGCTGTGAGGGAGACAGGGAGGCTGTGAGGGAGACAGGGAGGCTGTGGGGGAGACAGGGGGGCTGTGGGGGAGACAGGGGGGCTGTGGGGGAGACAGGGAGGCTGTGTGGGAGACAGGGAGGCTGTGGGGGAGACAGGGAGACTGTGGGGAGACAGGGAGGCTGTGGGGAGACAGGGAGGCTGTCAGGATGGAGGGATGCAGTCAGGATGGAGGGAGGCTGTTGGTATGGAGTCAGGATGGAGGGATGCAGTCAGGATGGAGGGAGGCTGTTGGTATGGAGGAAGGATGGAGAGAGGCTGTCAGGATGGAATAGGCTATTGGGATAGAGGGAGGCTGTCAGGATGGAGGGACATTGTTGGGATGGAGGGAGGCTATCGTGATGAAGTGAGGCTGTCGGGATGGAGGAAGGATGAAGTGAAGCTGTCGGGATGGAGGAAGGAAGGAAAGAGACTATCAGGATGGAGGAAGGCTGTCGGAATAGAGGGAAGCTGTTGGGATGTTGTCTATATGGCTGGCAGCCATCTCTATTGCGTACGGCCAGCAGTAGTCTCTATCGTGTATTCTCTATTGCGTACGGCCAGCAGTAGTCTCTATTGTGTATTCTCTATTGTGTATGGCCAGCAGCAGTTTCTATTGTGTAGTCTCTATTGTATGTATAGCCAGCAGCATTCTCCATTGTGTATACGGTCCGCAGCCATCTCTATTGTGTATACAGGTAGCAGCTGTCTCTATTCTGTATTCTCTATTGTATATACAGCTATTGTGTTTAGCGTTATAGAAAAGAAGTTGCAACACACAATCAGCGGTGTTTATTCACTCTTTGTGGGGTGGTGCTTCAACAGGCATATAGTCAACAGGCATATGGTGGACTATATGCCTGTTGAAGCGCCACTTGCGGTGTGAAACGGCCATCGCCTTTGAGAACCCCCCGTCCTCCCACCCGCACCATGTAAGACCACACGAAGAGGGAATAAACACCGTTGATCCTACAATGTTGCAACTTAATTTCTATAACGCTAACCGGAAGTGATGAACCGCTAACTGGAAGTGTGGACTGGGTTGTTTGAGTGCTCAGCAGGCTGAATGCCGGAGCGCTGGTGATCAGGAAGGGGGCACCCTGAAGCGATCTGCAAGCTGCAGCTCTCCAGAAACACTGTGGACAGATTGGTGCTGTCACCAAGAATCATCAGAACCGTGACTGATACAGCTATTGTGTATTCAGTTCAAAGCGGTCTCAAGTGTGTGTGTGTGTGTGTGTGTGTGTGTATGTAATATATAATAGAGAGAGTGTAAAAAAAGGAAAAACAGCACAAAAAATAGAAAAAAGTGGACTTTATTGCCCAATGCGTGGCCACGGGGGGCGCCGTTTGCCTTACCTGCCTAGGGCACCAAAATGCCTTGTCCCGGCACTGTTTTCAAGCATCATAATCGTCTTTAGTTCTATCTGCAATTGCCTCACTCATGGAGGTCGGTTCTCTAACCATGTCGCCAGGATGAGTCGTTTAAAAACAATTGACACGGTGTGAAAAAGTGTGGCCTTCTCCTTGGAGATGCTCATGCTATTAGTCGCGTGGAAGACCCATAGATTTTTTTCCAGTGGTATATTTATGCCCAGTAGAGGGTTCAGCCAGCCTCTCACCTCCTCCAACTGTCTCCTGATCGGGTCGCACTCCCACATCCCATGAAAAAGATCTGTATTATATGTGTTGCAGCGTGGCATGATTGTTTTCTATTGGGATTTTGTCTTGTGGGTGGAAGGTTGAAACCGTAGATAGCATTATGAATGAATCTAAAATGAGTGTCTCTCCATCTTTCATCCTTAATATAGTGACGCATTGTGTTCCACCCTGTCAACACCACCTCCCCCATCTCTACATCGCCCAGTCTAGTCTCCCAACGTCCAAAGAGTACCCCTGATCCCCCCGGCAGCAAGGCCCATCTTAGCACCGCATTGATGAGTGAGATGTTAATTTCAGATGCCTGCCTGTTCAACAATGTGTCAAGTTCCAAATTTTGGCATTCCCTCCTGACATCCCTTAATCTTGAAATCAAATGATGGTGTAATTGTGCGCATTGTAGGTAGTGAGAAGATGTGAGGCGTCCTTTGCTAAAAATTTCCGCCATCGTCAGCCATCTCCTTTCTTGTGTGTGTAGGAGGTCTCCCACCACCCCGATACCTCCCTCCCTCCAGGATCCAAACAACACGTTTTCCCTACCTTGAGGGAAATCTGGGTGGCTCCATAGTGGTAGATATTTTGAAATCTTCCATGACAACCCCAGTTTGCATCTAATAGCCTTCCATGTCGCCCTTGTGTCTCTGATTAGTATAGACTGTTTAATTTTGGGGCTCAGCGTCGTCCCTGTTGAGTGCAATATTGCCGTCAGGCTCCATGGCTGCACCACTCCGCCTCCAGCCAGAAGTCAGAGTGATTGCTGGTGCCTTTTAGCCAGTCAATTATGTGTCTAGTCAGGCATGCTAGGTTGTAACCCCTTATGTTTGGGAATGTTAAACCTCCCTCTTCCTTAGAGTACATTAGAGCTCGAAGACTAATTCTGATCTTCCTCCCCTCCACAAAAATTTAGTAAAGGCTCTATTCAATTTGCATAGAAAGGTAGGGGCACCGGGCACCATCAGGACTATTGGTCCTTCTTATTGCTCCATAAAGACAGACCGCTGTCTTTCCCCCAGCCACCTGGTGGTGCTACGCCTACATAAGCCGGTCAAACATATACAGTCCAGGTATAGAAAACAACTAGGCGGCACTCACCGTTTGTTCGTAGGTGCTTTCTTTATTGAAGAGGTGCGGGGAGGGGGTGCATGAAGGTACAGACAACAGGTCCTGCTTCGCGTTTATGTTTTCTATACCTGGGCTCTATTCAATTTGTTCACATCCGTATGTTTCAGTAGAAGCAGTAAAGTTTGCATGGGTAGAGTAGCCGTGAGAAGCTGACCATCTTGATTAGATGAGCTCGCCCAGTAGGGACAGCGGTAGGTCCTTCCATCGTTCTAGCTCTTGTTCTATTTTTTGGATAAGAGGGCGATAGTTCAGATGATAGATGTTCCTTGTATCTTGACTCAACTTATTCCCAAATACCTGACCGACTCCTTTGCTATAGGAATCCATGTAAAAGTGTTACTATCTAGGACGTCATGGGGTCCCCCCCGCGCGCCCCAAGAAAGGTAAAGGAGTTCGCATTTGAATTATTTAACTTGAAGCCTGAAAAGCTCCCAAAATGCTCCAGGTTCCTCAGCGCGCCCAGGAGGTCCCCCACGGGGTCGGCCATATACAGGGCTATATCATCCGCAAAGAAATTGGATTTCACTTCCCTGGTGCCCACCTTGATACCCCGGAAACTTCGATTCCCATTAATATATCGGGACAGCGGCTCCACCGCCAGATTAAAGAGCAGTGGCGACAGTGGGCAACCCTGTCGAGTTCCTCTTTCTAACGTGAACATTCCGATAGAAATCCAGGTGTGTGTATCCTTGCTTTAGGGTTCGTATAGAGCGCCGTTAAGAAATGTCTAAATCCCCCCGAATCTCGAATCTATCCAGCACCTGCCCCAGCCATGTCCAACCCACACTATCGAACGCTTTTTCCGCGTCTAATAGGACCATGGCCGGGGTCCCCCCTTTCCCCTGTCCAACTAGTCTCGCCGCTTCCAGTACCATCATTGCTCTTCTAATGTTAGCCACCGCAGGATTTTCCCTCACAATCCCGCCTGCTCTTCCCCCAATATGGTTGGTAATATTTTGGCCAATCTTGAAGCCATGATCTTGGACACCAACTTCAAATCTTGATTGATCAGGGATATCGGACGCAAGTTAGCTGGGTCGTCCGTATTCTTGTCTCCTTTTGGGAGCAGTCTAATATAAGCCACGTTCATTTGGTCAGGTATTTTTTCTCCCCTTAGAAAACCATTGTAAAGGGATTTAAGTGGGGGGTTATTTGGTCCTCTAGGAGCTTATAGAGACTCGCTCCAAACCATCAGGTCCCGGAACTTTGTGTATATTAAGTTCTTTTATCACTTGTTTGATTTCATCGTCAGTGATGTCCTTATTTAATCAGTCAGATCGTCTTCCCCTAGATGTGGTATATTCACTTCTCCCAGCCACCCCCGCCCTCCTTCTAAGTCATTAGTACGTGCTTGTAAAGGATGAGTAGTAATTTCTCAGGATGGAATTCACTTCTTTTGGGTCAGACGTGAGGGCACCCCCTGGTTTTTTCATTGTGGCTATATGAGTCATTGATCTTTTCCCTTTCGCTAGGTGAGCTAGCAGCCTCCCTGCCTTATCCCCGAATCAATGAAATTCTGCATCTCTCGCCATCCTACAGATGATTTCCGTTGTTTAGCCCATGTGTCAAAGTCCCTCTTTGTCGTTATCCATTGTTGTTTGTTGTCAGGCGTCGGGTCGGTCTGGAATCGTGTGTATGTCAACTCGATGCTGTATCCTCCAGATGTCCTGTACTCCCAAGTCATCTGCCATGCCCTGTAGAGGGGTCAGTTGTCCCCCCATTGCGTTAAGGTCAGTAGGTTCATTAGTGTGGGTCCTATCTTCCCCCTCGTAAAAGACTTCGTTCATGTCGCCCCCTATTATGACGTTCCCTTTGATAGTGGGTAATAAAGTCGATCCCAGGGTTCGAAAAAAATTGGGGCGATTAGAATTGGGTGCATATACATTGTGGATGTCTAACAGACCACTAGGAGTCTCCAGTACTGTTCGCACATGTCGACCCAAATCATCGTGTTGGCATTCAATGAGCTTATGTGGGAGAGATTTACTGACCAACGTAATAACTCCCGCTTTCCGCCCCTGTGCACCCGAGCCAATATACAGACCCCACCCATAGCTTGTGCATTCTGAACATATCCTGCTGCGCCAGGTGGGTTTCCTGAAAGAGGACAATATCTCCCCGTAGCCGCTTTAGATGTCTAAGGACCATCACCTCTTTTCAGGGGACTTAAAGCCCTTCACATTCCTAGTGATGACTTTTACCATTGGCGAAACAGGCTATTGGGTCAGAATGATACACAATAGACGGCTTGGATTATAAGAATCCCCCCCCTCTTCTTCGAGAGGCGGCAAGCTCGCTGTCAAGATTCAACAGGTGATCTGAGTATGAAGTTGCAAACAATAAATTTAACTTCTCTACAATTCCCTTATAGATAATGCAGTATAAAAATTCTCCCTCCCAAACCATCTCCCCATTTCCCACCCCCCTCCCTCCTTCCATTAACCAAGAAACATAAGTCACTTCCATTTTTTCCGGTATATTCACCACCTCTCGGGATGTCGCCCCGGCCTTATGTCATTTGAGGTGCTGGAACGGCATTTACGAATGTCTGGGGACAAGTTAGGTCCAAGGCACTATTCATCTACGGTGCCAAGATGGACTCATGGTGGTCACCCAAAAGTCAGCGAGTGCACCGAGAAGGGAACCAAAGAGCAGGGAAAAAAACAACAAAAAACAAAAAAAAAAAACACAGTAATCAGCTCAGCGTCTCTGCATTGATCAGGTACCTCATCGTGACTCGTAAAGGCACTCCTCACGAACAGCCATGTAGTCTATGGGGGCATCTCCTTTAGCCCTGTGTGGCCGCATGTAGGGGGGAATCACCCCTGGATCGACTTCCTCGGGGGCTTTGAGCGGTGGACCCGCCGGTCATGCTCCTAAGGGTTCGCATTGCCTCTAGGGGATCCTTCCAAAGTGGAAAGAACCATCTTCGTTTCTGGTTTTAAGAGTCGCTGGGTAAAGTAATTGAAATTGTACGCCTTTCTTGTATAGCATACTGCAGACCTCGCTGTAGGCCCGTCTCCTCTTCACCCGTTAGGCGAGAAGTCCTCAAACAGCACCACTCAGTGTCCCTGGATCTCAAGTGGTTGGCGCCTCGCTCTGAATGTCCGCAAGAGTTTGTCCTTATCTTTAAAATCTAGGTAGGGAGCGATCACTTGTCTGGGTTTCTGCAAGTTGGAGCCGTTCCTGCCATCATTTGGGATCGCGGCCCGTGGTCTCCCACTGGGACTTGACATAGGGCCCACTCCATGCGCCCTTTCCACCCTGCACTTGGATGATACACCCAGGACCTCTGGGGTTCTTCTCAAAAATATCGTTTAGTAGGTGGTAGGGAACTGTCTCGGGGAGGCCCACTATATGTAAGTTATTCCTCCTCGAGCGATTCTCCAGGTCTTCCATTTTGTCAACCATCCACACATTTTGTTTATTAGAGTCCTCCAGTGCTTGCTCTATGGTTACCAGCTTGTCCTCCATGTCTGACACTCTATTCAAGTTGATCAATTCTATTGGCATGTTGTGCTGTGGTCGCTCTGATCTCCTCTAAGGCCCCCTACATAATCTCCCTCACCACAGTGGTGATGTCAGATTTGAGATATTCTGCAACCTCCCGTGCCAGTAGCTTTAACTCCCCTGGGGGCCACAGCCCCCACTGTTGCACCTTCTTGCCTGTCCGGTGTTGGTTGCTGCGCTCGTTCCACTCTCCACGCTATCCTCCCTGCTCCCTCCGCTCTGACCTCAATTGCGGCTGGGTGCCTCGTTGTCCCGCTTCCCTCTCGGTGTCTCTGCTGGGGCCGTCGCCATCTTGGGCCTCCTTCCCCGCTCTCTCCAGAGCCTGTATCTGCTTTTCCTCTGCCTGTCGCGCTGCGTAGCCAGCGCTCCAGGCTGCGGCTAGTGCCCGCAATGTCATCGGCGTGTGTGGGGACCGGATGGGTGTCGCACGGTCTGTATTGCCGCTCTATAGCCGGGCACGGCGTCGGAGCTCACTCACTCCGTGGTGTCCACGCCGGTGCCGGAATCGGAAGTAACAGCTGTTTTTAAGGGGTTATATAGCTTTGGCCAACTGATATAATACCTCATTTACATACCTAGTGATGCCCCACATCAAATTCATTCACTCCAGCCTGGCCCGAATGGGTTCTGGCATCAAAACTGGCATCAAAGTGGGCAGAGATCCAATTTTCACAGATTTGAATAAGAAACAGCTGTTTGTAAAGAGTTAAATAGCTTTGGGCCACTGATCTAATGGTACCGTCACACGCTAGGATATCGTTAACAATATCGTTGAAACGTCACGGATTTGTGATCGTTCAAACGATATCATTAGTGCATCGTTGTGTACACGAACGATGTTGGAAGGATAAATCGTTGCATCGTTCATCAAAAATTTGAGATCCGGACCTCAAGCCTATCGTTCGTTGTCCAATTCATGTTCTGGGAAGCAGCAACATCGTTCAGTGTGACACCTTTTTGAACGACGTTGTTCATATTTCTCCTATTCCTGCTGCTTTGTAAAATCGTTCAATCATTCTTCTCCAAATAACTGGAGCATTGTCAAATTTAAGATCGTTAACGATATCCTTGCGTGTGACAACGCACTAGCGATATCGAAAGGATCGCGGTCACGTGACATAGCTAACGATATTGTTCACGTATATCCTAGCATGTGAAGGTACCTTAACACCTGACTGATTTACATACCTAGTGATGCCCCACATCAAATTCATGTCATTCCAGCCTGGCCCAAATGGGTTTTCATGCCCAGAACCCATTTGGGCCAGGCTGGAGTGACATGAATTTGATGTGGGGCAACACGAGGTATGTAAATCAGGTGTTAGTTCAGTTGCCCAAAGCTATTTAACCCCTTACAAACAGCTGTTATTTATTCAAATCTGTGAAAATTGGGTCTCTGCCCACTTTGATGCCAGATTTGATGCCCAGAACCTTTTGGGCCAGGCTAGGAGTGACATGAATTTGATGTGGGGCAACACTAGGTATGTAAATCAGATGTTAATCACTGGTCCAAAGCTATGTAACCCCTTACAAACAGTTGTTACTTATTCAAATCTGTGAAAATTGGGCCTCTGCCCACTTTGATGCCAGTTTTGATGCCCAGAACTCATTTGGGCCAGGCTAGAGTGACATGAATTTGATGTGGGGCAACACTAGGTATGTAAATCAGGTGTTAGATCAGTGGCCCAAAGCCATTTAACCCCTTCAATACCATACCTCAGTGCCCACTTTGATGCCCATTTTTGTGCCAGTCTTCTAATTTTTGTATCCGTTTTTAAGTGTATTGACAACAGGGCACATGACTGCATAGTACTATATACTTAGAATGTTTTCTTTTTATTGAAAAACCTGTAAAAAATCAGAAAATAAAAAATAGCCGAATAAGAAACCAACTTCAGCCGGAATAAGAAACTGAAAGAATAAGAAACCAACTTCAGCATCGTAAGAAGAAGCATAAAGGCCAGTGTATGATTATGGGGTTTTCTGAGCTCCATTGTCTGTCATATACAGAAGCAAGAATTCTGCATGATGCACGTTCTGAGAACTGACACTTAAAGGGAACCTAACCTCAAAAAATGAGCCCCCAGGCCTTTTAACCTGTCCCTGCACCATTGTAATTCATTTCTATCCATCCCTTTGTGTTCATAAAGCCCTATTGTAAAGTTTATAAAAGTTCTTTTTTACCTGTGGATCTGCAACTTCTCATTATATGTGAAGCCGCAAAAGGCGGTCTTTTGTGCTTCTCCCCACCGCCGGCATGTTAATTATGCACGCCCATATGGGCATGCTATAGAGCAGAGACTGTGCTTGTGCTGCAAGGGGCGGTAAAGGCGATATGACGAAAATCGCGTCATATCACCTTTACCGCCCCCTTGCAGCACAAGCACAGTCTCTGCTCTATAGCACGCCCATATGGGCATGCATGAATTTACATATTTACATAGTGATATTTACATTGTTTTTAAGGTTGAAGGAAGACTTTACGTCCATCTAGTTCAACCCATAGCCTAACATGTTGATCCAGAGGAAGGCAAAAAAAAAACCATGTGGCAACACCAAGCTCCACATTGGGGAAAAAAATTCCTTCCTGACTCCAGATATGGCAATCAGACTAGTTCCCTGGATCAACGCCCTATCAAAGAATCTAGTATATATAACTAGTAATATATAGTTTTCAAGAAAGGCATCCAGGCCCTTCTTAAATGTTAGTAGTGACTCATTACAACATCATGTGGCAGAGAGTTCCATAGTCTCACTGCTCTTACAGTAAAGAATCCCGTCTGTGATTATGATTAAACCTTCTTTCCTCCAGACGTAGAGGATGCCCCCTTGTTCCATCTCAGGCCTAAGAGTAAAGAGATCATTAGAAAGTTCTCTGTACTGTCCCCTCATATATTAACACCCGGCAGCGGGGAGAAGCACAAAACACCGCCTATTGCGGCTTCACATATAATGAAAAGCTGCAGATCCACAGGTAGAAAAAGAACTTTTATAAACTTTACAATAGGGCTTTATGGACACAAAGGGATGGATAGAAATGGATTACAATGGTGCAGGGACAGGTTAAAACAGCCTGGGGGCTCATTTTTAGAGGTTAGGTTCCCTTTAATGGAACCTATATATAAAGTAAAATTGGGCACTCAAAAAAATTGTAGATATTTAATATTTTATTAATATGACAAACAATTGTAGCACATACGTTTCGGTCCTACTACATAATGGACCTTCCTCAGTGTGCTTCAAGTGTGTCACTTAAAGACAGGATGGTCTCTTATTTGAGGTGAGGATATTGATACCGAGATAATATCCAATTTCAAGCACTGTAGTTCCCTATAGTGACTCTCCAAACCTCATGCCTAAAGGCCGGGTTACATGCTTCAATGTCTCAGCGATCCGACCAATGATCTGTCCTGGCCAAAATCGCTGGGACATCGTTTAATGATCGCTGCTGAGGTATCACACATACAGATATCGTGAATGACGCAGCAACGATTCCGCATCAAGCGAACGATACTTGCGGTCGTTTGGTCGCCTACGTGTTTCAGTTCTGAATAGGCGAAGTCGTAAACGACATCGTTATCAAGGTGTCACACATGACGATGCAGCAGGTTGAATGGAAGACAGGTTTTTGAACATGTTCATAAATCTACGATCAATGATCAATGACTTATCACTGGCCGTATCTAGGTGTCACACGCAATTTGCGACGTCATTACGACGTTGCTGCACTGCCCCAAAAGCCATGACGTACCAACGATATCGTCCCGTGTAACAGGGCCTTTAATCTACAGCACAAAATTGAGCCTTTCATGCCTGTCTTTCAGTGACACACTTGAAGCATGCTGAGGAAGGTCCGTTATGTAGAACTGAAACATCTGCTATGCTTGTTTGTCACATTGATAAAATATTCAATATCTACAATTTTTGGGCATGCCAAATTTTACTTTATGAGGGACTGGAACCTACTTGAGCACTATCCTTAGAAGGACCATTATTAAATTTGACCAGTGGCGTAACTTGAAGCTAATGGGCCCCGATGCTAAAGCTCCAACGGGGACCTCAATTATTACAAATCTTTAACAGCAATAGTCTTTTTCTATAGGCCAAAGGGACTTTTGGGGCCCCCTAGGCTCCGGGGCCCGGGTGCGATCGCAACCCCTGCACTTGTTGTAGGTACGCCACTGAATTTGACCCCTTCATGACCCAGCCTAGTTTGGCCTTCCTGAATTTGGCATTTTTGGCAATTCTGACCAGTGTCCCTTTATGAGGTAATAACTCTGTAACGCTTCAACAGATCCTAGCGATTCTGAGATTGTTTTTTCATGACATATTGGGCTTCATGTTAGTATTAAATTTAGGTCGATAATTTTTGCGCCTATTTGTGAAAAAATCTAAAATTTGGAAATTTAGAAATTTTCAAAATTTGAATTTTTATTCTGTTAAACCAGAGAGTTATGTGACACAAAATTTGGGTAGGAAGTTATAAGGGTTCAAAGTTCATCGACAAGTTCTCATTTTTCCAGGAAAATTTACAAAACCTTTTTTTAGTGACCACATCACATTTGAAGTCCCTTTAAGAGGCCTACATGACAGAAAACACCCAAAAGTGCCACCATTACAAAAACTGCACCCCTCAAGCTTCTCAAAACTACATTCAAGAAAATGATTTACCCTTCAGGTGCTTCACAGGAACTAAAGCAACATGGAAGGAAAAAATGGACATTTTAATTTTTCCAACAAAAATGTTCTTTTAGCCTCAATTCTTTCATTTTCACATGGGGAACAGGATAAAATGGATCATAAAATTTGTTGGGCAATTTCTCCTGAGTACACTGATACCTCATATGTGGTCATAAACCACTCTTTGGACGCATAGCAGGGCTCAGAAGGGAAGGAGTGCAATTTGACTTTTGGAGCTAATTTTCCATTCAAAAAGTCGACTGGCGCTCCTTCCCTTCTGAGCCCTGCTGTGTGCCCAAAGAATGGTTTATATGTACTCAGGAGAAATTGCCCAACAAATTTTAGAATGCATTTTATCCGGTGGCTCAGGTGAAAATAGAAAAAAATTGAGGCTAAAAGAAAATTTTTGTGAAAAAAAGTACTTTTTCATTTTTATGGATTACTTTGTGAAGCACCTGGGGGTTCAAAGTGCTCATCACCCATCTAGATAAGCTCCTTGGGAGGTCTAGTTTCCAAAATGGGGTCACTTGTAGGGGGGCTCCAATGTTTAGGAACAACAGGGGCTCTCCAAACATGACATGGTGTCTGCTAACAATTTGAGTTGATTTTCCTTTCAAATTGTTAGCGGACACCATGTCGCTTTTGAAGAGCCCCTGTGTGCCTAAACTTTGGAGCTCCCCCACAAGTGATCCCATTTTGGAAACTAGACCCCCAAGGAACGTATCTAGATGCATAGTGAGCCCTTTGAACCCCCAGGTGCTTCACAAATTGATCTGTAAAAATGAAAAAGTACTTTTTTTTCCACAAACATTTTCTTTTTTCATTTTTACAGATTGAGTTGTGAAGCACCTGGGGGTTCAAAGTGCTCTCTAGGCATCTAGATATGTTCCTTGGGGGGTCTAGTTTCCAAAATAGGGTCACTTGTGAGGGAGCTCCAATGTTTAGGCACACAGGGGCTCTCCAAACGCGACATGGTGTCCGCTAACAATTGGAGCTAATTTTTCATTCAAGTTGTTAGCGGACACCATGTTGCATTCAGAGAGCCCCTGTGTGCCTAAACATTGGAGCTCCCCCACAAGTGACCCCATTTTGGAAACTAGACCCCCCAAGGAACTTGTCTACATACATGTTGAGCACTTTGAACTCCCAGGTGCTTCACAAATTTATCCGTAAAAATGAAAAAGTCCTTTTTTTCACAAAAAGTCTCTTTTTTCATTTTTATGGATCAATTTGTGAAGTACCTGGGGGTTCAAAGTGCTCACTATGCATCTAGATAAGTTCCTTGGGGGGCTAGTTTCCAAAATGGGGTCACTTGTGGGGGAGCTCCAATATTTAGGCACACAGGGCTATCCATATGTGACATGGTGTCAGCTAACAATTCCAATTGTTAGCTGACACCATGTCGCGTATGGAGAGCCCCTGTGTGCCTAAATATTGGAGCTCCCCCACAAGTGACCCCATTTTGGAAACTAGCCCCCCAAGGAACTTATCTAGATGCATAGGGAGCACTTTGAACCCCAAGGTGCTTCACAAATTATCCATAAAAATTAAAAAATAAACTTTTTGTGAAAAAAAGTACTTTTTCAGTTTTACGGATCAATTTGTGAAGCAACTGGGGGTTCACAGTGCTCACTATGCATCTAAATAAGTTCCTTGGGGGGTCTAGTTTCCAAAATGGGGTCAGTTGTGGGGGAGCTCCCATGTTTAGGCACACAGGGGCTCTTCATACGCGACATGGTGTCCCCTAACAACTGGAGCTAATTTTCCTTTCAACTTGTTAGCGGACACCATGTTGCGTATGGAGAGCCCCTGTGTGCCACCAGCATTGCCACCAGCACAAGGGCAACTGGAAGGGTTGGGGTACAGCAACAGAAAATGGTGCCTCTAATGAATGCGCTATTTTCTGGGGTGGCTGTGGGTTGCAATTTGCAGCGAGCGGGGCCCACAATGTTTGGGTCTCTTCACGCTGAGGATTCCA
The DNA here is from genome assembly GCA_033576535.1 of Allobates femoralis. Taxonomy (NCBI): domain Eukaryota; kingdom Metazoa; phylum Chordata; class Amphibia; order Anura; family Aromobatidae; genus Allobates; species Allobates femoralis. The sequence continues at coordinate 289,877,557 of JARQOC010000006.1, forward strand.
GCCCCCCCCAGCTGCCAAGTTGTACCTGGCTGGCAACCAAAAATACGGCAAAGCTCCATGTCATTTTATTTGTAGAAGAAAAAAAAAATGATGTGGGGCTTCACTATATTTTTGGTCCAGCAAGGTACAATTTGGCAGCTACGGACTGCCATCAACCCACAGCTGCCTCGTTGTTCCTGGCGCACAACCAAAAGTACAGCAAAGCCCTTTTTTTTTATTTCTAGAACCAATTTTAGAAAAAAAATACGCGGGGCTCCGCCATATTATTGGTCCAGCAGCTACGGATTGCCACAAACACCCAGCTGCCTCATTGTACCTGGCTGGCAACCAAAAATACAGTGAAGCCCATTTTTTTTATTTCTAGAGCTAATTCTAGAAAAAAAAATAACGCTATATTTTTGGTCCAGCCTGGTACAACTAGGCAGCTGGGGGCTGGAATCCTCAGCATGGAGAGGCCCAAGCATTCTGGGCCCCCCATGCTACGAAATGCAGCCCGTAGCCGCCCCAGAAAATGGCGCATTCATTGAAGCGCCATTTTCTGGCACTGTGCCCAGACTCTTACAGTTGCTCCGGTACCGGTGGCAAACTGGGTAATAAAGGGGTTAATGTCAGCTTTTTTTATTTGCAGCTGGCACTAAGCCCGAGAGTCATAATGTCAGGCCAATGTTAGACCCGACCATTAGGAATCTCTAGTAAATAGTCAAAAGATGCACCACACAGAGAAAAATCTTTTTATTTGAAAAAAAACACCAACAAAATTCGGACTCCATCTTTATTGTAAAGATCTGACGTAGCCCACAACGAAGGTCCCATGACACTTGATCGCCTCTGACGTAGTCCACAACGAAGGTCCCACGACGCTCGATCGCCTCTGCTACATCCAGAGACTGCAGCAAGGGATCAAGTGTCCTCTTGTGCAGTCTCTGGTGTCATAGATCAATGCCATACAGTGCAACATCACTGTGCAAACCCAAGTCTCAGAGATCACATGATCTCTGAGGCTTGTGTCAGGTGACATGATGTTGCAGTGAAGTGATCTGACAGCCCTGGCACTGTGATCACATAGTGGATCACTGCGCTGGGGCTTTCAGATAGCTACTCTGCAGCCTAATCACCCTGCATGGGGATCGAGCTGCAGAGATGCGATGGTGGCTCACCGGGTCCATCCAGGCGGCGGCGGGCACAACTCGTGGACGACGGCCTGCACCACCGCCATGGTGGTGAAGCTGATGGGGAGTGATCAGATCACTCCACATCAGTGCTGGAGGAGGCGATCCCTGCCCCCTCCAGCGCTCCAGCCTATAGAAGGGGCTCTCACCTATAGGTGGAGACAGGATCACTGTGATAGACTGTTTCAACAGCCAATCACAGTGATCAAGGGGGGCAGGGTGGGGAATCCACCCCCCTGACCTCAAGCCCCGGTGCTCTGTGGTAGGAATCACAGAGCACCGGGGCCCGATGGCGGGTACCGCTGCAAAGGTGCCGTGGAAACCGCCATGACATTGTACAACGGTCATGGGTCCAGAAGGCACCGACTTTCATGACGTTGTACAACGTCAAAGGTCGGGAAGGAGTTAATCACATAATGAAACCCAGACTGACCTAATGAGGTTCTACTGTCTGCTGAAGAAAGTAAGGCTACTTTCTGATCTGTTTGTTTCCAGTAACTGTAGATAAGGCTGCATATTCACAATCAGTATATGCAGCGTCTTGCTGCTGCATCCAAAATGCTGCGTAGTACAGTATCAGCACAGTGGATGAGATTTGTAGAAATCCCATGCACACTATCCTTAACCCAACCGCAGCGTTTTAACAGCTGCGGTGGGGGTTGCTGGCATTCCACTCCTCTGCAGCATGTTCATTTCATGCTGCGGAGTCGGAAGCGGCTCCCATCGGGTGGACGGAGGGAGAAGCCGCCTGCACCCTCCACACATAGTGAGTTTAGGGCGGCTGCGGCCACCTGCGGATTCACTCAGGTCCGGAGAAGCTGCATCCAACAAGCATCTCTTCTCGACCATGAGCACATACCCTAAGCTGCAGGACCTGTGGAGAACCTTGGACAGCACCATGTGACCATGCAACGTCATCCAGTCACATGGCAGGCTGCAGGGTCCAAGAGGCAGAATGACTGCAGCCTCCGGGGAAGAGAGTACACCGCCGGCGGTCACCAGGGGAGAAAAGTGAGGTGAGTAGGTGAAGGGAAAAATCGCAACAGCATTCACACACAGAACGCTGCACTTTGTGAGGATCCATTCTAGTTGCAGTTTTTGCACCAAAAACGGATCCTCACAAAACGCAGCAATAACGCTATGTGTGAACGTAGCCTAAGAATCCGCATCCTGTCAGAATTCTCTGGAATTGCCGACGAGCAGTCACACAGGTATACTTCTGGCCACTTTCCAACTGTTTTCACACTTGCATATTTTGCAATCGGTTCCTATCTGTTTTGAAATGGATGGACCCGTAGCCGTTTTTGTCTCCATTGATTTTCAATGGTGATTAATTCGTCTTGCGTGTACATCTAGTTGTCACCGTTTTGTCACGGATCTGTTTGTCTGCATAAATAGGCGTACCCAGGATCAAAACGGGGGGGCAAGCCATGGTCATTCAGGTTGTAAAATTTTAAAACAGAAAAGGTAAATGAAATGAACATTTTAAGAAAATTATATGTAACTAGATGGTGGCCCGATTCTAACACATCGGGTATTCTAGAATATGTATTTAGTTGACATACTATTGACAGACAGAACTTATTCAGTAAACGTGAGTGAACTACATATAATATATATATATATATATAGCAGCGCTATGGTATATAGTGGTACATTACATGTTTAGCAGCACTATAGTATATGGCGGTACATTGCAGTACATGTATAGCAGCACTGTAGTATATGGCAGTACATTACAGTACATGTATAGCAGCGCTATGGTATATGACGGTACTTTACAGCACGTGTATAGCAGCGCTATGGTATATGGCAGTACATTACAGTACATGTATAGCAGCACTATAGTATATGGCGGTACATTATAGTACATGTATAGCAGTGCTATGGTATATGGCGGTACATTACAGCACATGTATAGCAGCGCTATGGTATATGGCAGTACATTACAGTACATGTATAGCAGCACTACAGTATATGGCGGTACATTACAGTACATGTATAGCAGCACTATAGTATATGGCGGTACATTTCAGTACATGTATAGCAGTACATTACAGTATATGTATAGCAGCGCTATGGTATATGGCGGTACATTACATCACATGTATAGCAGCACTATGGTATATAGTGGTACATTACAGTACATGTATAGCAGCACTATATAGTATATGGCGGTACATTATAGTACATGTATAGCAGCGCTATGGTATATGGCGGTACATTACAGTACATGTATAGCAGCACTATAGTATATGGCGGTACATTACAGTACATGTATAGCAGCACTATAGTATATGGCGGTACATTACAGTACATATATAGCAGTACATTACAGTATATGTATAAGCACGCTATGGTATATGGCGGTACATTACAGCACATGAATAGCAGCACTATAGTATATAGTGGTACATTACAGTACATGTATAGCACACTATAGTATATATGGCGGTACATTATTGTACATGTATAGCAGCGCTATGGTATATGGCGGTACATTACAGCACATGTATAGCAGCGCTATGGTATATGGCGGTACATTATTACATGTATAGCAGCGCTATGGTATATGGCAGTACATTACAGCACATGTATAGCAGCACTATAGTATATGGCGGTACATTAAGTACATGTATAGCAGCGATATGGTATATGGCAGTACATTACAGCACATGCATAGCAGCGCTATGGTATATGGCGGTACATTACAGTACATGAATAGCAGCACTATAGTATATGGGGGTACATTACAGTACATGTATAGCAGCACTATGGTATATGGCGTACATTACAGCACAATATAACAGCATTATAGTATATGGTGGTACATTATAGTACATGTATAGCAGCGTTATGGTTCATGGCGGTACATTACAGCACATGTATAGCAGCACTATAGTATATGGCGGTACACTACAGTACATGTAAAGCAGCGCTATGGTATATGGCGGTACATGTATACCAGCACTATAGTATATGGCGGTACATTATAGTACATGTATAGCAGCGCTAAGGTATATGGTGGTACATTACAGTACATGTATAGCAGCGCTATGGTATATAGTGGTATATTACAGCACATGTATAGCAGCTCTATGGTATATGGCAGTAATTACAGTACATGTATAGCAGCACTATAGTATATGGTGGTACATTACAGACATGTATAGCAGCACTATAGTATGTAGTGGTACATTACAGTACATGTATAGCAGCACTATAGTATATGACGGTACATTATAGTACATGTATAGCAGCGCTATGGTATATGGTGGTACATTATAGTACATGTATAGCAGAGCTATGGTATATGGCGATACATTACAGTACATGTATAGCAGTGTTATAGTATATGGCGGTACATTATAATACATGTACAGCAGCACTATAGTATATGGTGGTACATTACAGTACATGTATAGCAGCACTATGTATATGCGGTACTTACAGTACATGTATAGCAGCACTATAGTATATGACGGTACATTATAGTACATGTATAGCAGCGCTATGGTATATGGTGGTACATTAGAGTACATGTATAGCAGCGCTATGGTATATGGTGGTACATTACAGCACATGTATAGCAGCGCTATGGTATATGGCGTACATTACACACATGTATATCAGCACTATAGTATATGGCGGTACATTATGTACATGTATAGCAGCGCTATGGTATATGGTGGTACATTATAGACATGTATAGCAGCGCTATGGTATATGGCGGTACATTACAGCACATGTAAAGGAGCGCTATGGTATATGGCGGTACATGTATACCAGCACTATATTTATGGGGTACATTATAGTACATGTATAGCGGCTATGGTATATGGTGGTACATTACAGTACATGTATAGCAGTGCTTTGGTATAATCGGTAATTACAGCACATGTATAGCCGCGCTATGGTATATGTGCGGTACATTACAGTACATGTATAGCAGCACTTAGTATATGGCGGTACATTACAGTACATGTATAGCAGCACTATAGTATATGGTACTTAAGTACATTAACATGTATATGGCGTACATTACAGTACATGTATAGCAGCGCTATAGTATATGGCGGTAACAAATTAGCAGCTACAATGATAATTAGTACTTATAGCAGGCTATGTATATGGCAGTACATTACAGTACATGTATAGCAGCACTATAGTATATGGGGTACATTACAGTACATATATAGCAGCACTATGGTATATGGCGGTACATTACAGTACATATATACAGCACTATAGTATATGGCGGTACATTAAGTACATGTATAGCAGCACTATGGTATATGGCGGTACATTACAGTAACATTATAGCAGCACTATAGTAATATGGCGGTACATTATAGTACATGTATAGCAGCGCTATGGTATATGGCGTACATTACAGCACATGTATAGCAGCACTATAGTATATGGTGGTACATTACAGTACATGTAAGCAGCACTAGTATAGGGTACTGTATCGTCCAGCCTACAGTTAGGCGTACATATATAGATGCAGGCTAGCATATGGTGGTACATTACAGTACATGTATAGCAGCGCTATGGTAATATCGGTACATTACAGCACATGTATAGCAGCGCTATGGTATATGGCGGTACATTACAGTACATGTTAGCAGATTATAGTATATGGAGTACATTACAGTACATTAACAGCACTATGTATATGGCGACTGTCACCGCGACCCTCTAGCTGCACTGTAGTATATGGTGGTACAACATAATAATACAGCCTAGTATTGAGATATTACGTACATTAGCGCGCTATGGCTAGGCGTACATACAGTCATGTATACTAGTCGTTACAGTTTAGTACCTTACAATACCTGGGAAAGCCAGTATCATGGTGATCGTACGATCATCACATATGTACACGCTATACTGCGGGGCAGATGGTGATAGCGTGGTACTTCAGATGTATGAGCAGCATACAGATAGTGGCGGGAGGTACAGTAAGTAGAGCGGTGGTACATGAGCGAGCAGCAACATGGTACATGAGCAGATGGAGCCGAGTACAGTATGATGGGGTGGGTAAGTTAGAGAGGGACAGCACTATGGGTTGGTGGCCGGACAGTACAGGAACAGATGCGAGCGAGCGGTGCATGGTGGACATACAGGCATGATAGGAGCACGGATGGTGGTAATTACGACGGTGCAGGTATGGTATATGGGACAGAATGGTAGCAGCTAGAAGGGGACATTATAGCACGTAGTGGAAGGCGATGCTCGCTCCTGCGGCCCGGTCCAGTAAATGGAAAATAAAAAAGTGCTCATGAGGAGCAACGTGCCGGGCCACTCGCATCTAGCCTGACACCTAGGACTGTCATTGCTGGGAAACGGATCAGCTGATGGGCAATGACGTCTGGGGGGGGGCGGAGGATGGTGAGAGGCGTGGGGCAGGATGGGATGGGGGAGGGGGCAGGATGGGTGGGGGAGGGGCAGGATAGAGTGAGGCGGGGGCATGGAGCGAGCGAGCAGGGCATGGAGCAGGATGGAGCCGGGGGACAGGATGGAGGCGGGGGGGGAGGTAGGATGAGGGGGGACGAGCAGGATGGGGTTGGGTGGGCCAGGATGGAGGCAGGAAGGCAGGATCGAGCGAGCGGGGCAGGATGGAGCAAGCAGGGCAGGATGGAGCGGGCGGGGCAGGAATTGAGCGAGCGGGGCAGGATTGAGTGAGTGGGCAGGATGGCGCGAGCGGGGCAGGATGGAGCGAGTGGGGCAGTGGCGCGAGTGGGGCAGGATGGAGCGAGTGGGTAAGATGGCACGAGCGGGGCAGGATGGAGCCGGGGGGAACAGGATGGATGGGGGGGCAGGATAGATGCAGGGGCAGGATGGATGCGGGGGAGCATGATGGAGCCGGTGGAGCAGGATGGAGCCAGATGGATGCGGGGGGAACAGGATGGAGGTGGGATGGCAGGATGGAGCCAGGGGTGCAGGATGGAGGCGGAGGGGAGCAGGATGGAGGCGGGGGGGGCAGGATGGAGCTGGCAGGGCATGGAGCCATGGGGGCAGGATGGAGGCAAGGGGGCAGGATGGAGCCGGCAGGGCATGGAGCCAGGGCAGCAGGATGGAGGCGAGGGGGCAGGATGGAGCCGGCAGGGCATGGAGCCAGGGCGGCAGGATGGAGGCGGGGGGGGGGGGGCAGGGTGGAGTTGGCAGGGCATGGAGCCAGGGGGCCAGATGGTGGCGGGTGGCAGGATGGAGCCAGTGGGGCAGGATGGTGGTGGGGGCAGGATGGCAGCGGGGGGGCAGGATGGTGGAGGGGGGCAGGATGGAGCGAGTGGGGCAGGGTGGAGCCGGGCGAGAAGGATTGATGTGGGGGGGGGGCAGGATGGATGCGGGAGGGGGCGGGATGGATAAATGGGAGTCAGGATGGAGTCTAGGGGGGCAGGATGGAGCGAGCGGAGCACCACGGCAGCGAGGGGGGGCAGGATGGAGCCGGGGGAGCAGGGTGGATGCGAGGATGGCAGGATGGATGGATATAGTAGATTATAGCAGTGCTTTATTAGTTATTACAATTATTTGCTTGCAAAAAAAATTTAGATTTTTATTCTAATTTCATGTCTTATACTAATATAATTTTTTTTACTCACCTTGCTGGATTCCCACGGTGATTGCTCCTTATCCCAGCACCTTAGGACTTGGCACAGGACCTTAAACAGCACCATGTGACCAGGTGATGTCACCGGTCACATGGAGCGCCCAGGTCCTAGAGCCCGCGCTCGCTGCGACCCGGCGGGGGATCAGAAGACACAGCCGGGGGTCACCAAGGGAGAGCGGCGAGGTTAGTATAAAGCGCAGGAAGAACGCAATCCCTCTCCTCTCATTGAATGCCGCCTGTGAACTCTGCTAGAGCCCTCTCCCTCCCTTGAATCCCATTGGCTAGCTAACATATTATTTATTTTTGCTTCTGAGGGGGGCAGCTGCCGCTCACTGGGTACGTCCATGTCTGCTTATTTTTCATGTCCCCAAAAATGCAAAATGTTGCATTTTTGGACTCGCATGAAAAAATATGCAGACAAACGGTCGCTCAAACAGGTCCGTGACTATACTTTGTGAATTAAAATGGAGCTCTATGGAAAACAGATCCATTTCACAACGGATCCGTATGCTTCCTTGTGCATGGATCTGTTTTGGTAGACTGAGAATGTTCAGAAGCAAGGTACAGCTGCTCCCACCACTCTCTCTGGGAATTGATCATGGATCCGTTAAAAACCATATCCAGGCAGTTGCATGAATTTCATGTAAGCAAATGGATTGAAACATATGCAAATATGAAACTAGCCTAACTTATATTATTTAAGCATGGTTGTGCACGTCTAGTTGGAATTTAGCCAGAAGTATGCAAATCATGTACTTGTGGTCCTGTGGCTGCTTTCTCTCATCGGCACTGGAGAATCCTGACAACCTGTGGTGTACGTCCTGCCAATAAAGTGACTGCAGACTTTCACCAGAAAACCTAACGACTAGTGATGAGCGAGCATGCTCGCCACTACTCGGTACTCACACGAGTATCACGGTACTCGGGATGCTCGGCGAGCACCGAGTAATGGCGCGATACTCGTGCTCATGCTCGGGTCCACCTCCCTGCATGTTGGCGCTCTTTACAGACCCAGCCCACATGCAGGGATTGGCTACCAGACACTGTAATGCCACAGCCATGTTAGTTGTGGCATTACAGTGATTAGCTGGCCGCACAGCGTCATCAGGTCTTTACAAGACCTGACCACACTGTGCTCGTCACTCTGCGCCATAGACAGTGAGTGTAGGGAGAGCTGCTGCTGATTCAGGGACATATTTCGTGCCTTTCAGCTAGTGTAAAGGTGGTGTCACACCTGGCGACGTCGCTAGCGACATCGCCAAAAAAGTGACGTATCAGCGATGTCGCTAGCGACGTCGCGCTGTGTAAATGAGCGGCGCGACCGCGTTTTATCACTGGTCGCGGGTTGACAGGTTTACGGGAAGAACCGTAAACCTGTCAACCGGCGACCTGCGATAAGGCTGGATCGCGCCGTGTGACATCGCCAGAGCGATGTCGGCGGCGATCCAGCCTATACCGCAGCGTTGCTGCGGATCGCTCGCTGGGCTGAGTCCAGCCCAGCGAGCGATTTCACCGCCCGCATCGCTGCGGTGTCGCCGGCCGCAGCGATGCTGTGTGACAGCTGGCCAGTGATGTCGGAAGCGAGCGGGCACCCGCGCATCGCTTCCGACATCGCTGGCCAGATCGTGCTGTGTGACGGCACCTTAACTAATCTAAGACAAACAACAGTCCTTCTGAGGACTAATTAGCTGTATACAAGCAGGCAGGGAGGCAGGGTATATAGGAAAGTTACAGTGTTGGCAAAAAGTATTGACACCCCTTCAATTCTGTCAGATAATACTCAGTTTCTTCCTGAAAATTATTGCAATCATAAATTCTTTGGTATTATTATCTTCATTTAATTTGTCTTAAATGTAAAAACACAAAAGAGAATGAAGCAAAAAGCAAAACATTGATCATTTCACACAAAAACTCCAAAAATGGGCCGGACAAAAGTATTGGCACCCTCAGCCTAATACTTGGTTGCACAACCTTTAGCCAAAATAACTGCGATCAACCGCTTCCAGTAACCATCAATGAGTTTCTTACAATGCTCTGCTGGAATTTTAGTCCATTCTTCTTTGGCAAACTGCTCCAGGTCCCTGATATTTGAAGGGTGCCTTCTCCAAACTGCCATTTTTATATCTCTCCACAGGTGTTCTATGGGATTCAGGTATGGACTTATTGCTGGCTACCTTAGAAGTCTCCAGTGCTTTCTCTCAAACCATTTTCTAGTGCTTTTTGAAGTGTGTTTTGGGTCATTGTCCTGCTGGAAGACCCATGACCTCTGAGAGAGACCCAGCTTTCTCACACTGGGCCCTACATTATGCTGCAAAATTTGTTGGTAGTCTTCAGACTTCATAATACCATGCACACGGTCAAGCAGTCCAGTGCCAGAGGCAGCAAAGCAACCCCAAAACATCAGGGAACCTCCGCCATGTTTGACTGTAGGGACCGTGTTCTTTTCTTTCAATGCCTCTTTTTTTCTCCTGTAAACTCTATGTTGATGCCTTTGCCCAAAACGAGAGAACATTCTTCCAAAACGTTTTAGGCTTTCTCAAGTAAGTTTTGGCAAACTCCAGCCTGGCTTTTTTATGTCTTCGTGTCAGAACTGGGCTCTTCCTGGGTCTCCTACCATACAGTCACTTTTCATTCAGACGCTGATGGATAGTACGGGTTGATACTGCTGTACCCTCGGACTGCAGGGCAGCTTGAACTTGTTTGGATGTTAGTTGAGGTTCTTTATCCACCATCCGCACAATCATGCGTTGAAATCTCTTGTCAATTTTTCTTATCCGTCCACATCTAGGGAAGTTAGCCACAGTGCCATGGGCTTTAAACTTCTTGATGACATTGCGCACAGTAGACACAGGAACATTCAGGTCTTTGGAGATGGACTTGTAGCCTTGAGATTGCTATGCTTCCTCACAATTTGGTTTCTCAAGTCCTCAGACAGTTCTTTGGTCTTCTTTCTTTTCTCCATGCTCAATGTGGTACACACAAGGACACAGGACAGAGGTTGAGTCAACCTTAATCCATGTCAACTGGCTGCAAGTGTGATTTAGTTATTGCCAACACCTGTTAGGTGCCACAGGTAAGTTACAGGTGCTGTTAATTACACAATTTAGAGAAGCATCACATGATTTTCTAACAGTGGCAATACTTTTGTCAACCCCCTTTTTTATGTTTGGTGTGAAATTATATCCAATTTGGTTTTAGGACAATTCTTTTTGTGTTTTTTTCCATTGAAGACAAATTAAATGAAGATAATAATACCAAAGAATTTGTGATTGCAATCATTTTCAGGAAGAAACTGAGTATTATCTGACAGAATTGCAGGGGTGTCAACACTTTTGGACACAACTGTATATCCTAGAGAAAACATTTCCCTTTGGTGTAAGAACACAAAGACTGGATGCTTCCTTTGTGGCCACCGTGCTTCATCATTTCACTCAAGTAATGGTCAACAAACCTACGAAATTAGAAAATATATTTCTTGCAGCGCGACACACATGGTGTATTTCGCCACATGTGAATGCCCCTTGATTTACGTCGGTTTGACCCAATGGAGCTACGGGTGAGAGTACAGGAGCACGTGAGGGGGGATTGTTGCAGCTGTATTGGTGGACGATATCACTTTACTCAAAACCCTCCCTCGCCATTTTAAGTTACATCATGGTTGTGATCCGTGAGGCTTACGTGTGAAGGGTATAAACTGTATCCATGCCGGTATTAGAGGGGGAGATTTGAAGAAACTCTTAAGCCCACGTCACACATAGCGATGTTCCAAGACCCGACCAACGATCGGGATTGCTGGAACATCGCTATGTGATCACTGGTGAGATGCCACACAGGCATACTTACCAGCGATCATCCAGCGATGCTCCGACACCCGACGGTCGCTTGGATCGTTCAGGGTCTCGGGCGCAGACTGGGGATAGCTGATCATTGCCCCTGTCACACATGCCGATGCATGCGTGACAGCGGGAGACCAGCGACCAAAAGAGAGTCCTGGCCATTCCGCAGTGATCAGTGAGCTCATTGCTGGGCGCTGTGGGCACGTCACACGCAGCGACGTCGCTGCAACGTCACAAAACCTGTGATGTTGCAACGATATCATTAGCGATATCGCTATGTGTAACCCGGCCTTTAGCAAGATGCAAAGCTAAGTGTATATGCACTTTGGATACCCTGGTCCCAAAGGGACTTAATGAGGTCATAAGTGTTGTTCCTTTTTTGTAGTGCTGCACTTTCTCTTGGTCACTGGATATGATTACCTGACAAGAAAAATGTTTACCTCTCTGTGTTCTCTTGAATAATTGTTTATTTTTCTGCTCCCATTTCATTTACAGATGGACTATCCTTTTTTTAGATATCCCTGCTATTTTGAGAAGAAAACATTACTGCCACCTGGGGTTGATAAGGGCTCCTACCTTGCTTGTGGACCAACTTGCAAATCCTAATGTCAATCATTTGGGTTTTTGTATCTGTTACATGTATCATATTTCTTAATGATGTTGTGCCTAAGTGTATAAAATGATCCAATGACTGGAGACAGATAATTGTTGATATTGGTCCCTTTGAATTGGTGGCCCGATGTTAGGTCTGACTGCCGCTGTGCTTTTTTTTACCAGCGACAGAAAATTTGTGTTTAATGTACCTTTTTAACACATGAGTGGAGACCAAATTTTCATGCAAATATATAAAATTTTAATACAGATCAAAAACATGAAGCAGAGGATCCAAATATTGTTATGACATAAAACAGGACAGGATTGGGTGGTGTAGGGAGACACAGACACCACGGGCACTAAATTAACTATAGGCAATGAGTTTACATAACATTAGCATGGTATTTACATAGTATATGCTTTGGAGAGACTGCATTGTAGATTATAAGTCAGTGCATAGGGATACCTATGTCCAAAGACACAGAATGAACATCAGAGTCAGGTAAATAAATCAGAAGTCCCCATGGAACAAACATAGAGTAATTAGCAATCATCAACATCAACCTCCTTTAGTTGAAAACACCAAGCAGTCAGTATCATACCATTAGCCATATAGTAGTACCCCTAGTGTCAGAGAGGAGCCCCGACACGTGTTTCCAGTCTTCCTCAGGGGGCTGTGGTGTGATGTGGAGAGATCAGGCCCTGCTTTATATGCACACTCCAGACCTCACAGCCAATCATGGCGCATGCACAGATTAAGAAACCCCTGATCAGTGACCCGGGGCGCCACCTTCAATAGACCGCATCATCGCCATGTGACCACGGGTCTTCCGCACCTGCGCACTGGCACAGATTGAGGACTTAGGCTGGTTTCACATTACGGATTTTTCTTTTCCGATGCTGTCCGATTTTTTTACCGGTGCAAAAACCGGAGCATGTGTGGATATACCGTATAATGTACATATCTGACCTGTGTGGATATACTGTATAATGTACATATCTGACCTGTGTGCATATACCGTATAATGTACATATCTGACCTGTGTGGATACTGTATATTGTATAATGTACTTAGCTGACCTGTGTGGATATACCGCATAATGTACATATCTGACCTATGTGGATATACTGTATAATGTGCATAGCTGACCTGTATGGATATACTGTAAAATGTACATATCTGACCTGTGTGGATATACCGTATAATGTATATATCTGACCTGTGAGGATATACCGTATAATGTACCTAGCTGACCTGTGTGGATATACAGTATTATGTATATATCTAACCTGTGTGGATATACCATATAATGTACATATCTGACCTGTGTGGATATACCGTATAATGTATATACCTTACCTGTGTGAATATACTGTATAATATACTTAGCTAACCTGTGTGGCTATCCCGTATAATGTACATATCTGACCTGTGTGGATATACCATGTAATGTACATAGCTGACCCGTGTGGATATACCGTATAACGTACATGTGACCTGTATGGATATACCGCATAATTATTATTATTATTATTTTTTATTTATATAGCGCCATTGATTCCATGGCGCTTTACATAAGCAGTGGGGGTAACAAGGACAGGTACAGTACATATGAGCAGTCAATGCTTGCTGATACACGACGGGAGAGGTTCCTGTCCACGAGGGCTCACAGTCTACAGGATGTATATACCTGACCTGTGTGAATATACCGTATAATATACTTAGCTGACCTGTGTGGCCATACCGTATAATGTACATATCTGACCTGTGTGGATATCCCATGTAATGTACATATCTGACCTGTGTGGATATACCGCATAATGTACATAGCTGACCTGTTAGGATATACCGTATAATGTACATAGCTGACGTGTGCATATACCTGACCTGTGTGAATATACCGTATAATATACTTAGCTGACCTGTGTGGCCATACCGTATAAAGAGAATTTTGTTTACGTACCGTAAATTCTTTTTTCTTGAATCATCAATGGGAGACCCAGACAATGGGGTTTAGGGCGCTGCCCTCCGGAGGTCACACTAGGTACTACAAATTTGTAGCACCGCCTCCTCCGCTTATAAACCCCCACCGTAGGAGACTTCCTCAGTTTAGTCCATAAGCTGCGAGGAGAAATAAACCACACCCGAAACATCGGGAAGAATGCCGTGCCCAGACGGTGTAACAACCCGGAAACACTGTCTCAACAGAGAACAGATCAAATGCAAACATGCAACGGAACAACTGGGTGGGTGCTGGGTCTCCCATTGATGATTCAAGAAAAAAGAATTTACGGTACGTAAACAAAATTCTCTTTTTTCTGATCATCATAATGGGAGACCCAGACAATGGGGATGTCCTAAAGCAATACCCCAGGGCGGGAAGAGTTCCTCAACAAGACGGATAACACATGGTTCCCTTTTAAAGGTGGGCAACCGCCGCCTGGAGAACCCGCCTGCCCAAACTCGCATCCGCAGAGGCATGGGCATGCACCATATAGTGCTTAGAGAAAGTGTGCAGGCTGGACCAAGTGGCCGCTTGACACACCTGTAGAGCAGAAGCTCGATGTCGCAAGGCCCAAGAGGCACCTACAGCTCTAGTAGAGTGTGCCTTCAAACCCACCGGGAGAGGCAAACCAGAAGACCGGTAAGCCTCCTGAATGGGAGCCTTGATCCATCTGGCCAAGGTCGACTTGGAAGCCGCGGACCCCTTACAGCGACCCATCGTGAGGACAAATAAGGAATCCGAACTCCTAAAGGAGGCGGTCCTGGACACATAAATGCGTACAGCTCTCACGAGGTCCAGAGTATGGAGGTCGCGCTCAACCTGATGAACGGGAGCGGGGCAAAATGATGGGAGAACAATCTCCTGGTTCAAGTGGAATGTTGAAACCACCTTCGGCAAAAATTCAGGCCGTGGGCGCAACACCACCTTGTCCTGGTGAACCACCAGAAAGGGTGACTTGCACGAGAGTGCAGCCAATTCTGAGACCCTTCTCAGAGACGTAATCGCCACCAGAAAGACCACCTTCTGGGACAGACGAGAGAGAGAGATGTCTCTCAGTGGCTCAAACGGCGGTTTCTGCAGTGTCGTCAGGACCATGTTTAGGTCCCAAGGGTCCAGAGGTCGCCTATAGGGCGGGACCACCCGCGACACCCCCTGCAGAAATTGACGTACCTTCGGGAGGAGCGCCAAGCGCCTGTCAAACAACACTGAAAGCGCTGATACTTGACCTTTCAGAGAGCCAAGGGATAATCCCAACTCCAACCCCGACTGTAGGAAGGCCAGCAATGTCGGGATAGACAAAGGCCATGGTGAGCGGCCACCAGAGGCACACCAGGTAAAAAAGATTTTCCACGTTCTGTGGTATATCTTCCTGGAAACAGGTTTCCTTGCCCGATTCATAGTGGCAACCACTGTAGGAGAGAAACCTCTGGATGTCAGCAGCCAGGCCTCAAGAGCCATGCAGTCAATCTGAGAGCCCTGGAATTGAGGTGGAAGAATGGCCCTTGCGCGAGTAGATCTGCGCGTTCTGGAAGGGCCCACCCGTGTCCGCCTGACAGTTGCCACAGGTCCGGGTACCAAGACCTCCTGGGCCAATCTGGAGCCACTAGAATGGCCACTCTGCATTCCGTCCTGATCTTCCACAGGACCCTGGGAATCAGAGCCAGAGGCGGAAACACATATGGCAGCTGGAATCTGGACCAGCCCAGAATCAGGGCGTCCGCCCCCAGAGACTGGGGATCCCAAGACCTTGCCATGTATTGGGGCACCTGATGATTCAGCCGTGAGGCCATCAGATCCACGTCCGGAGTGCCCCACCTGCCGCAGATGTCCCGGAAGACGTCTGGATGTAGAGACCACTCTCCGGCGTCCATCCCCTGTCGGCTCAGATAGTCGGCCTCCCAGTTCTCGACCCCTGGGATGTGAACTGCGGAGATCAGGCAGCCGTTTTCCTCCACCCAGAGTAGAATGCGGTGGACTTCGGCGAGGGCCTGAGCACTTCTGGTCCCTCCCTGATGATTTATGTAGGCGACGGCCGTCGCATTGTCGGACTGTACCCGAATGGGCTGTCCTGACAGGAATTTCTGAAACGCCAGTAGCGCCAGATAGACCGCCTTGATCTCCAGCACGTTGATCTGCAACGCCGACTCCGACCGAGTCCAGAGGCCTTGAGCCCTGTGGTGCAAGAACACCGCCCCCCAGCCCTTCAGACTGGCGTCGGTGGTCACCACTAACCATGACGGTTTTAGGAAGGACCGGCCCCGTGACAGGTGAAGTGGCAGGAGCCACCACTGTAGAGAGTCCCTGGTTGGTTGTGACAGTGTCACCAGCCGATTCAGAGAGATCGTCCTCTTGTCCCATCTGCGAAGAATCTCCAGCTGGAGAGGACGGAGGCGAAACTGTGCGAACGGCACCGCCTCTATCGCCGCTACCATGCGACCCACCAGTCTCATCAATACCCGTAGGGATGACTGTGGAGACAGGAGGACATTCTGCACTCCTGATTGGATCGCAAGCTGCTTGGCTTGAGGTAGGGACACCAGGGCCGAGTCCGTGTGGAAGTCCATGCCCAGATATGTCAATGACTGGGTCGGAACCAGGGTCGACTTCTGAATGTTGATAAGCCACCCGAACCGTTCCAGGGACTTCATGGTCACCTCCAGGCTTACCCGACAAAGGTCTTCCGATGGCGCCCTGACCAACAGGTCGTCCAAATAGGGTATGACGGCGTGTCCCTGCGCATGCAGGAGAGCCCTCATGGAGGCCATCACCTTTGTGAACACCCGTGGTGCTGAGGCTAGCCCGAATGGCAGTGCCACAAATTGGAAGTGCTCTTCCCCCACTGCGAATCTCAACCAGCGCTGATGAGCTGGTGCAATGGGGACGTGAAGGTAAGCGTCCCTGATATCGATGGACGCTAGGAAGTCTCCCTGTGACACAGCCGCGATCACTGAGCGCAGGGATTCCATGCGGAACTTCCGAACCAACACGTGACGGTTGAACAACTTGAGGTCCAACACCGGGCGAAAAGAGCCGTCCTTTTTTGGGACAATAAAGAGGTTGGAGTAAAAACCCCTGAACCTCTCTTCCGTGGGCACAGGGACCACCACTCCGTCTCTGCGGAGTCCCTCCAACACCAGGTAAAAAGCCTGAGCCTTTCCTGGAGATGGAACCGACCGATGGAATCGGTGTATTGGTTGTGACGTCAGCTCTATCCTGTAACCTCTTGAGACTACGTCTCGAACCCACTGATCTTGAATGTGAAGAAGCCACGTGTCCTGAAAGCGGGACAGGCGGCCCCCCACCTGTGGGGAGGCAGGATGAGATAGCGAGTCATGTCGAAGCGGGCTTGGGGGTGGCAGCCGCTGCCCCCGCCGGCTTCTTCTGACGACTCTTGGAACGCCACTGAGTAGCAGGCTTGCCCCCTCGGTCTGAGCGAGTGGACGCCGTTGATGACTGTGAACCGGAGCGAAAGGACCACTGCTTAGGGTTCCTTTTCACGGTGTACCGTGGCTTAGGCTTATTCTGCGGTATCTTAGACTCAGCAGAATCCTTTATCAATTTATCCAGTTCGGTGCCAAAAAGCCTGTCACCAGCGAACGGAAGATTTTGCAAAATCTTCTTAGATGTGGCATCTGAGTCCCAGAGACGCAGCCACAATAGCCTGCGGATCGCAATTGCATTGGCCGAGGCCACAGCAGAGCGAGTGGCAGTTTCCAAAGATGCCGTCCTGGCATAGTCCGCATAGGCCCTTGCTCTCTCAGTGAGAGCCAGGACCTCTGGGCTGGACCTAGCTAGATCAGTGATACCATCCAAACAGATAGTGATCGCTTGGAGGTCCCGACTGCGGCAAAATTAGGGGCAAATGAAGACCCCACAGCCTCATAGGAAGACTTGGCGAGTTGCTCGACCTGTCTATCAGTAGCATCCTTCAACGAGGAGCTATCAGAGGCAGAAAACAAGGAGCGCGCAGCAATCCTAGTCATGGAAGCATCCACCTTGGGAGACTGCGACCATTCCTGGAGCGCCTCCTGGGGAAAGGGAAAGCGATTGTCCTTAGTTTTACGGACATAACGCCGCCCAGGATGCAACCTGGGAGCTTTAATCACCCTTCCGAAATTAGTGTGATCCATGAAGGAGCCACTTGGTCTAGCCTCTGGCCGCAGCCATTGATAGATCTCCTTGGGGTGTACAGTCACCTCCTCAGGAGGAGTGACAAGACGCAATGTCTCATTGATGGAGGACACCAGATCCTCCACCCCATCTGGAGGTTCAGACATAGACCCAAGAGTAGAACCCCCATCATCTTCCTCACCATCAGAGGAACGCTCCTCCTCAGAGAGAGTCTGGAGCTCAGGAGAAGCCTCACGGGCTCGCTTAGGGGGTCTTACAGCAGAAGTAAGAGACACCCGGGGGGTAACTAGGAGGAGTAGCTGGGTTCTCCAGTCTCCTATGCAGTGCCTCCAGGGTTTGCGACATGGAGGACATCTGGGATAGCAGAGATTCATTGATCTTATTCTGCGTTTCCCATGGCCCTGGGATCACCTGAACCTCAGGGTATAATCCCGGATTTGCAGACTCAATAGTAGCAGATCGGGCCTCTGGGCGTCCGCAGTTATTGCAGGACCCCTCCACCAGTGTCCCGTTGCATGTAGTACAGACAATGGTGGCCACAGCCGCCTTAGCAGCATGCTTCCCAGCTGAGGACATCTCCACAGTGAGGGGAATATAAGCCAAAGTTCACAAACAAACCGGGAATCCCGGTGGCTTACCGACCGCAGTAAAGCGGTAGGAGGAAGCGGTGTGTGTGTGTGACCTCCGCGAGTTCCGGTCTCCCTTGCAAGTGCAGCCACGCGCTGCCGTTCAGATCCCAGCCGGGAAGTGAGGGAGAAGATGGCCGCCGACAGTGAAGATGTGGGCGGAGCCAGGAACACGCGGGAAGAACACACAACACGCCCAGCGGTGATGTCACCATGAGGGCTGCCTCCTCCTCCTCCAGACTGCCTCAGCAATGGAGGTGCCGGAGCCCGCAGCGCGGGAAACGAGAGTGAATATCACCACACACACTCTCAGACTGCATGTACACACAAAACACCCGCAGTCTACAGCCTCAGCCCCTGTGAAACACAGGGCGGTCAGCCAGGGTGACCCCAGCACAGGGTCACCGCCAGAACCGCGGACCCGAGGGTAACCGCGCGGTCTGAGTGTCATGACACCACAGTGACAGACACTACCCCCAGGCACACAGGAGACACACCAGGTGCCTCAGTGCCGGTCCGGTCTGTAAGCACCTTTAGGGAGGCCTCGGACGGGGGTATAGCACCAGTCCGGAGTGTAAGCACCATTTAGGGAGGCCTCGGACTGGGCTGGCTCCGTCCGGTCTGTAAGCACCATTTAGGGAGGCCTCGGACGGAGCGGAGCTGTGCAAGGCTCCAGGCTCCCCCTATCCAGAGCCTCCATGGAGGGATGGAAAGGAAAGGAGCGCGACAGCGTACCGGGAGAACACTAAAGTGTCTAGGCTAAAAGCCCTCCGGTACCTCCACCAGCGTGTTCCACAAGGGTGAGCGGGGAGGCTGTCGAGGATCCCGAATGGGACCATTTTACCTTGTCTTCATACGCCATCACGTAAGCTGTGAGAATGCAGTGAAGTGCAAGCAAAGCGTGATCCTCCGAGCACACTAAGTTTAAAACTGAGGAAGTCTCCTACGGTGGGGGTTTATAAGCGGAGGAGGCGGTGCTACAAATTTGTAGTACCTAGTGTGACCTCCGGAGGGCAGCGCCCTAAACCCCATTGTCTGGGTCTCCCATTATGATGATCAGAAAAATGTACATATCTTACCTGTGTGGATATACCGTATAATGTACATATCTGACCTGTGTGTATATACTGCATAATGTACATATCTGACCTGTGTGGATATACCATGTAATGTACATAGCTGACCCGTGTGGATATACCGTATAACGTACATGTGACCTGTATGGATATACTGTTTAATGTACATATCTGACATGTGTGGATATACTGTATAATGTACATATCTGACCTGTGTGGATATACTGTATAATGTACATAGCTGACATGTGTGCATATAGCATACAATGTACATAGCTGACCTATGTGGATATACCATATAATGTACATAGCTGACCTGTGTGGATATACCGTATATACATAGCTGACCTGTGTGGATATACCGTATAATGTACATATGTGATCTGTGTGGATATACTGTATAATGTACTTAGCTGACCTGTGTGCATATACCGTATATACATAGCTGACCTGTGTGGATCTACCTGGTTGATGTACATATGCTCTGTACATTACATGTTATATGTGACATCCTTCCCCCAGGACAATGAAAGTGTAAGTGTAAGTGACGCTATAAACGAGGCCCAGGTGGGAGGTCTGTGCCGAGTCACATCACAGCCCCCAGCCACATGTTCAGCAGCACCATTACCCGGACTCATCGCACACACACGCTCGGGCATGCGCACTCTCTACCCACGTGGTCCACAGAGCGGGAGTCTCTGACGTAGGAGGAGCTAGTCGGGGCCGCGCACGTAAGCACGCAGTGTTTGTACGTGCGCTTTCCCGGTAAACGACCCGCGCGGGTTTAGGCTCTTTGTGAGGAGGCGACTGTACCGGATACCGGCATTATCCTCAGCATGGCAGACGACAAACCAAAGGTCAGGTCGTGAGGGGGTCCAGGAATGGCGGGAGGTTGCCGTTATGCGGTGTGAATGAGGCCTATGGGTGATGGCGTTGGTGCAGACAGGCTGGAGGCCTGGGATGGATAAGTGTGTGCGGAGGGGACGGCTGTGGCGGGCTGTGTGAGCAGCGCTGTAGGTAATGGCGACCTCACTGCCCACAGAGCCGGGGCTGCACACATGTGGAGCAAGAACCGCCGAGTCCTCTATCCATATCGGGGCTACGAGGAGCCTCGCCACCATCCCTCACTACATACAGCCCGTTGATCTCAACCAGGCTCTTGCAATCCTGTCTTTATCCATGTGGTGGTGCTGTCGGGAGTTTTATCACTTGCTGCCTGGTTTTCCTGCAGTTGATGGGTACATAGCCCAAAAAATGGGGAAAAAAATAACTTTCTAACATGTTTCCCCACACTGGAGAGCTTCTTTATGTCCCACAGCAGAAATGTGATTGGTTGTTACAGGATTGTCTTTCCAATGCTTTGTATACTCTGTTCTACTAGCCCAGTGTTCCCGGACTCCAGTCCTCAGGGTCCGCTAACAGAGCATGTTTTCAGGATAATTGTACTATTGCGCAGGTGATCATTCCCATACTAAGGAAACCTGAAACATGCCTTGTTGGGGAAACACTGTGATCCATTACAGGAGGACTTCATTGGTGATCCCCACAAATACAAGTCTCTAAGGACTGCACACAGGGATGCTTTACCCTAGTAATGTTCCATTATATAATTTAATAAGAGTATTGTTTGCTCATTTAAATGAAAATCAATCCAAAGTATCCTGCTTATGAACTTCAAGCACATTGTGTTCTTACTTGTACCCACATCTCTTCTCACTTAAAGGTTAGTCGCCTCACATAACAGTAGAATATGCCATCACTTCAGTACAATCCTGTGAATAATGGGACTGCAGCACTGGTTTTCTCTGCACAAGCAAAACAGTGAGGCTGTGCCCCAGTTCGGCACAGTAGGTGGCCTGGGCCTTGCTTTTTCCCTAAAAGCCTGTGAAGGAGAAGCAATATGGCCCCTTTATTCTCTAGAGCCAGGGTAGACCCAGAGGTCAGATCCCTGCTGATCATACTCTGGTGGACGGCATATTTACTGTCTAAATGGACTACTCAAATATTATAAAGTTTTTATTTTGCTCCTAGTTTGGACATATGTAACAACTAAGGGTTCTTGATATTACAGGAGAGCGTGAAAACTGAAAACAACGATCACATCAACTTGAAGGTAGCTGGCCAAGATGGCTCTGTCGTCCAGTTCAAGATTAAAAAGCATACACCGCTTAATAAGCTCATGAAGGCTTATTGTGAAAGACAGGTGAGCCCGTCTATTGAAATGTTTTTTAGGATGCTTGGGCTGAGTTCACATCATGTATTTATCCAGCAGATGCATTTATGCATGCATAATTTCTCTGACAAAAGGCCGAATGTGATCTGA
The DNA here is from genome assembly GCA_033576535.1 of Allobates femoralis. Lineage (NCBI taxonomy): Eukaryota > Metazoa > Chordata > Amphibia > Anura > Aromobatidae > Allobates > Allobates femoralis. The sequence goes on from JARQOC010000006.1 coordinate 289,899,931, forward strand.
AAAGAGCCTAACTATGTCACAACTTATTTCTCCTTTGGCTCCTATATTTTGATACTGTGCAAGTGTGTTTCCTGTAGATACATCAGTGCATAGTAAGGGTACTTCCCAGTTTGCCTTGAGGACAGGTTACCAGGCCTTGTTTATGTTGGCACCATCATTTTTAGTAATTAAAGGAAACCTGTTTCATTAAACATGCAATCCAATGTGAACAAAATGCTGCAGAAAGTGAGAAACTGAACAAATAAACCTGTTTTTGGGAAAATATTCTGTGTAACTAACAGGGCTTTGGAGTTGGTAGAAAATGGACAGACTCCTAAAATATATAATATATTGTGTACAGTAGTTCAATGCATAATGTGCTGAGTTATATTATTATGAATTATGTTCTATCTAAAATATCTTGATTATTGTATCATCATATTGATGAAAGCCTGATGTTCACATTGTACTACAATAAATTTATCACTTAATCATGAGCCATGTATGAGGGAGTCGGCGTTGAAGTCCTGGAAATTCAGGAGTAAGGGTACCGTCACACCAGGTGACATCGCTGGCGATATCACAGGCGATGCAGGGGCGAGGCCTATCGCCGGCGACAGCGCCGGTGAGTCGCCCAGTGTAAAGCGCCAATAATTTGCCGAAAAATCGGCAGAGAGTGGTCAGCTGGTTTCACAGCACTGCTCTGAAACCAGGCAACCACTCAGGCGATGTGTACACATCACCCCATGTAACATGGCGATTGACGATGTTAGCCATAGGCTCCCATGTTACAGAATCGCCGCTGGGGTTTGTAGACACCCAACGGCGATGTCACCTGTAACAACGCCAAAGCTTCGCTGTAGGTATCGCCGCTTCTAAACATGCGACACTGGCGGGGTGCCAAAAACGTGCGCGCACCCGTGCGTCGCCAGCGATATCTCCGGCGATGTCACCTGGTGTGACGGTACCTTTAGAGTTGAGTCTCGGTGGTTTAACGTACTGACTCCACAGCCCTGGTAACTAAGCATTCTGGACTTATCAGTTAAGTGTGTGGTCTTAAACATTACCGCCCACATGACTTCTAAGCCCAGTATTTCACTAAATAAAATACAGGGTGTATTGAGTATAATCACACAAACTTATATTTCAGTCTACTGATCTTCAAATACTACCTAGAGATGGCAGGTTCCTTTTTAAAGGGAACCTATAATATCCCCAAATGTTACCTTGCAGATTTAACTTTTTTTGGCTGCCTTACAAAAAGCGGTGCTACAGGGAGGAAGTTAAATTTATTTCTTGGGAGCCACCAGCTTTGAGTTACAGTGGCAAATTGTCGGGGCATGCTTACAGCCGCCACTCACTTATTTGAGCGATCACACACACCCTTAAGGTACCGTCACACGGGGAGATATCGCCGGCGATGTTGCCGGCAACCGAGGGGCGTGGCCAGGTTGCGGCGACATCGCCGGCGACATCGCCGCGTGTGACAGGGCGATAATCAGGCGATGAATCGCCTGAGTCACATCGCCAGGTTTCCCAACAATGTTGGGAAACCTGGCGATGTTGCTCAGGCGATTCTGCCTGATCGCCCTGTGTAACGCGGCAACCTGCAATGTTGCGGGCGATTCCGCCTATCTACAACATTGCGGGTTATCGCTCGCTGGGTTGCTGGGCAACCCAGCGAGCGATAGCCGCGGCAACTAGCCGGCGACATCGCCGGTAAGTTGCTCAGTGTGACAGCTCCCCGGCGATGTTGTCAGGGATGCGCGCTCCCGCGATCGCCGGCAACATCGCCGGCGATATGTCCCTGTGTGACGGTACCTATAGATACCAAAAGTAGAAATGTTCAATGCAGCCTTAATCTGGTACTAAAATGTTTATATAATGTGGGAGACTAGTTACTTATTTGCTATATTATATTTGGTTAGGACTGAACGGCAACTTTGGCTGCAACACCTTTCAAATGACAAAAGTTCTCTAGGTGTTGTGCTGGATTTTATTATAACCCTGTGACCACGAGACACAAGTGGTGTGAAATCCAACCACATTGGACGTTTTGTGATTGCTTGTCATAGTACCTTGAGGGTTGTAATGCAACTCTACTTACATGTATTCTACTGCAATGTAGCAGCAACACCTAGTAAACTATGGTTGCGCTACAGTTCCTCTGGACAAGTGGTTTATTAAATAATCATGCTAATTTTCTTTGTACTTTAGGGATTGTCAATGAGGCAAATTAGGTTCCGGTTTGATGGCCAGCCTATTAATGAGACGGACACACCAGCACAAGTGAGTATTAACCCCAATACACAATGAGTTAACCGCCTGTCAGACAACTGGGCATCCGAGACTGCCTTAAGTATTACTTTTTTCCCTTTGATTGGCAAATTAAAACATCTGCATATATTTAGAAATGTTATGGATTTTACCGATTGTCTGACATCCTGTAACTGGAAGATACAAGAACCAAGGTAGATCAGTGGACTAAAATCTGCGTTGCTGCCAAATCATTCAAGGAAAATGGTTATTTGTTCGTCACGTTTTGAAGCTTCTTTCTTAGTAAATTCTCCAAAAGATTTCCTGAGAAAAAAGCGGAGACACTATTCACTATTTACCTTTCATCATTGTATTGGGATGATTTGACAGCAGCGCAGATTTTGATCACAGATCTCCCTTGGTTCCTGTATCTTCTGCTTTCTACTATAAACTTGGATCGTATACACTTTCATTTTGGTTGTGAGTCACAACCGTACAAGGTGAGCAACTGGCTTCACACTATTTTTGCGTGTTTGTCGGATAAGACCCTATTGCTCTCTACAATTTTCTGCATCCTATAACTGGACACTTATTGTCTGTCCTGGGAGTGATACCAGGTGTCTGATGGCTCCGATCAGGAGAATGGACTCCATTTTCCCTTTGTTTGAATGCAGTGGCCCTGGCTCTTTCTTTTGTTCATTGCTGCTCCAGGCTAAACTTAGGTCTAACAGTGATGCCAGAGTGAGGCGCTCTATTGTCTTAGGCTGGGTTCACATTTGTGGACCCCTCCGCAGCGTTCTGCGGAGGGGATCCGCAATGTGACCGCAGCGGCCGCGAGCTCCTATCTTTATAATGGGAGTGCACGGTGCTGCGCTTGACCGTGCAAGACTGTGCGCACCCATTCACTCCCATATGTGATCTGTGCACAGGCGGATGCCTGCGCACAAATCACAGTCTCGTCCACACCAGGGACGCGACATGTTGCATTCCTGGTGCGGACGAAACTGTGTGATTTGTGCGCAGGCATCCGCCTGCGCACAGATCACATATGGGAGTGAATGGGTGCGCGTGGTCAAGCGCAGCACCGTGCGCTCCCATTATAAAGATAGGAGCTCGCGGCCGCTGCGGTCACATTGCGGATTCCCTCCGCAGAATGCTACGGAGGGGTACGCAAATGTGAACCCAGCCTTAGGGTGCATTCACACGCTGTGTATTTGCTGCGTATGTTTACGCAAGTGCTCTTGCAGTCTTTGTAGCTAAAACCAGAAGTGGTTGATTAGAACCAGTAGTGGAGCACTTGTTTCTTTTAGACTTTTCCTCTGATTGTTTCACTCCTGGTTTTTGGCTACAAAAACGAAAAAAGCGGATAAAAATACACAGTGTGTGACCGCACCCTTAATTTCATTTCTCTTAATGACGGGAGTCAAACTGATTTATAAATGCTTGTCACTTATCAATATCGTAAGTCATGTTTTAACAGAACAGAGATGAAGTCACACTCTTCTTCTGGGTTTACTTACTTTATTTAATCAAACGGACATCCGGTTTTTACAGTGGGGGTTCCAAATACGATGGTCGTTTTACGCCACCTAGTGGCATATTTGAAATCCCCCATCCTCCCACATGCAACCCCCGCTGTAAAAACCTGATGTCCGTTTGATTGAATAAATTAAGTAAACCTGGAGAACGGGGGGTGGCTTCATCTGTTTCGTTAAACTGGATGTGACGTTCTTCATACCGGACGTGTGCGCTGTGGTAACTGGGCAGTGGAGAAGTGCGAACGCTGGAGACAAGTCCCAGGCGCCCCACATGTCGGAAGAATGCTGGCGGCTCCTGAAGCTGCAGTAAAAGGAGTATATACACTGTGGTAATGCTGGACAACTTCATAACCATAGGTCATGTTTTGGGAACAATCCTTAAATTAGAATTGCTGAATTTCCTCAGTTAAGTGATTGAAAGTCTCAATGATTTCTAGACCTCTCATTTTCTGTAAATTAAAAAGTAATTCACTGTAGCATTGATAAATGAGCACTTACCTTGATTTCTTAAAGAGAACCTGTCAGGTCGTTCTATGCACCTTCCGAGCTGATTCCTAACCATCCCTGTATGATCAAAAAGGGCCCTATTTATATTGAGAATAATTATTTATAAAGTCACATACCATCTCAATTCAGAAACTGGAAGGGTAGGCTCAGAGGATGCACTCTCCCCTCTTTACTGGCTTTCAGGACATTCCGCTGGGTGTCATCGTTCCGTGTCTTGTTCCTCTTCCTTCTTGAATTCTTGCCTCGTCCAATCATGTGATGCCCATCCGGAACGGCATATCCGTCCGGTGCATTGTGGGGGCTGATCACGTGATACAGCCTGGCTCCTATGCGTGCACATATTGAAGCTGGCCCATACCTTGTGATCAACCCCCACAATGCACTTGACTGGATATGACGTTTCGGCATCACATGATCAGACGAGGCGGGAATTTCAAGCAAGAGGAGGGACAGGACAAGGAACAATGACGCCCAGCAGGGCGTCCTGAAAGCCAGCGATGAGGGAGAGTGCAGCCCCGGTGCCCGTCCTACCAGTCTCCGAAAAGAGACAGTATGTGACTTTATAAATCATTATTTTTCTCAATCTTTATAGGGCCCTTTAAGAGCAGACAGTGATGGTTAGGCAGGGATCACACTGTCCGTGGGATGTACAAGTCACTTGGATGAATGTCGGATCATTAACCCTGAACAGTCTCCCTCTCTGGATGGGAAATGTGGAGCTGCATAGAACATACAACCAGCTGACATTCCCATCCTGACAGGGAGAGGCTGTTCCAGGTGTCTGATCCAAGACTCGTCCGAGTGACTCGTATATCAAGTGGACAGTGTGATTCCAGCCTTAAGGATCAGCTAGAAAGATGCAGAGACAGGTAGTGATAGCGGAGGGACATAGAACGACATGACAGGTTTCCTTTAAAAGGGGTTGTCTACCCCAGTGAAATCTTTGGCTGCAGTTAGCTGAATCTATATGGCTGTGCTAGCGGTCATCACTTGAATGCAATTTGTATACTTGTGTGCGGTCATGTTTAATAGAGCATTGCAAGACAGGGCTGAGAATGTAGTCTTACATGATGGCATGTATACAAGTAATATAAATAAAATAGTTGCATTCATATGACGACCACTTCAAGCAGGGGTGGAATTTTACACACTAAGGATTCGAAACTTGCCAAAGATTTCACCAAGGACAACACCTTTTTAAATGATCAGGATTCTTCTATAGTTTGAAAACAAGTGTGATTTTGGTGCGGGGGAAAAAAAAAAGCTCTACGGTGTAACTATTATAAATGTATTATTAGTTCCTTCTATTAAATAGGTCAAGAAAGTAACATTTTGTAATTCTTGCTCTTTATGAAAAGAGGAAACACTTTCTAATATTTTTTTTTCCTTTCTAGTTGGAAATGGAGGATGAAGATACGATTGATGTTTTCCAGCAGCAGACGGGCGGAAACTTCTAGAACAAGTTTTGCTCAGTCCCTCACCCACTGCCTCCACTGTTCAGTTTCCTATGTTCACCATCATCCCCCTTCCCTTTCTGTACATACAATAGGGTGGATGTGTGTGTTATTCTAGGGGTTAATTTTTCACTCCTGCTCCCGTTATCCTTTTATCTTTGCTTTAATATCACCTATGATTCTGGACCAATTTAATTTGAGATGGTGGGTGCTTTGCACAGTCTCCCACCTCGCTCTGATATCTGTGCTCTCTATTTTTATTCCAGTAAATTATTTTGCTTTTTTTTTTTTGTTTCTCTTTGAGCCCGTCAACTGCTTATAGATACAGTTTTACTGTTGCCTAGTGTGCCTCACATGGCAGCTGTGACACTTCTGCTGGTCATTATGTAAGGGAGCAAGCCCACCTCTCAGTTGTTATTTCATTATTATTTTTTTTATTAAATTGATTGAGATTTTATAACTTTTGTATGTAGCTGTTACATGTAGCTGGGTGAATAGGAAAAAATGTAAAAAGCTGAAAAATCTTAGGTAGAAATTCCCTTCCGGCATCTTGTTGTTTAAATAAACCTGGTTTAAAAAAAAGAAAGAAAAAAAGTGGAAAAAAGTTTTATCTCTTATTTTGTGTGAAATCTGAAGACACTTCATTTAAATTGTTTCATGAAGACAACTCCCTCTTTTGTAGTCTTAACATGTTCTTGTGATCAGTTGTAGTAATGCAATAGGCAAATGCCTGGTTATACACCTTAATAATATGATACTACTTCGGCACACACAATTTTTTTGTAGAAAGTTCGTAGTGTTAGATGAGAACACAGTAGGCAACCCAGACAGGGATACGTACCCTGACGAGTTGACCATGTAATTCTGAACTTTCTTTCATTGTACTTACTATGCATTTCTTGATTCTTTTAGATTTACTACAGACTAATCACTCTGTGAAAAAGACTCTGTTAAGAAAAATATTTTCGTTGTTGTGAAGATAAATGTTTTCGTTGTCATTGTTGAGTAATAAATAAACTGAACTTTCACTACGAACTTTAAGCTTCTACAAAAAATTTGCGTGCAAAGTAGTATCATATTATAATTTACTTCTGAGCACCATTACGGTGAGCCACTTCATCTCTTAAATAATGGTAAAACACATCTGCAAAAGTTGCGCTAGAGGCAATATGTCAGAAGGCAGACGTGTGATGGTAATGCAAGTATGGACTGAGACAAGAACAGAAGCTGCTCCACATGGGATTCTCTATTAGCTCAGAGAAGGTGATAATGGTGGGTGATCTTGTCAGACCTAATGGGGAATATCTACAGGGGTTGTCAATGTGGGTTAACTATGCTATGGTGAAGCATAATCTAGGACCAACACTGATTTCTTGATTTCAAATGGTTAGAGTTTTTTAAAGCATTGTCTGGTCACTTATACTTTAAAAACAAAATGGTGTAAAATACTCACCTTGGCATTATTCTTACCAGGTCTAATGGCTGTTTATATTTGTAAAGGGTTATACCACCAAAAATAACATTCCTTATTTATGAAATATTGGATAACTTTCTTGAGGTGGGTTCCTTAGTGATACTTAGAATGGGGCTGTGCAGTCTTCACTGTTTTTGTTGGCAGTCCTGTAGACCACAAATGCAGCAGAGGCTGCTCTTGTGCTCATCCATCTTCATTCAACATTCTCATTCTGTGCAGCAGAGCTCTGCTGTCAGAATTGCTTGGAGTCCCATCTGTCAGACCCCTGCAATTAGCATTGACAGGGCTGTGGAGTCGGAGTCAGTATAAAATGGATTGACTCCTAAATAGCCTGATTATTTTAGAATAATGATTAAACGCCCGATGTTACCATTGTACTACAATAAATGTATCACTTAAACATGAGCCATGTATGAGGGAGTCAGTGGTTTGGCTCACCGACTCCACAGCCCTTGCTTAGCAAGTTATACACATACTCACACACTATTGATCATGTCTTTGACGACAGAGAAAAAAAGTAAGATCAGTAGGAGGAGCGGCATGACATCCTGCTACTAAGTCTAGGCAAAGGGTTTAGACTTATACTAAGGCTGGCTTCACATTTGCGTTCCCCTCCGCAGTGTTCTGTGGAGGGGAACCAACATGTGACCGCAGCCAGCGCAAGTGCCTATGTTAATAACTGGGACGCACGGGGCTGCGCATGACCGTGCGCTCCCATTCATTTGCCTGTGTGGTTTGTACGTATGCGCATGCTTGCGTACAAATCACACTCTCGCCCGCACCAGGGGGCGGCACAGGACCATGGGTTATGCTGCTAATACCTAGGAGGAGACACTAACCAAAAGTGAAAACACTAGCTCCCCAGCTGCAGCATACACCCCCTGCTCTCCCACAACCACCAATGGGTGGTGTTGCCTCCTCGTACCCCCTCCTGCGATGTTGGATCTAGAGGGCTGCGCCAATTTTTTTCTTAATGGATTTTTTCAAGGGTGACTGTTTCCCACACCACTAACTGACAGGCACGAGGAGTGTCGCCTCCCAGTATCCCCTTCCGCACCTGGCTTAGACACTACATTCTCTGGATATGGCTGACTGTTCCTCCCCAGTCTCTCTCAGGGCACTTGGGTCACAGGATCCAGGAACCTCTGGAACCCCACTGTAAGGGGGGTTCCAGTGAAAGTCACAGAAAAGGAGAAACCACCCTCTACCATGGATCCCTGCATTCAGTCACCGAATGCACATTTGGCCTACTCCCCAGACCCACACACAGGGATTCTGGGTTTAGTCACAGGGCTCAGTCTGGGCACCGCTCTCAGGTAAGATCTCCGCCTTTCAGGGGACCCAGCGGAAATCCGTCGGAGGGCTCTCCAGTAATACCTTGTTTTTTCCCCCCGTCCGTCGTTCCTTATGCAGGACAAGCGGAATGCATTGCCCGCCACCCACCAAACCCCACACTGTTTACTATACTTCCTGCGTCACCTGCAGCTCGGATTTCCCTCGCTGCCAGGCTTGCACCCCCTTATATAGCCAAGAGCTCTCTGCCAGCACCACAACATCAAGTGACCGGAGCCCACCCGTCTGGGCACTACTCTCCCAGTTGATGAAAGAGCTGTCCCAAAAGCTGGTACAGGCTATGCAGTACCGTCCCCGACCAAAACAGACTGCCAGGGCAGGACGCAGGTGGATGATCCCTCACCAGAGGGTACATCAGATGGGGCAGATCACGACCCACTACTGCAGTGGTGACGAGAAAGAGACCAAACAGAAACATTTCACCTGTTTCTTCTCAAGGTTTTCAAACTTCCTCCACATGTGACCCAGGATCCGGCCCTGAACTGTATAACGACCCCCAGCATGCAAATCCGATTTGGACTCGAATGACCCTTTGGACGTCAACCTCTCTGATGACCAGTCGACAGTAGCCAATCTAATCGTGGCAGTAAACTACACACTAAATGTTGACGATGTCCTGCCCTCCACCCTGGACCACGCAGTGTCCTTCAAATGGGCCAAAAACAAAACAAAATGTCTTTGCGGATCACCCTAAATTCCAGGCCATCCTGACCAAGCAGAAAGATACCGGACAGGAGCTTTACAGGCCACAAGCCCTTCGAGGCTAGATATCCATTTACCTCAGCTATCCCTAAAATTTGGGTGGATTCTCCCGCAGTCGACCCCCCCCCCCCCCAGTTTCCCGCCTTGCTGCAAAAAACATTACTTTCCCTGCCTGATGGGGTCTTTCATCGAGGACCCAACCAACAGACAAGTTGAAGAACTTGCTGGCTCCACCTTTGAGGCCGTGGGTTCCTCTCTGTTATCCTACTTTGCCTCGGTATGGGTAACCAAGACTCTTATAATATGGGCCAAAAGCTTACAGAAATCTCTACATGATACTGAGCTCTCACCGCAATTGACGGATCTCACCACTCAAATTATCATGGCAGGAGAATATCTCATCCAGGCTTCCCTGGACTTCGCCACCTGCGCAGCCTTTACTGCCTCAAATTCAATCGCCATTCACAAAGCCTTTTGGCTCAGACATTGGTGCGCTGATTCCGCCGCTAAAAAGTCTAACCGGGCTCCCTTACCGGTCGGCTTTTTGGAGAACAACTGG